>VWYI01034742.1:0-63680 GCA_013399455.1 Anthoscopus minutus | reverse complement strand
GCAGCAAGTTCTGGGACCGGCTGGGACAGGAGTGTGGAGAGTCTGGTGACAGAGCTGTCCCACAGCTTAGATGGCACAGCTGCAGGCTAGATTTTTTTTTGCAAATAAGCACAAATGATAAAGATTTGTGGAAAATGTTAAAAACAAATCCAAAGAGCATAATTTTATTGGTGTCTATTAAGCGTGATAAAGTCACCAGGGAATTCTCTTCCAAATCAGGATAGAGGACTCACTGAAAATGCAGAGGCTCTTGCACATGGAATATGTGCAACCCTATGTTTAGTGTCAAGAACAGCGATGTGAAAGTATTGGGCTAAGTGGGAGAAAGGTTTCCCTTCCACCATAGCTATAATTCCATGATTTCCCTCTTTCTCATGCAGAGTAAAACAAAGGAGAACTCACACAGTTTAGGAAGCAAAAGAAAAAAGTCCAGATATGAGCTGCTGGAACACAATTTCCAAAGCACCTGATATGTTCCTGTAGCTCCAATTTAAGCTGGGAAATGACCAGAGGAAAGAATGGTGAACATTCCAGTGAGGATGGTAGGGTTAGATGGGCTGTGAGGGTGGGGAGGCCCTGGCACAGGGTGCCCAGAGAAGCCGTGGCTGCCCCTGGATCCTTGGAAGTGGCCAAGGCCAGGCTGGACTTGGCTCAGAGTAACCTGGGCTAATGGAATGTGTCCCTGCCCATGGCAGGAGGTGGCATTGGATGGGCTCTAGGGTCCCTCCCTAACCAAAGCATTCCATGATTCCATGATTCTCTGCTTCTACAAACTCCTTCCAAGCCTTTAACCTCAGTGTGGAGAAGTCAAGTCCATCCTGCTTAGACATCCAAAGGATAACATTTGATATGTTTCTGTAGGTTAGAATTTGGTCATGGCCATGGAGCAGAAGAGCTTTCCTCTAAAATGCAGTACTGGGATCTTACAGGGCTAAATTGAAAAAAATAGAGGCCTGTGAGAGGGAAAATGTTGAAGAGAGGGAAAATGTTGAGAACTGTAATACTTGAGAGAACTGAACTTGCACAGAAAAGAGCACTAAAATAATTTTGGAGACATCAATACTTTCTTTCCAGGCAACTTTGAGGCCTACAACATGTAGCAAGAGCAAGCAGAGAGAGAGCATTTCCTGGCAGAGAAAAAAATATAAAGTAAATTGATATTTTGCTCTTAGTGTGTCTACTTTATCTTAATAGACAGATTAACAGAAGTGCTTGAAAGCAAACTGACCAAAGCAACTTTTTATTTTATTAAGATGACAACCTCTGTGTTCTCTCGGTTCAATTATTTTCCTAAAAATAATACTCAGTGTACACCAAAATTTCAGAAAAAATGTTGAACAAATGTTTAATTATAATCTTCCAAAGAAGTAAGCAATTGTGGTTTAGACAAAAAAAAAGTAAATCAGACCGGCAACTATCACACAATACTTGTTAAAATTAGTAAAAAATTTGCCAAAATCACACTTCTAAAAATATTTTTAAACACCAGATTTTGCACCATGCTTAAGACCACTGAAAATCCTTTTCCCGGTGACCCTTACAGCTATTGATGTAAATCAAACTAGCATGAGATGAAAAGGGCAACACCTGAGAAGCATGTGACAATTCTTTGTGTTTTGTGAGATTCCTATCAGTGTGTTTTCTTCATCTTTACTCCAATATTGAACATAAAATTATCAAATGGCATGTTATACACTATATATGGCATTTCACTTAAATTCCTGATATCTATTTCACTGTTTATTATCTATGCTTAAAAATGAGAGCTTATACCATATAAAACGCTAAAACACACTACATGATTAATATTTTAAACTCTTGATGAAATATAAAGGAAATACTAAACCTATCACAATTAAGGTTAACTTTAAAAGAAGAATTTATAATAAAAATTTTCTCTTTGGAAGTCAAACCAGAGGATGCTAATTGTCAGAAATGGCTAACTGCATCATATATCTGATGACCCTAGCAAGTGTTCATGAACTAGGCACCTTCAGGCTGGGGAAGAGAAGAAAACCCATTCTCAGTAGTGGAAAAGAAGGCAAATATATGACAAGCAAAACCAAAAAGCTATTGCAAGATGAAAATACTTGTGTGGATTTCAAAGCTATAACTGTATCTTTCACTTTTCAAAGCTTTTCTAGAAAAACTCTGTCATGCTTGGTTCTCCACCTTCCACTATACAGAAAGGACCTATTAAAATGCTCTGTCATATGATGCTCATTCTACTTTATCCATATCTTGTCCTGACTCCTTCAGCAAGTTGAAAGAGCCTTGGATAACTTTTTATAGACCTCTTTCCTTGAGAAATATCAAATAGATATTCCTTTTTATTGAAATTACTTGATAAGAAAGATAAACTGAAGGTCGCAAAGGCACATCACTCATCTAAAACCGTTTCTAGGAATCTTTTGAGTTACCTTGTCCTGAAAAACTTGTGAGGCTTGCAATGGAACATTTCCATCCCTTAATTTCTTTGTGTTACTGTAGCAGGATAATAGTTTCCTTTTCATCATCCATTCTTGGCCTCAAATTCAATTAACAATAAACTCTCACACATATTTTGCCCCTGCATACAGAGACACTGGCTTTGATTCATTCCTCTCTTCTTCATACCAAGTCAATTTAAACATCGTTTGCACACAATTGTCCTCACAATTGCCTAAAGAGGCAGTAGGCTACCTAATGTAAATCTAACTCAACTTTTATTGAAATACAATTTTTTCCCACTGCTACATAAATTTATTACATCTCTGTAACAGGACAGCTAGTGGGCAAACATGCAAAATTATGTTGGCTGAAGATGTAAAAAATGCTCATCACTATGGATTGCAGGCAGAATTTCTGTCTATATCAAAAGAAATAGGCTTTGGATATATACTTATATGCCCCACTTCAATAAAAGCCTGTAAAATTCTAGAGCCTCAGAGTCTGAAAGACAGCAATGAATATTTTATGTCATGTGGAGTAAATACCTGCAATGACAATGCTTTCTTATTTATACCTCAGTGTACCTGTACCTTGAACAGGTAGACAATCAACTTCATGAGACATACTTTGATGTTACTAATTCTGCTAAAAAATAAACAGCATCTAGAAATGAGAGAAATCTGTCAGTGAAGAAAAAGTAAATGACCATTCCTTAAAAGTTCAGTTTAATTTCGTACATAAGGAGGATGAAAGGGTTTTGAAAAAGAGGAAGAAGTAATTTGAAAAAAAGGAAAAAATGCTTTAAAATTGAGATTAGTGGCCAGTTAATGTAAAGAAAGAATAAAAGTAAGTTAGAAAAACAAAAGCATATGTTTTCAGAAGCAGAAAATCAGAAATAGATACCATCTAATTGACTATGGAGCAGTGAAATACAAACTCTTGTAAAATCAGTCTTATAATCAATCAGTGCTTCCTGCTCTTACTTTTACATGTTCATAATTTTCTTAAGTTCTTAGTGGAAGACAGGGAAGTATCATTTTCTGTATTCAGTGTCATGGGTAGTTTGAACCTCACTCAGTGCTGTACAAGCATACGTAGGGATAGCTACTGCTATGGAATGCATTTGATGATGCATATTAAACTATTTTACATGGAATACAATCTGTCACCCATGTTCCATGTGGTGCTAATATTTATGCCCATGCAAATGAGTTCCATGATATATCTTTCTGCCTCCAATCTAATGGAATAGTTTATAAGAAATGAACGAATAATCATATCTGTTATTCTAACATTACAGAAACATTCTAGGGCAAAAATATTTAATAAAGTGCAGGTAGATTAGAGCTGATGGAAATATAATCTGTTCAAGATTTACATTTTTTTAAATATATGCTTTTTAATAGCAAGGATCAATGAATGTTCTACCAATTCAAATGTACAAATAACATCCTCTTACATTTTAGGACATGTTTATCCACACAGCTTAGGGTTTTGGAAAAAAATTGCATTAAGACACTCTGACTCCTAAACTGATGATTACACATTGGTCATTCTCAGGAATTCACTTTGAAGGGGGCCACATTGCAGCTTTTCCATGTATTAGTCTCTTGTTCATAATGAGTCTAGTAAATATATCAACTAAATATTGTGATAGAGGAACCACATCTCTAAGAGTTAAAGAAAAAATAGATTATTTTTAATCTGGTTTTGAAGACAAACAGCAGTTGTCTAAGGCAACTTAAACAGCCTAAGGCAATCTTTGGTAGAGATGCGAGAAGTTTTTAAGTATTGCAGTATAAAAGCCAAAATAAAAGATTATAGGTTCTATTAATCCCAGCAAAGAATGTACAGACATCCTGCCTAGAAACTATTTTGGTTTCTCAAAAGCTCATAAAGGATAATGATATTTAAATCTACAAAGATTATTTTCCTTTCCACATGTAGCTGGTGCTTACTTCTTTTGACAATGCTTCCAAGAAAAATTAAACTATGACTTTCAGACTGGGTCAAAATTGGACTTCTGTTCTTGGAAGATTAACTAACTGTTCCACTATTACCATGCTCGTAGTAATTCTAATTATATACTGGAATACATGGCACTGGACGTGCAATTCCTTAATATCAAATGTAATTTACTTTCTTTTTTTTAAATACTGAATAATCAGGAAGTAAGGGCAAACAAAATGGAAAGTAAATATTACTGTAGGAAAATCTGCTCAGTGAAGTTCAGCTAACAGTTCAACTGCCCTTTTCTAGCTAATTGGGGAGATTGTTTGAAAAAGTAATTGTTGATTTTATGAGCAGAATAGAATAGGAATGAGTTTCAACATGGAATAACATCTATAAAAATTATTTCTGAGTTTATTGTTTTTCACAGGTGAGCTTCATGGATAAATCTGCACTTTTTTTTGGGAAATGCTACATTACATTTCAGAGAGGAGACTCTTTAGTTTTCAAATCCATAGCACCTCTCTGTACATAGCAGGTGCTCAGGTTGCCTAGACCTCTCCAAAGGAGTTAGAATTTTTTTTCCCCAAGAACTGATTATTCCACTGGAGAAAAAAATTTTCTGATGCCACTAGAATTTCCAGCTTAACACAAAGAGGATCTGTCACCAGAAGAAAAGAGACTTCTTTACTATTTTCTAGTTTCATACTCAAATGTGAATTTTGCAGTTCCTCCTGTTCATAATCCATCCTTTTCACATGAGACCGGGTAACCTCAATTAAATCACGTATCAGAAGAACACAACTCGTTCTTAGAGGGGAGATGGGGAGCTGAGGACACCCTGAGCAAACAAAACAAATTTAAAACAAAACACGTGACTTTACTACAAAAAATGTTTTGCTATCTATGACTCTTCAACCCATGTTACAAATTAGGTCCTTGTAACCACTTTGACTGCAAACCATCTTGCACTGTGACCTTCCCCAAAGGCACACAAGGAAAAAAGGTGCTGTTTGTGAAGGTCAGGGCAATGAGTGATGTCAGAGAGGCTGAAGATGCATTTGTTAAAGACACAAATATTACTTCTGGAAGAACTGAATCAGAGATACTATCCAAGTTAATGAGAGAAGAAATATAAGAGGGCCTAAGGTGGTGTCAAGATGATGAGCTGAAAGGTATTTTGATTTATTTTTCAGTTTTATTTTTTTTAACATGTATGGACTTCAGAGCCTGAGATCAGTGAGTAATTAGCTTCCAAGTCACAATTTAGAAATCAAATGCACTGCAGTGTGTACAAGAATCTGAGTTTTAAGCTAGAACACCACAGAAACCATTTACCAGCTAGGGAAAGAGTTAAGAATTCAGAATAAAACTTTGATTTTTGTGGATAATTTACAAAGGTATTCACACAGAGGCATAAATTGGTTCTTTATAAGAAGTCAGTTCCAATTTTGTTATAGTCTGTTAGTTAAAGCCTTCTTTTATATGTACACTAGGAAAGCTGATGATCCCAGAAAGACACTGAAAAATAGATTTTTAGATAGGAAAATCAGCATATTCCCAGTGACATCAGTGCAATTTTATATCAGCTGAGGGTCTTAATAATTGAATTATTTCCTTTCTCCAAATAAAATTATCAGTTTAGTTACCTGCACCAATAACAAATCTAAAACATGAAGCCCAGGTGACAACACTGACCAAGGCGTCTTCTCAATTACTGTCAGAAAAGTTGGGAAAGAGATTACAATTCAGTGTGGGTATCTGCTCTCACTCAGTGGCCCCCAACTCAGGGTGAGGAGTGGATCTCCATCCAGTGCCTGATGCCTGCCCACTGGTTTTGTAGCACTGCCTGGGAGAGAGAGAGGAAGGAGGGGCCAAAGGGATCACCTGTGGGCCTAGGGAGGCCACCTGCAGACAGCAACTCAAAAGCCAGAACAAATCAGTTGGGAATTCAGCAATGTGTTGGGGGTGGGATAAACACCATTTTCAGCGGGAGCTACCAGAGACAGCAGCAAGCTGTTTAACAGTCAGAGATGTCCTGTCCTCTGCCAGGGTGAGGATTCCTCAGCATATGCCAGCAGTGTGCCCTACATGACATCTCAGATGATGTAGGTGATATCCTGCCTATATGAACATGCTTGACCAAGGAGCAGGATAGATGTTTGTGGGTAAACTGTAACTTTTAAAAACAGCAAGCTGAAACAATATGTAAAATAACAAGACTCTTAATTGTACTGGTCTACCAATTCATCATCAGTTAACCTAGCTGTTGGAAACAGCACCTAAAGTCAGGAAAAAATTTCTATGAATGCGAAAACATTAATTGCCAGGGTAAGAACTAAAAGTTCAAGAAATCATTTATAATTTAGGCATTTTGGGTGTAAGTTTATGTGCTCCAGCAAAAATGTGTAAGATTTTTAGCTAGCATTGTTTAGATACAAGTGTTTGCAATCACTGACCATCACAACAATGTCACTTACAGTTACTCAGTTAAGTATAACATTGGAGTGAAAGATGAGCAGGGCATACAGGAAGCTTACATGAAGCTTAACAGTAGGTCATCAAAATGATTGTAACTATCTGTTAGAGAATAAATGAAAGCTATAAACTGTGCTCATCTCTACAAGAACTTAGGTTATTGTTGTAACTGACATCTAATTGAAAGGAGACACCACTACTTTTATAGCATTAAATATAATATGTTCAGTGCCAACTACTCAAATTATAGGTCAATAAGTATGAAAGCATGTGCTGTAAAAAGGGAAAAAACTACTACTGAAACCGTTGTTTTAAACCACCTAATCTGTTCCTACTTTCTCATCATTTTCATTGTCATTATTAAGTGTTTAGAAAATCTAAAAAGCCAAATTTCTAATTTCTTAGATAATAAACCCCCTCCACTTAATTTCCTTCACTTCCCTAAGAGGGATCTTATGAACTTCTGTTTATTATATGTGAAAAATTTGTTTGCCAAATGAAGGGTAAGGAGGAAAAGTGATAAAATTATCAAATAAGATTAATGATGAAACCTAAAACTCTTCCATTTGCCTTTGAAGTCTGCCAGTCTTGTTTTGTATCTACTGTGAGAATGAAGAGAAACACAGTTCTGGAAAGAAAAGGAAAAAATTGGGCTGGTTAATCATCTTACACTGATAATTGCAAGGTTTGATAATTCTTTGTACTCTGCGCTTTCATTGCTTTCGTATGACAAGGCCCTCAGTATTTTAGTTTAAACACATTCTGCTATTTTTAGATGGCTTCTTACAGTTTTCCTTGTATTTTGCTGGTCACTGTATTTGTGACAGAGAGAGAAATATCTCAGTTTCAGTTTTTTCCCTTGGTCTAAGAAACCAAATGGTGCATATTTCACAAGCCAAAGCTGCCAGGTCTTGGAAGGTGATTTTTGTTTCCCCTCTGCAGCCCCATTTTAGTGGGTGAAGATTTTGCTTTGCACTTAGTGCTGGTGGCTGAGAAAAGGTGCATAGAGTGGAATAGGGACCAAAGCACTCTGCTTGTAATCATGTGGACTTTATATACTTTATGTTCTGCATGTTATTTTATAGAAATATACTCCAACCTGCTTTTCCCTTGTTTACCTTCCCCATAATGTATTTCTATGTAAAAGCAAGAACTCCATAGTAAGAAATTTTAGGGTTTGCTCATTTGAAATCAGGCTGTATAAAGCAGAGATGTTCAGACCACTAGTAGCACTCATCACAGAGTCCACAGAATTATCTTTCAAGGGGCCTCCAACACCAACACAGAGTTTACTCCAACTTGTGACTTCCTTAACAACATTTATTTGAATACCAGCCTAAGAAAGTTGAAGATTACAAAATGGCAAATGGAAGAGAATTCTTGAAAATGTGAAATGTTTTCCTGAGCAGCAGTTTTGAGTCTTTGTCTTGAATGCATAAACAACAAAATGGCCATCATCCAGATTAAAAATAAGCTCATATCTGCAGGGTTTTCCTGGTGGTTTATACATTTTATATACTACTCTCCAGCCTTAGGAAACAAAAGAATTAGGAACACTGTTACTGAAAAAAGTTAAGGCTTTATTGTGTATTCAAAAATTGTACTATGTTTAAGTATTTCTCCTCTTAAGTAAGCAAGAAGAAAGGGGAAGTTATAAATCTGGAACAGGAATTATATGGGATATGATGCACTAAATCTAGTTGAGCATCAACTAAACTCAACTAAGCATCAGTTTTGCAAAAGGTGCTCTTCACTACTTTAAAGTTTTAGTAAGGTTGGGTGAAAGAGTAATTAAAAGATGGAGAAGAAAAGGAAAAGTAAAATTTTGTGGGATCAAGGACTGTAACTATCCAAGGATTTGGAGACAGGGATTCAGCCTTGTTTCTCATACACCAGAGTGAACATTAATGGCAGAATTCTTTGAATGTTTTCATCTTTATCTATTTCTTCTTATGTTTTATTTGTCGTGGCAGAAACTGGTAGAGGTTGAAATTATTGTACATTGGTTTGTTTTGGACAAAACAAGCTTTTATGGTAGAAGTTCTTTACTTTTCAGCTGAGTAACTGCTGTTACTCTATAAAGCCATTTCAAATGTTTCAGTGAAAGCAATCTTCAAAACCTTTCTGCAGTCTGAACTAAATCTTGTTCTTGCACTGCAGCCTTTCCATTTGAGTGGAAGATCAGAACACAACAAGTTTGCCCAAATGTACTTCACAAGTGTTTGAAGGCTGGGCTTGATGGATGATCTTGGGGGTCATTTCCAACCTTAATGTTTCTATTATTCTATGATGTTTTGCTTGCAATCAAATGGAAAAGTTAATATGTACAGTAAGTTTAAAAGATCAGCAGGACATTTCTGTGTCTTATTAACTTCCTTTTATATCAGAACTTTTAGAGTAGAATCAGAACTCTGTATATTAAAAAAATAAAAAAAAGTAGTCAAAAGCTCAAGCTACCCTATACTCTGATTCTTAGAACTGAGAACAGTCAAATTTTGCATCATACAAAGAGTAAATTGATTTCCTTGCCTTGCTTCCCAGATGATCCCAAAGGATGAGGGAAATAAATTTACTCTTTGCCTTTCAGCTATGGTCTTGTGGTCATTCCCATTCACGCCACCTGCCTGCGTGGACTTGCACAATCCTTAGAGATGGACTCAGGATGAGGCTGACTGTAGTGCATATGAGGGCAGGGGAAGGTAGGCCTTGCTCCTTTCCTTGTAACAACTGAGGATGGTTTCAAGAATGTTTTGATGTGTAGATTTCAGAAAAGAAAACACCAAGGTTGCAGCACCAGGATGAACAACCTCCTGTCTGAGGTGAAGATCCAAAGCTAGTCCGGTTAGAAACTTTTTTTTTTGTAATTTTAGAGTAATTATTATGGAATTGGTTTAGCCCAGAAACCTATGAGAGTTGTCAGAGTAGAAAGAAGCACTGAAGAAAGGCTAAATGATGGCAGATTACTTCCAAGTAATCTTGCCTCTTTTAACTGGAAGGTCTGAGGACTTTTTCCCATTACTACAGCATCTTGTACCTGATTTGTAATTTTCACATTTTCTATAAAACAAATCTCTTAAGTTTGGCATCTGATGTGTCTTTTGGTATCCTCAGTTTGATGTAAAAACAACCAGCTGAAATACTCAATGAACACATTGAAAGAAGATAAAAAGGCCTTAAAATAAATTTCAAAAGGTATTAAAGAGATCATAGAACTTATATAAGTTCCAAGAATTGGTCATTCCTAAAGCTTGTGGATTTGAGTCAACAAGCAAACTTTATAAATTTAAATGAAGTAAGAAAACAAGAGAATGATATCTTTTTATAATATGCATGTAATTTAATGTCTTTTCCTTCTGAGCTCCTGAGTCTTGCATGCTAGGTAGTTGTCTGGAATTGTGTTAGACAAACCCCATAGCGAACTGCATTTAGAGCACTCTAGGAACACTGAACAGAATACGGAGCTCAGAAGTGCCACCACTGACAAAAGATGGAACTGAAAACTCCCCATTAACATGGATATAAACACCAAACCTTCATCTCTACAGTACCTTCCAAGTGGGTAATTAATTATGTTCCATTGCTGCACTGCTGGGGTGTTAACAGCTGTACCTGCTGCCATGCATCCTTTTGGGATTGGTGCAAAGGCTGACACAGGCTGCAGTTGCCTGAAACTTGCAGTGCTTTTGCCACACTGTGAACTTCTCCAGGTGAATCCAAAATGTGGCCTTAAGTGGACGTGGCAAATAGCCAACAATGCTTTTGGCAGTAGCTGCACTCAGAGAGCCCAGCAAAGGCAGGCACAGACAGCAAATTGTGCAGCAGTCTCTGGGTTCTACACTGGGGATCTGGGGATCAAAGGAACCTCTTTGACTGTGTCTTTAACACCAGTGAAGGACCCTAGGACTTTCAGAGCCCTTATTTGGAGGATTGCAACTTGGGAAGTGATAAGCTCCCAGCTGACTTTGAACTTCTGCAGTATTTGCTGCTGAATGCTAATAATGCAAATAAGTCTTTGGGACCTGATGGGTTTCACATCGCTGCAGTGAAAAAGCTGGCCAGTGAGACCTCTCTCCTTCATTGATCAATGATCTTGAGAATCTGAAGAGATCCCAGTTGACTGAGAGCTAGAAAATGCTATTCCAGTTTTCAAGAAGGGCAAGAAAAGAGACTGTGGTAACTACAGTCCATCTCACTTCAGCACCTGGTAAAATTATGGACAAGATATCCTGGGAGTTATTTAAAACCACTTGAAAAACCTTGAAGTCATCGATCAAACAAAAATGGGTTCAAGAAGGGAAAGCCAATGCTTTAGTAACTTACTATCCTTTTATGACAAGGTTACCCACTGAGTGCACAAAGGGAAGGCAATGGATGCCTTATGGATGCCAATGGATTCTTATTCCAGCAAAGCTTTTGATAAAGTCTTACAGTATGCTTCTGGATGAAATGTCCAGCACACAGCCCAATGTACACAGTGGGATGAGTGAACAACTGATTGAAAGGTCAGGCTCAAAGAGTTAGAGTAAATGGAGTAATACCTCCTCATGGCCAGTCAGTACTGATGTCATCCACAGTTCAATTTGGGCTTGTTTTCCTCAATGTTCTTATCAAGCCTGGGCATGGGAATCGAGTGAAACTAGCTTTGTTGACTAAATTAAGAGAAACAGTTGATTCCCTCAGGGTTAGAGAGGCCTTACAGAGAGATTGTCATAAATTAGAATACTGAGCAACCACTGACACTATGAAATTCAACAAGTAAAAATGGCAGATTTGGTGCCTGGGGTGATATAATCCTGGATGTACATTCAGACCAGCAGGCTTGGAGCACTGTCCACCTGTCTAAGAAATCTTTTATTGTATTTGACCATTCTTGCTGTAAAGAAATGCTTCCTAAATGAAACTGGGATTGGGCAACCTGGAGATCATCCACTATTGTGGGCTTTTAAAGACAGGGTGCAATGAAGGTGGAGCCAGTGGTGTCCAGTAAAGGACAAGAAGCAATAGGAGCACATAAACACAGATTATTCTATCACACATCAGGAACAGAGAAACCTGTTTTTACTGTGAAGGTGAATGAGCATTGGCACAGTTTCCCCAGAGACATTGTGGGGCCTTCCTCCTCAGAGATAGTCAGAAGCCACCTGGACATTGTGCTGTGCAATTCTAGGTGTCCTGAGCCATTTTGATTCTGTATCATTCCTACATTGGCTAATTTCACCAAATTCATCTTTCTTTGATCCCTTCCTGGACTCAAGTTAGTGTTTCCAAACTTCTGCTCTAAATAAACTCTGTAAGTTGAAACTATGAATTGTCTGAAATTTCCCAGGGATTTCCTAGCTCCTGCAGTGCATCTGTCAAGCTCTTAAACTGAACTGCAAGAGCTATGCCTTGTCTTCAGTTCATCTAAGGATTAGACATTTTAAATGATTGCATTGAAATTTAAAGAAGTTTTGTTTGTAATTCTTGCACTACCTCCTAAGCTCATGAATTTCACTTCTTGGGGAGTGGAAAATAAAGACAGACAAGTTTTATGAGCAAGCTCCTATCTTGGGATGTAAATAATTGAATGAATAGCATAGAAAATGAAATAGCTTCCATTATGTATGAGTGATTGGTTCTCCAACAGACATTCTAATTTAGTGCATGCATGTCTTAAATATGACTGTATATTGAAAATTTCAATTCAAACATTTTGCCAAGAGGTTCACCCAGCTGGTATTTCTTAATGGACAATAGATGAAGTAAGGAAAAAGCAACATGTTAGATGATACACTGCATAAGAAATTTCCAGAAATTATCTGCATTTTGAGTGTTTTGCCTCCCAGCTGTTCTTCAAATATGAAGCACCAGTCCAAATTACACTGGATAAATAATCCAATGTTCCTAAAGGGCTTTTCCTTCCTTCTAGTTTCTTACAGGTTTCTTTGCTAACACATCAAGCCATTATGCAAATTAAGAAGTATAGCATGGAAGAGAAGAGGTTCCACACAAATTTAATTTTGTCAGGTTTTTTTCTGTTTCTGAAGCATCCTCACTTGTAGATATTTATTTAAAAAGGTGTTGTGCAGGATGTGCCACTTCTCCCAGATGTCATCCGCAGCGCTGAATATCCTGTAATTTTCAAAACTTACACTTCCAGAATAAAACACAACTTTTTTTGAAGTTGTTTAAACACTCAGGAAAATAATCTCATTTTCACAGTTTATCACTGTGAAAACATATAAGCTAATACTTATTTGCCTGCTCTCTACCAAAGGAGAGTTTATTCCAGAAATGCTTAATACAGGAAACTCAAGGTAAAGTTCAGAAAACGTTTGTTATTTTACAGTAAGGTATATATTACTTCTTCAAGAGATTTTGAGCAGTGTTTTTTCCTGAAGCAAAGTCAAGACATTTTTCCAAGAGAATTTATTTTCTAGGATGGAATTTCCTGTTGGAGGTAGAAAGATAAGCATGGCTCTCTGACAACATAAACAGGACTCACCTGAGCTGTGACAGTTTGGATGCCTGACTCCCTATCCACAGTAAGACTAAGCAAAGATTTTGGATGCTGGTGGCATTACAAGACTTAATGGTTGGACTCAATGGCCTCAGAGGCCTTTTCCAACTTTAAATGTTTCTGAATGATGCTAAGACTTGATGAGGTTGTAGCCAGGGCATATGTATGGATGACTAAATACATCCATTTTCTGGTTTCTCTGAGTGCTTTTAAAAAGTTTTGTTGTTTTAACAGTCTTTGAGAAATCTTGAATTTGTTTGGATGCAAAATAAGATTAAGAACAGGCATGGATTTTTTTTAATATAGCTCCAGTCAAGAATCGAATGGAGATTAGAGATGTTCAGGTCTGTGGATTTAAAGTAGTGCAGTAGAAACAAGAGCAAGTTGATGGCAGACAGGAACTTTTAGAAACTTGAAAGACACTTTGCCATAAATAATATGCATTATTTGCACAGAGAGAGCATTCACACCCCTTCTGTCAGAAAACTTGGGCACTGTTGATAAGAAGTTAGAGATATAAGTTTCCATTCAAAGAGATACTCTGAGAGCACTTAAATTCAACACTTAATTCATTCCACTTAAAACAGGCATGTAGGGGAGAATTTCACCCCCAGACTGACCAGCTGTATCCAAAATCATTTTCTTCTTCAACACAGAAATAGGCCACAACCAACATTCTAAATGATAGCACAGTATCTATGAAGAGCAACTGCAACCTGAGACATATGGATTACTGACTTGACCAAACAGTTTTTCCCTCTTGCAAATAAATCACCACATGCATGGGAGAAGGAAAGAACACACCAAGCTCTTATTCTGTGTTAGTAATACTATGTCAAATTCAACCACCATCATCATATTTACCCATCTGAGGTATTTGTTAAGTGAAGAACTAAATCATCAGAAAATGAGAATTAGTTTCCAGGAAAGTGAAGCACTAAGTAGGGGTTCTTAGAGTGCAAGAGCAAAGCTGAATTCACTTTGAAACTCTTATGTTGTTAAGGCATGAGACCCATTTGATCAGTCTTTATACCTTAACCCTAATAAAACAAAACAGAACATTATACAATCTGCTTCCACTGCTAAGAATGAGAAAATCAGGGAAAATTATGGAAAAAATATCTTACTCTTGTGGGGAAAAAATTGTAAAAGGGAAAAAAACCAATGTAATTAGGTAAGGGATGTTGAATATTATGTGGAAATGGCAGACATTGCCAAATTGCCGTGTTCCTGACTCTTGATACAAATACTGGTGGGGAAGGGTTATTATTCTCTTTCCCTCATGCCTAGCATTCAGAGGTGAATAGGGATGTGAAGTAACTAGCTGAATAATGAAAGGAGCAGGAGGAAACATCAGTATGTGCAAAACACCGTTTTCATATTGATGCTGGAAAACATGTAGGCATAATTCATACAAAATACTCAAATACAGGACACCAAGGTCACAGAGTAACAACTCTGAATGCAACTCTGTCTTTATATCTGAAGTTTTCAAGCTGAGAAAAACATAACTTACTGATATTTAATTTGAATTCTCTCAATAAGTGTCAGGAACTGTATGGCCTCTCTGAGGGCTGCTGCATTATTTACTTCTTACTGTGCTTGGGAGTGTGTTGTTAGGGAAGAGGCAATACAGATAACACTACAATATCCTAAGACTAAGCCTCAGCAAGATCATCTTTCCAGAGAATAATGTTTCTGCCAAAAAGGAATTTAATGAGGTGACAGATTGCGAAGGATAATCTCCAGCCTTCCTGGCCAAGAATACAGAAATAATTCCCCAGGTGAACAAAGAATAGTTTCAACCAGGAACTGAAACAAGGTATGGAATCACAACTTCTGTAGAACTTTTTGGAAGGGCATGAAACCTCACATGATTTGCATTGCCACTACCATTTCAAAAGGCATGGTTTCCCTGCATTTTGATACAGATCACCAGCCATTTACAGACATGATGGACACTGCACCATCCCCAAGATGGCTGCATATATAAACAGTGAAGTAGGTAGTACAAGATTGACAATTTTTTGAATTTGAAACTGGACTGTGACTAACACTGGCTTATGGTCACTCAGAAGACTGCGTATTTGAATAAAATACTATCACGTAACATATGAATTAGGTCACAGATAAAATTAGATTGAAAATCCAACAATAACTATACAGATGCTGCTACTTTTCATTATTGTAATGGGACCTAAATTAAATTACTGTGGAGAATCTTCTCAGAACACTTTTTATAACTTCTTCCTCAAAGATGACTAAAATTCTTTTTCATTTATGGAAACAAAGTTGAATCCTTTGAATCTTACAGCAGGAACTCACAAGCATTAGGCAAGAAAGGACAACAATGAGAAGGTTTTATAAACAGGTTTTTTTTCCTGTGAACTTAGTCCATACAAGACAGGGCTTTCCTCTGACAGTTGCTTGTGGGTTTTTTCTGTTAAATCACTGTGTCTCCAAGATGCAGCAATCTCTGCATTGACTGACTGTCAGAAGGTTTCTTCTGTCCACTCTAAACCCTGCTGGTCCTCATTTCAGTTTCATGTTCCTTCTTTGAAACAGAAAGCTTTCAGCACCTTGTCTTACTTTAATTTTCCAAAATTTGCAAACATTTAAAGCCAACCCCCCATTAGAGTTGGTATTTCTACGATGAATGCCCCCCTCCTCCCCACTATCCATTGAGTTTCCATGTCACTCACTAGCTTTCAGAATGGTTTTGCAGAAGTCCACAGTCAAAGACAATATTTTAATACAACTTTGTTATAAGGAGTGCTCATTCTACATCACTTCAGGGACGTTGTCTGCAATTTCAGTGACTTCATGCACTCATTCAGACCACATATTGGTTAGTTGTATGAAATTCATATGTATTATTGTTATGCATTGCTTGCACCAAGCAATTTCAGACAGAAGTAGGAAGCGTTAATTTGACACACAATAAGTAAGGCATTTCAATGAGACAGAGAAACACATAATGTATTGTATGAGCATCACTGCTATTCGATGTATCTTAAGCTGTGGGTTGCTACAACCTATTGCTGAGCTACAATATTCTGAGGCAGCAAAATAATGATTTTCTCTGAGGCTGAAATTTGACCAACCACTGCAAGGCTCATTCAGCTCATTCAGCTCAGATGCACTTTTCACATTGACCAAATAATTTCAAATATTTTTTGTCTTCTCTTTGTATGTGTTTTCTGGCATCTGGCTGGTTCACAGCTTTGAACAAGTGCACAGCAATTTCTAAAAGCATATGATGATTATTTTATATGAAGGCATAGAAGAGGCTATTTGAAAGTGTTAATGAAATGCTAATTTTCCACTAGCAGTGGATGCGCCCAGTGCAAACCAGGAGTTTAAAAAAACCATAAAAAAGTAAATAGTTCAAGTATATAAAATAAAAAGGTATGGGGGAAACTCTTATTTGCTTAACTCTTTCAGGCTCTCTTTATGTCCAGTGTTAGGAGTCAACATTTGTATCAGAGCATGAGGTTCATTTGTCCCCAGACATTAGGAAAAAGAAGCTTTATGAACAGGTACTTCTCCTAAAAATCTTGTATTCTGACAAGATACAGTCTAACCAAAGTTTTTATCTGTGTCAAGAAAGACTAACATAAAACAGCATGATTGCTCCTAAAGAGCAACTGCAATGGAAAATACAGAAATGGAGGAGAATCACTGAGTATGAATAAACAAAGCAGATTCTCTTGCAAATAAATAAAATAAAGCAGCAAGAGATAGTGATGTATGAAGAATATGTGTCAGGAAATTGGCTAATTCTTTGGGATAATTATAGCCACTGAGCAGAAAGGCCAAGCACCCCAGGCCCAGCTGATGTTCATGAGGGATCCTCCTACTCCATATCCCTAATAAAGCAGCTTGTTGTTTATAGGGCTTAAAGGAAAACAAACAATTCTCTGAATCTCCCTCCAAAAGTAGCAAATACAAATTTTAAAATTAATTAGGACAAGCTGAGTGTTTCCCAGCTTGAGAGATTTATATAAATATTTTAAGGCCTCTATCTGGTAAGTTTTGAGTGAATTGATGTAGCAGCAGAGAAAGGAAAGTAATTGCAGACCACAAAAGGGAGATTGTTCTAACACTAACATAACTGTGGGGCCCACACTCTAAGTAACTCCTTTCCCATTGGAAATAAGCACCTAAATTAAATTTCATTGCTGCTATAGACCTCTATATTTTCCACTGTGTTTTCTCTCTTTACAGCTAATATGGAAAACGAATCAGATATGCAGTGATTTGCCTTCTCAAGCATAATTACAGGCGTATCTATTCCTGTGTGTAAATTAGTTAACAGGTCTGCTGCGTGTTCTACAAGAGCAGAGACTAATGGAAAACGGAATAATACTTAGTAAAAATTAAATTCCTGGGAACACTATAAATTACCCAAATTGTGTTGATGTGACAGAATTAAACAGGAGAGTCATTGATTGACAAGTTTTAGTCAGATATTCTAGGATATGATTAACAGCCAAATATACATTTTGACAAGGATGTCAGTGCAAGGATAACTTTTAAACTATAACTAGATTTTATTTTATTTCTTTGATTACTTTTCAAACAGTTTAGAAATAAAGATGGGTCCATTTCATACTTCCAATAATGATAATCAGAGGGACCTGTCATATTTGGCAACACACTCCATAAACATGTAGATAGGGCCCTAAAGTTTACTTGACTTAGATCTCATTTAGATAACATGCTCTACAGCAAAAGTAACACAGCCATTTACTTAATTTTCCAGGACCTAGCAGTCCTCTGAAATGCTGTAGTGCTCAGAACAATGCCATGTCATGTCTCTGAAGTCAGGAACTTGAAAATAACATTGGAATTACCTCTATTCTTTGCATTTTGCAAAAGGCAGCACAAAAGCATGTGAGTTTCTTAGAAGCCTTGGAAATGCTGTGAATCAAACACATCATGTGCCAGAGAAACTGCTTTTCATTGCAGCAAGTAAAAATTAAAGCTTTTTCTCCTCTCTCTTCCTTTCATTGGGAATGGGAAACAAATTTTCCCATTTGAGAAGTTGTCAGGGAAAGGGTGACTGTTGTTCAGCTCAGTGAAATACTCTTGAGTTCAAAAGAGCAAGTTGAGCTTGTTAGTTTATTCTTTGTCATTGACAGACTGAAATATACAATTATGATTCGTGTCAAGTACTTCCAAACTATCTCTACTGTTGATTCAATCTATTTGTATGGAGATCCCAAAATATCTCCTCTTCACCCCACTCACCATCTTTCTGTCTTTACTTAACAGCTGTTGCAAATGACAGACATTCCAGATCAAAAATTGCCAGCAGGCTGGGGTATTTTAAAAGTAGATGAGGCACAAGTATATTTATACTTCTTCTCTTGGACATAATAACCGTTGCCTGTACAAAATTTTATTATTTTATTATTTTCATAGTTACTTCTATTAGTTGCTTTTTTACTAGTTTATTATATAACTCTGTGAATTATTTTCAAGTGTATATTTTGTCAGGGAAAGTAGTCCTGGTTGAGCAGATATATATTCCACTCATGATGAGTTAAAAATACATAATGTTAACATGCATATTTTATTTTCATTGTCAATAAAGAAATTTTCCCCATAGTAATTGTAAGAGTAACTGACCTACCTCTACATTGAAAGATAAAGCTCAGAGGTTTAACAGTCTCTATCCTTCAGGAAAAACTTGTTCTGGTTTCATAAATGGCATTATTGCATCCATCATGTATTAAATTTAGTGTTGTGCCATTACATAAAGGAAGCAAAATGACTGGTAAAAAGGTATCTTTGGTTCAAGAAGAATATAATTTTGAATTCTGAATAGCAAATGGAATTGGGTGACATTTTTCTGTACTTCCTGCACTGTTTTGGGTACCACCAACCCAAGCTCCTTGAAACCATTTCCATCATGGGTTTTCCAACCTGTTCCTCCATTTCCAAGCAAAGGCTGCAACTATCAGGAGGACTCCACCTCTCTTCCAACTTCTTTGTACCCACCATGTCACACTTGATGTAGTCACATCTTCTGGCAAAACTCAGTCTTTACCTCTTTATTCCTACAGAATCTACACCTTCAGCATAATACCTTTCATGAGTTAATAAACACTTAAAGCAATTAAGAGAATTAAGATGCTCTCACTAGGAAAGTCTATAAAAGCTGTTCTATTCTATACTGATTAGTTCTGTGGACTTCCAAGAGAGGTTTTAAGCTGTAGTCGATTGTACCTGACTCCAAACGGAAGTCTTGACATGCAGCAGATAGTAAAATCTCTTTGTCAAATGTGTTTGCGTGAGCATAGAATCATAGTGTCATTAAGATTAAAAAAGTCCAAGATCATTGAGTCCAACCTTTGACTAAGTACAGCCATGGCCGCACCACTACAGCCATACTCTAGACACTTCACTTATGGGCTAAACCAAGGTTCTTTTAGTCTTGGTAGATGCAAAGGAGAAATACTGACCAGATAACCAGAGAGGTTATCTGGTCACACAGAATCACACAGAAGTTTACTGGAAAAAATATAGAAAATCAAAGAACTTTGGCGAAAGAGTAAATCCAACTCAAAATTCAATATAAAACACTTACTATAACATTAGCATTAACTTAGCATTAACTCAGCATTTACTTAGACTATTCAAACTGAACTCCTCCATTTAGGCAGAGCCCAGTCTGCCCTCCTGCCAGACACAGACACAGCCATTCCAAGATGAGTCAAGACACTGATCTAATCAATCTCTGATAGCCACTAAACCTTACTATGAAGTGCCATCTCTCCTCATTTTTCATCACCATCCCTTGCTCTCCAGGGATGATGACTCCACTGCTGTATTGGGAAGACACTGCTAGTGCTTAACCACTCTTTCAGTGAAGAAATTTTTCCTGATATCCAACCTGAACCCCCTCTATTGTAACTTTAGGTCATTTTCCCTTAGAATCACAGAATATGATGAGTTGGATGGGACCCACAGGGATCACCCAATTCAACTCCTGGCCCAAGGAGGCACAGGACACCCCAACAATCCCATGCTGTGCATCCCTGAGAGAATTGTTGAAACTCTCCTGGAGCTCTGGCAGCTTTGGGGCCATGACCATTCCCTGGGGAGCCTGGTCAGTGCCCAGCACCCTCTTGGGGAAGAACCTTTTCCTGATATCCAGACTAAGCCTGTCCTGACACAGCTCCAGGCATTTCCTTGAGTCTTGTCCCAGGTCACAGAGAGCAGAGATCAGAGCTGCCCCTGTGCTGCCCTTGGGAGGATATGGAAGAGCTCAGTGAAGTCTCAGTCTCCTCTAGCCAGGTGAACAAAATGCCCTCACCTGCTCCTCATATGTCTTCACCAGACCCTTCCCCCTCCTCGAGGTCCACCCCTAAAAGTTCAGTGTCTTTCTTATATTGTGGCACCCCAGACTGCCCCCAGCACTCGAGGTGAGGCCACCCAAGAGCAGAGTGGGACAATTCCCTGCCTGGCCTGGCCAGCAGAGCTGGCCCTGGTGCCCCCCAGGACAGGGATGTCCCTCCTGGCTGCCAGGGCACTGCTGGCTCAGATCCAGCTGCCCATGGACCAGGAGCCCAGGGCTCTGCCCACAGCTGCTCTCCAGTCTCTTGCTCCCCAGTCCCTACACAGAGCCACAGTGTTTCCCTTGTCCTATGCTTTGTTCTCTGTGAGAAAAGACTGATCCTCCATCTAGGTACAACCTCCTTTCAGGAAGGTATAGAGAGCAATAAGGTCTACTCTGAACCTTACTATTTTTTTTTCTAATTTATTTATAATTTTGACAATAGTAACATTCCATGAGAATGAATTGCATTTATGTTCTAAAAATTGTTCTTCTGATGTTCCGGGGCAACTTCTTTCATTGCCCTTTTGGTCTGTATACAAAATGGAGAATTAGTGTTTCCTCTCTCCCTTCTGCACACCACTTACTATAATTCATTCACTAAACATTATCATCTTTATTCCAGAATAAAGAAATCTAATTTTTTCTATCCTTGCATGGAAGTTGTTGAAGCGGACTTGGTCATCTTCCAGAATAATTTGTGAAAATTCTTCGTATTCTTAATAGCTCTCTACATCCTTTATACATGGAGACGCCTGAGTTTCATTTCTATTGTTGAAAATACCAGCACCCTTTGTAAACATTTATGTTTTGAAGGTGATTATAATTTTTCTTTTGTTCTTGATTCCTCTTTAAGCTGTTCTTCCAATACTAACTGGTAACGTAAAAAATGCAAGTGAGATCATTGCAAACCAAGAAAATATCACAGTGTTCTGACATTTAAAAACAAAGAAGTCAGTCTTACAAGTTCTCTCATCTTCTTCATGATATGAATGCTCTAATTGATGGAAACGTTTAATTATGGTAATATTTAATCACTTAGAAAATCTTTACACACAGACAGAGCCAAGTATCCCAGTGAGATAGAAGACAATGGATAATGGTGAGAGAACAATATTAGAATAAATCTGTAGGTGTTTGAGAAATCCTGAAGAGAAAACAGATATAATTGAAATAACTGGTAACTCTTTAGCATTAGGTTATGTTATCTTAAGCAGATTAAATACTTTAGTCTGAAAAAATGTTTTAATTTTTTCAACCTTTTAAATTTTCTATTTCTTCATCTTATTTAATTACATCCTCATGATATACCAATCTGCCTGTATCTTTCCTTACCCAACTCTTGTTCCTTCTAACCTTTCCATGTGATTTTTCAGAACAGTAGGATCATGATGTATATCTACCATGTGTTTTGCCACCAAAAGAGGGAAGAGTCCAGACTGTGTTCTGAAAAAGGAGGAAAAATGGGAAACTTAGTCTACAGCTTCTCTCTACCTCAGCTTTTTAAAAGCCTTTGATACATAAGGGAGTTTACAGATGGTACCTTGAGCCCGTTTCCAAGACAGCATTAAAACCTTGCTCAAGGGATAAGTTGGCAGAGAGAATAAATTGAAACCCTCTAGTGCATGCTGTGCCAAAGGAAAAAAAGGAAAAGTGAACCTTTAACCATGATTCATGCTGAGTATTGATGCCTCATGGTCAGCCTCACTGTGCTCCTAGCACAATTTTCAGCACCTGACTGCCATTTAGAATTCACATTTTATTTCTGAAATGCTCTTTATTTAATTTTTTTTTAAATTCTCTTCACATCTAGGAATGGAAATGTGCAGGAATGCTGCCTGTTATGTTCCTTTGTCAAACTGCAAAGGAGCCTGGACAGCGGTTCACTTTCTCTTTAGAAGGGAGAATTTCCCAACAAAGACAAAGAGTTGTCGCATTTCCAAATCCCATGATAGCAATAACTTCAAACCAGAAAGGAAACATACCATTTAATTATTTTTGCATGTTGCAAACATAAATATTCCATAGCACTATTGCTCCTTCACCCATTTGCCAAGTAGCACTGTTTAAAAGACAGAAAAAATTTTAGTCAAGTCCCCAAATTGTCCTTTGTATCTGGAAGTTTATTGGAGACCAGAGTAAATTAATGTGGAGATGTCTTTTAAAATACCAGAAGACCTGGCAAACCAGTGAAATATATATAACTGTGGTACTTCTGAATCACTGGGAGACAATCTATCCAACACAATGTCCTTTATGACCACAAATTCTCAAGGATGCAAAGTTCTTCATTACTATTTAAATGGCACAGCAACTGGCTCTCAAATACTCTTGTGTTTATCCAAATTATCCCACATTATCCAAATTTTTCATAGTGGGATGACATTATTAAGCTCTGAAAACCCTGCTGCAATTAGAAAAATGCAAAAAAAAAAAGCAGGCTTAGGCAATTTCTACTTGCTCTTTCATTATTAAACTTTTCCAGCTTAAGAAGATAAAAATATAGCAATTTTCTAGTGCACAATTCTTTTTGTCTGCAAACCAAAATTATCCCTAAAGCCAAAAGCTGCAGGATAATACTGCCAGCCACTATTTGCCCCACAGGGAAACACCAACAAGATAATTTATAAGTGTGCAGGAAAGTTAAGCCTACTCAAACTGCCCCATTTGGAGAGTTGAGGAAAAAATACCAGGAGAGATTATGAGATGGAGTCACAATTTACTGATGAAATTGCAATAAACACAATGATATTAATAAAAAATTGTATAAAACAGTGAATGGTTTACCCATAAAAAGGTTATTCATCACCAAAAGATGCCACCTAGCCCCTGGAGACAAAACCAAGGTGGCAGCTGTTCCCAGACTATAAACAACACCCATTTTTTAGGAACTCTTTCCAATTTCTCAAATGTACCTCTTCATCTGGAGCAATGATCCAGGTTCCAGCAAATGCAGACACTTAGTGGTACCTTGGATAAGAAAGCAGGATGAAGTTGCCTGTTCTGTGATATATCAGCATCTATAGAAATGGAGTGAAAATGTGATACTTTTTAAGCCTTTAAATTTGGTATTTGGCTTATCTCAAACTTCCACCAAATATGAAGGAATAGATGATCTGAGCATGTCCTTATATTAATATAAATTCAGTCTTCTGTATATTGTGCTTGAATGTAAATGTCAGACAAACTGCAGACCAAATTGTGAAATACATTAATTTTAAATACAAACTTTCCCTTTTCTATCAGGAAGTACCCTTCTTAATTTCTTTTCTTTATACCCCTTGTGACTGAATGGATTGCATCACTGGATTCCTTGAAGCTCATGCTTTTCACTGCCAGACTGACATGTGGAAATCAGCTGTGGAATTCTTTATCAGGCATTGGAAAGTGATGGCCATGCAGGTGTACCCCGTAGCCTTCTAGGCAGAAGGTGAAGTCCTAGGTGTGTGTCTGTGCCCCTTTGACCTAAAAGTCATGTTGTCAAATACATTTAAACTATAGAGCAGCTTCAGCACAAATACTGTGCTCCCTCAACATGCCCGTGGTGTCTCTGTGATGATTTGACAGGTGCCAAGCCCAAATGCCAGAGAAATCAGCACAGGAAAAACAGAGCTTGAAACAAGACATCACAATAGACAGAGAAAGTGAAGCTGAAGGGTGAACAACACTTTTCAGTCCCCACCAGGGGCTCTTATTTTTAAAGCTTTGTGCTTGAACTGAAGGGCACTTAATAGGAATTATTAAACCCCGCTTCTCTATAATGTCAGCCAGTACAGAGTCATGTATCTAAAGCCATTTCAAAGTAAAAAAGAAGAAAGGAATGAGAACAGAGGTTGGTAGATAGGAGACTGGGAATAAGTGTGTTCAAAGCAAAGCCTTCTTATCCAAATGAAGAGAAATGAGGAAGTAACAGTAAAGAGAAAAGTGCTGTGCTGTAGCCAGATCTACTTTGACTCAGCTTATTTTCTCTTCATCACTGCAAAGAGGGAGTTGCACCATCAATCACACTCAGAATGACTTTTTTTCTGTTAAATACACAACTTGTTAGGCAGGTAACTAAATGCAGAATATGCTTCAGCAATGTCACTTAGGACAAGAATTCACATGTTAGGCATGAGTTTCACAAGAGTTAATTACTCAAGTTCTCATGACTTCAGATAACACTTTGAGGGCAATTTCCCAGCAGCCATTCACTGAGCCTAAATGAGCTGAAAGTTCATGGAAAAGTGTGAACTATGGCAAGGGGGACGGATTGAAACAATACATCTCCAACAAACTCAAACTTCTCCTATTAGAAAAAATTATGCACAAATTAATAACGTGCAGAACAGTCCCTGAGCCAGTATTTGCTGACTAACTTCCATCAAAACTTCCTTCACATCCTGGGATGAAAAGTGCGTCATTTGTTGCAAGCAGCAAGTGTCAGCTGTTGTAGAAGTCCTTTTCTGAGTGATTTATCTGTGCACCTTGGAACAGGACGTTGGAGCTGATTGAAGCTGAAGGAGTGAGCTCAAAGAGGTGGGACCGTTCTGGGAGATCCCTCTGCAGGAAGTAGGAGGGGAAAAAAGGTGTTATAATGCAAATTTGCTTTCGAGTTTTGCAAATCCTTGCTACAGGGATTTTCCTTTCCAACGATTTCTTTCACTTGTATCTCTGTTAAATTCTGTCTTCAAGCCAGGATTTTCCTATCCAACAATCTCAGGCTGATTCTTGACTAATAAGAGGATTTCTTATTTCTTCCAGCAAAGACACAGAACCAATACAAAAGTTACAAACACATATTTCTTATATTTGGTGGCCAGTATTGTTTTAGGAATAATTCTGTGATGGTGAATTGTCCTTCTTCCATGATATTTGCAAGACTGCACATAGAGTAGAAAATGCTGATAGAGAATTTGGAACCTCTTCACAGGGACCTGAAATATTCCTCTGCAAACTGTTACTTCCAGGAGCAAATTCAAACTACACAGGATTTTCAAAAATAGCTTTTAATATTATCAGTGAGATCATAATTTAATAATTATTTTCCTCAGCACAGCATATCTCCAAGTGCCTTATATAAATGAGAACCTTTGTTCTGTAAAATTAAATAGACTATTTTGCCATCATAAAAATAGGGAAAACAACATCTAATATATATTTAAAAGAATCTTCAGGTATTTCTTGTATCCTGAAAATGCAAAATTTTTTCTCTATTCTAGATTCCCCTTAGGTGCACTAAAAAGCCACTTTCATTTGAGAGATATCAAAAGCACTGCTATATTTTTCTATTAGTTTTTCAAGACACCGATAAAATATGTTACAGGGATTTTCATTTCCACATCCAAATGTAAACTCACACAAATAGATTTAATTTTGTAAAGACTGACATTCCAGCCAGTTGACTTCCTGCTTAGTGAGTGGAGGTAAGAGTGTAATGACTTGTTTGATTTTAATGAAGTATGCCACCTTAAAAATAAAATATATATCATCAACAACTCTGCCTTCATTTCCAGTAAATCCTCAAAATGGAGTTTCCAGTACTTGCACTTCTGGTCTTCATATTGCATTTGCAAACATCTTAGACTGGGCACAACACATAATTTATGACTGATGGGGCCACAGTCAGTCTCACGGAGGGAATACAGCTCCAATACATGTCTTTCTGTCTTCATTTAAGAATTTTTAGGTTTTAAGGTAAGGTGCAGGATTTTCTCAGCAATTTGTTCCTTCATTCTCACCCCACTACAAGATATTCATGCTCTGAGGGGTGCTTGAGAGAGGGAACATCCTAAACTTCTGAACATCTTGTGTTGCCAGTGTATTTGTCAAACCTGAAAGGGAAAAACACTTAAGAATGAACCCACCTCAAGAATTTCTTCCCTCCCAATATTTTTTAAAATGCAATTTTACTTGCTTTTTTATTTGCATATGCCATTGATGTAGTGGACTGAACATTGTAGCAAAAAGGAAAACATCCATTTTTGCTTTCACTCATAATTTTGGAACTTATGAAATGCATATCTGGCTTGTCTTCCCACTCCATCTCTTTAAATGGAGGAAGGACACAAGAAAAAGAGAAAGAATAAATTATAAAATCCCTCTTTCTTATAAAATCCACATTATATAATAGACCTGATTTATAACAGATCTGTTTAAAATCAGTGTCAAAGACAGCATGGGCATAAAACAAGGCCTCAAAGGTCATCTTATTCACCAAACTAAACTAACTCTTGCAAAAAAAGTTTTGTTAGCTGGGTTATATTGGAACCTGGACTTCAACATCCTCATAGGAGCCCAAATTCTGACATATTTCAGAAATAGTAACATTTTTATTACACACAATGTAATATTGGTGAAAATGAGATCTGAAGCTTGTGTAGTACTGGAGATGAAAAATACTCAACCAAGACGTCCAGAACACATTTTCATTGAAGAAACTGGTGAAATTATGCACCAAAGAAAATGGCAGCCAGTTATTGATATCAGTGCCATTTCTTTTCTCCATATGTAATCTGCATATTTCTTTAATGATTAAAAAAACTCTAATGGCAATATAACATTGGAGGTAATATTTAAAGATATTTTGGTTACTTTTTACATTCTTCTGACCATTTGAATTGTTTTTTCTCTGCTTTATTTTTTTCTTTAATCTGAAATATTTGAATATAAAAAGCATAATGAAAACAATGACTATGGGTTTTTCAAACCCATATTCATATTTTCCTATTTGATGAAAAATTCTGTAACAAAATCACAGAGTGAGATGAGAAAGGATTATTCAAGAGTCCAAACTTGGGTTTGAAAGTTCCAGAATGTTCACACTGTAGAAATTATCAACTTAATAATTTAATTTAGGAAATCTAATTTACTTTTTTTCCATTTCTATATTTTCTAAAATATACACCAAAGATGAAACAAAGTGAAAAGGGAAAAAAGAGTCTCATTTAGAGGGTAAGAGAAGAAAAAAGGGAAAAAAGAGAGGGAATTTGTGCAGGAATAATTATTAAGAATGCTAAATAGTCTGTACCAATCTTGTGAAGTGTATTCATTTAGAGAGGCACAAGGTCAACTTTATTTATATATGGCTTGCAAAATTGGGTGGAGATTTACCCATAGTTACAAGTTGATGATATGAATATGCACAAGAATTGACTTATGGCTGTAAAAAATAGTTGCATTCTTATTTCAAGGTGTCTCTGATCCTTATTCTCTGTGACACTGATTATAAAACATTTCCACAGGCAGCATTGTATTTCCATTTTTAAATTCTTCAAAAGATTTTCCAGGCTCACATTGATAGTCATCTTTTCTGATCACTCTGCTTTAGATTGCAATCAAGAAAAAAATGAAGATTTCTTACAGAAAAAGACCCTGTTTAAGGTACACATGCAAAGGACAATAGCACTTAAGAGAAATGAATGAGAATCAGACATCATTTGCTCAAGGAGGCTTTTAAAATCTCCACTTAGGATTGTCACCTTGACAAATTGTGTTCCATGTTCAAAGATTTTTATGTAGTCAGGTCTCCTGTAATGAGACTTTCCCAGCCATTTAAAATAACTAGAGTAAATTACTCACTTTTTCTCATATGAAACACAGCTGGAAAATGGTAATGACTCTTTTGATATAGATTCCATTAACTAAATTCTTATTTTGGTAAAAAAATTGTTATTCCAATTGCTAGTTTTGCCTTTTGCAGCTTTTTTTCTGGATATACTCATTGCACTTATTTTACTTTGATTTTCCTATTGTAAGTGCCAAGGTTAATATTTCAGGTTTACATTAACTGCAAGTGTTTCATGTTTAAATTACAGACAAACCTTATGTACAATTTAGCACCTATTTTAGCCTTTATTAGAATAATGCATATCCTCTGGGTAGCACTTAACTACTTCTCACTGACTGCTTCATAATGAACCAGGTTTTTGATCACTTGATGGTGACCTGTTAGGAAATTTCTTTAACCTGATTTTAATGGTAACCAAAACTATTACTTTTTGTTTCCTTCTCTGCCTCAGGGTATTTCTTTTCATGCATTTAATACATTTCAGCAAAGTCAGAAGAATGAATGTTTGAAGAACTTCAGGTTTTTTACAAAGATGAGTGAAAGTATGGGATTTTTGTGTATTTTTTTTAATTGGTAATGTATTTACGTGTATTTAATAATGAATTCTCTTTTATAAAAATTCGCTTATACAGAATTTATGTAAGTTAAATAGCAGCTTCCCGGGAGCGGTACCAATGTTGGATAAGAAAAACTCTGCTGCTGGTGAAGGAATAAAAGGAGATCTGTGGCACAATGGTGGTTTTACCCCCTGGATTCTGTTCAAAAGCTGGCAATATCATATTAAAAACCTCTGGTAGCTGCTTTGGCACTGGGAATCAGCTTCGCTTGTGTACACAGGAGATGGAGGTGTGTTACAATATCCATTTATTTTGGATGATGATGATGAGTGTTATCATCATCATCATCATCATCAAAAATTTATTTTTAAAATGAAGAATTGCTGACTTCTGAAAGTAGCAATTTTGAAATTTCCCCCCATGTGCTGTTTCTGAACAGGGAAGCAGGCAAGTCATGGCACCACACTGCCTTTTACCTGAACACAAAAATCAAGAGTTCCACTGCAAAGAGCGTAGCAGGAAAAAGAGCAGCAGGGCTCTGATAATTTTTGTCAGAAGGATGAATTAACTACAGGCCTCCTGGCCAGTAACATTGTACGTTATCATCTTGGAGGTCTTTTTGAGTCTTAATGATTCTATGATTTCTCTGCCTTCTCCTCACTTCTCTGCTTTGTTAAATACACTGATCTTCCTTGCCAGAGCATCTTCACTGCAGCTTTCAGCTAATCACTTACATAAATTTCTTCACTTCTTTGTCTCCTGTGTCACAATTCAAACAGATATTGAGAAAAATTGCTTTCAGACCCTCTTTAAACTTTTTATAAGTGGTATCATGAGGGCAAGCATGACATCACATGAGTTACAGGAAGGGGGACACTACTACACTTAATAAATCAATGTGTTGAATGGCCCCTTCAGTATGGTGCTTTCTTCCAACTTATCCCATGTAGATTTTCAGCAGCTTGTTTTATATCTATACACTGCTATTTCCATGTTTTTTCCCCCAAATGTTATAATATTGTAATGTAATAATTACCCAAATATAATAATTTCAGTGATTCGATTAAATTGCTTTGACTTCTCAACCAACCTGCAATATGAAAGTACTGTCAGAAAATATAACTTTATATACTTTGATAGCCCATTAAAAATGAATATAATTTACAAGTAAATGCAACTAAAAAATTAGTAGCATTCAGAAAAAAAATCTAGGGAACCATGCAATGGATGAACAGGGCTGGAATTGCTGAAGGAGAGCTTTTTTTGTGCCACAGTAGTATAATTCAAGATTTATACAAAATTCAGTGAAAAGCATGATTAAAAATTGCTATGATAGATTATGAGTATTTATGTACCCAAGACAAAACACAAGTCAAATATGTTTATAAAAACAATGATCTGCATAATTGTAACTCCTTCCAAAATAAATGTCTGTTTCTGAAAAAGAAAAAAATAAGGTGGAAAAGGGAGAAACCCTAGAGTGACTACTTTCTAAGAAAACATCTGGCAAATAAACATGCTAAAATAATGAGACATTACATGAAACATAAATAATATTTGACAGAAAACTGTGATGAATGACATTATGAGTAATTGAGCTTTCCCTTTGACTATTCTGAGAGCAGAAATTGTTACTTCCTTTGTATTTCTGACTGCATTATTAGTGGAAGAAATATACTTTCTCAAGCTTTACTAAGTGTTCAGGTAGTCTCAGTTTCTTATTATCTTCTCTCAGTTGAAAAGCACACCAGCACCTCCACACACCTTTAATTGGACTGTATTTAGTCCTTGTAAATTATTCTGCAAATCGTAACAACAGTGTTTCTAGTGAGCAATTGTACAAACTGAGGTACAGCAACCATACTGGCAATGTAGTACATTCAAGTAATTCAGAAAGCTAGGACACTTAGTTCAAACTATGGTAACAATATTAAATATTTCCCAGAGTTGTGCCTAGAATTGAGAAAAATCATGATTAAAACAGTAATGATTATTGTGAATACTGCTTTGTGAAAGTGTACCAGCACATCAGCCTTGTTTCATGCATTTTAAAGGAATAGCCACACACTAAAAGAAAGATCCAACAGTGCAGAATGGCTTTAATAACTCTGCAAGACTTTAATAACCCAACAGCCAAGTACAGTCTTCCTGCCCTGTGAGGAAATCATTCCACAGTGCCCCCAGTGCTGACAAACACAGCTCCTTGGAAGAGATTTTGTTCTTTTGTGTAGTCTCAAGATCAGTGCCATCCTCTGTTTCCCCCACAGAAAAACAACTGGAAAAATGAACTCGAATTAAGGGCATCCAACCCAAATCCCACAGCACCACTCTGGGGAGTTCTCAGCATACCCCTCCTCTTTATAGAGCACTCAAAGGAATTCTGGTCCCAGGTATCTCCAAATCCTGCATGTAGCCAGCAATACTGGGCTGATTTGGAAAGTTTATGCCTAATCTTGCCTGGCATTAACATTTTTTACATCTCCTTACTTGCTAGAAAAACAAGATTACACTGAACATTTGTTACCTGGAGTCAATGAGGATATTACTTGGTCACACAAGGGCAAATCCTCTCATTTCAATTCTGGCAAGGAAATGGATTAAGGTCTTTATCTTCACAGAGTGAAACACAAATATTTAATTCTGGTTTTCATGTTATCATCTCACATGCATGGCTTTTTGAGATCAGTCACCAGGATAAAAATAAAAAGGATGTACCTATGAATGAGAATAAATATTCAGGTTGCTTCATGAATATGGACGGCAATGACAAGAAGGAGACATCAAAAGCCTCACAAGATTTTCTGTCTTTAATAATTCAATTTTGCAGCAAAGTCAGTCAGTTGTTCGAAAGTAGCAGGTTCAAATGCTGGAGACTGAGCAAAGGAAAAATGTCTGCTACTATTCTGTTTGCCATCAAACACAGATTTTACAATGCAAATCAGGTTTACAGATGGTTTTACAAGTTTACAGGGTTTCTATGATAAGAGGAGCTCCAACTTTCCACACTGATAGATTTTTCTACATATTCTTCAATATTTCAGTGAATCGTTATGTGCTACAAAACTTTCCAGTATATGATCTTAGTTTTTTGACTTTTCCTTTAAGTCAGAAAGTTGACTTTGCAAAAAGTATAGAAGCCTGAAGTAATTAATGATGCCTAAGACAGAGGGAAAATGTCACATGAGTTATAAATGGCCAACTGGTGCTGTGCAGAGCAGTGATAAGGTCTGACAAATGTGACTGTTGGACATTCTCAGTTTGAGAGCCCTGTCTAATCTGGAAATGTTAATTCCTGTGTTTGTGCTTTAAAGACCACTCTCTCTCACATAATAAAAGGAAGTTCAATGTTACAACGTCCACAAAAAAGGCATAAAAGAATCTTGAGACCTGTTCATTTAATGCAGAGGACTTCAGAATGAAGACATTAAGTATGTTCTGAAAAGTACTGCTTCCATTTGGGACATAAAAAAGGAAGAGAGGAAAATAGATTATGAAAGCATGAGTAGAACTATGAATTACAGCAGAATTCTAATTAAAGTAAAAATTCAATTGATACAAACAAGAATTGGCTGAAATACCCATAAATTTAGAATTCTGTCTGTCTTCCTAACCTGAGAGACAGCATAACATTTCAAGAAACCATCAAGATCTTTGCCCAGAGAAGCTGAGCTGATGTGGTGGTCCCATCCCTGGAAGTGTTCAATTTAAATTCTACTTAAATAGATAAATTATATTGATTGCAATGATAAACAGTATGAAATATACTGCAATGATATGCAATATATGCAATGATAGACAGTATGCAATGAAATATATGCAATGATAGACAGTATGAAAATATGGAATTTCCCAGGTAAACATTTTCCCTCAACGTTATCTGATGAAAGATACCATAAACAAAGTGATGAATAAATACAGCAACTTGACTGTAATATTAATTGCAGGTGCAGGTAAACCACAGATAAAGTGCTGCTATCATAATTATTAGATAGATAATCATGATCTGTTTCTTTAAAAAGACTTCCAGGTATGGAAATATAGACCTGGATTCAGAAATAACTGTGAAAAAGCAATTTTCATCTTTTAAGACTATTTTTAATTCTGTACCTAATGTGGCCACATTTTGTGATTTTGCTGTCATTTGCAGTGATTTTTTGTAATTTGTTACAGCTATTCCTCAGATTAGTCCATTACCCAACATGATATTTTTAGTGCATACATGGTAGCTAAGCAACAAAAAAATTGAGGAATTTGAGGAGTTGATGTCATCTCAAAATGACCACATTCTATGCTGAACAGGTGCTTGAAATGGACCCTGCTCATTAAATCCAGCCAGATTGCTGCTGGGTCACCACAGTGTTTTCATTCAGCTGATGGGCTGTTGTTAAAAATGACAGCTTCATGTTTTGGAAGTGGAGCTAAATGTTTATTCCACACAGTGGCTGTCCCTCTGCACAGTCTCTGGTTCACTCTCCACCTCCCTGGAGATGATTCCATGGAGGGGGTGATGTGGTGCACCCCGAATCTCAATAGTTCTCAAGTCTCACCTTGGAGGAGCTGCCGCCAGCAAAGATTAAATTAAATATTAAAGAACTGTTTCTAACAGTAATGATCATCAATCTCCAGTGATACAGAAAGTGAGCTTACATTATCTCAGCCAGTGGAACTTACAATAACAAATTATATAAATACATCAGGGTTAAGCCCTGCTTAAGAGGGAGAAAAAGGACTTAAGTCTCTTTCAGCCCTAAATATCTATTAATAGCATGTAAGCCTAGACTGACTTTTAATATTAATCTTAAAAATCAAGTAGTTAGACAGATTGATATATTTTACTTCCATGAAAGACTAGACTTCTTTTTTTTCATGCTATAGAAATAATATTTTTTTCTTAAAATTAACCCTCAGTTTCAGGCAGTTTATAATAACTGTCTCTCTAGGAAAGAGTTATTATAAACTTTTTCTACATACTACAAATACCAATAATTCAGATTGTTAGGGAGAAATCTGTATGAAATTCATGACCAAAGATTGATAATCCTGGCTAAGGATAACCATGCTGCTTGTAGTCCATATGACAACAGTACCATCAGTTTATGCATTACATTTTTCACTCTGGATTGTAAATAATCTCATGATTGTGAGATTTGCTGGTCATGAAACTGTCTTAAAAGAATTTTCCATTTTCTTCAATTTTAGCTTCTTCTGACATCCACTAAAATCTATATTAATTCTATTATTGACAGAAACATTGCCTATAATTTATTTGATAGAAAAAAAAAGAAAAAAGAAATTGTATTCTTTATTCTATATATGTACATTTAAAGACCTGCAATATTTATTTTTGGCTTGTCAAGAAACAGTACTTGGCAATATAGGTGTGGCTTACTAGAAAATGACACTATATAATTTAACATGAGCTTTTAGATAATATTTGTTGTCAGATCCTTTTATACTTTGGCCACTCATAAAAAGTATATTTTAGAGAACTGAGAAATTCTTGAAGTGTGCATTATATATTTGCTTTATCAAAATGTCTCAGAAACTGTTGAAAGCTTCGCTTTCTACACCAATTCTCTACTGCTTGCCAAGTTAAGACACATTTTAATTTTTCATTTTATCACTGAGCTGTTTTTTTATTTCAATCACATATTTAACCACTACCTAGTTGAGACTGGTACATTGACTTTAGGTTGTAAAGTATTGACCTTGCAATTCAGAGAGATTATTCCCCCATCTAGTGCTACAAAACCAGATTCTATTACACAAAATAACTAGAGTACACCATAAATAAAACAGTCTTTAAAAGACCCTCACCAAAACTAACCAATGCATAAAAAGGCAAACAAAGCTAAAACAAAACAAGACAAACAGACCCAAAACTTAAGTTCATTCCCATCTTTTCATCCAAAGTCCCCTGATGTAATGTGAACTCCAAATTCACTGTCAGTGCCACAATAACTTGGCACTAGGGCTCACTGCAATACACCCACACCCCTTAATCAGTGCCAGGCTAAATTGAAGGTTATGTAGGAAATTCAGAGTAAAATTTCCCTCTTTATCATGGAGCACTGTGATACTTTAGAGTTACCAGTCTGTGTTGAAAGATGTCTCTTCAAGCAAGAACACAAAAGAGCATCTTGCTTAAAGCAGCTGAGTAGCCTTGGAATTCTCAACAAAACTAATTCATACTAATCCTCTTCTCAGAGATTATCTACAGAATTGCATAGATGAAGACAGAATGTTAGTTAATGACAATTTACATTCAATATTTTAAAAAATCAATTTAAAAGAAAGCAGGCTACAAGAAATTACAGGGTTCATGCAGTCTTAAAACTCAAACAAACAGGAAATCATCAACAAAATAATTTTGGCCAAAAAGATAAATTCCTCAATTTCCCAAAAATAACATGGAAAAATGCAAATATATGAAAACATTTCAACAGTGCACATATTCTTTTATATTCGTTTGGAAATAGCATGTGAGCAAATAGTTTCACAAACTCCTTTTTGAGCCAGCACTGCTAATGGCACATCTATCTTTTGGATTCCTGGCTTTGGGTGGTGTAAAACAGGCAGTTCACCCAGTTCAAACATACACAAGTACTGCATCTTTATTCCAAATGTGAATAGGTATGTTTGGTAACTGATATTAAATATAGTAAGCACTCACCACATGCATTTCTATAAGTTAAGAACCAAATGCTATCAAAATTAATTACCTTTATACCTGCTGAATACAGTCAATAAGAAGCAGTTGGCAAGAAGTATCCAGATGGAGGGTTTGCCATAAATAAGGAGAAAGGAGATTAATTCTTCTGCAAGAACATTGACTGTTTTGGAGTTTTTGTTCTTCCATCTCTTTACAGGATAAATTATGGGAAAATCCTGTTTTATTTACTTGCATTATTGAAAGCATTCATGAAAATCTGCAACACAGAACAAAAAAATATGTAGTTTCTGAAACTGAAAACAAATCACATTTCAGACAACAACCTAATAAATAGGAAAAAAATATATTTGAACTGTGGATTTCAATGGGCAGTGATTTACATAAAAGGGCATATTAAAATATCAAGTCATCAAATGCATGGATGACCACTCAAAAGCAACAAATTTGACATCTGTGTTTCTTGCTAGTTGATGTATTTTTATTGGACAGCTTGTCAGAAAAGTCACAGAGATATGTAGGCATTCACAAATGAAAAACCTAATTTTTGAAGGATGCTTTTAGAAATTATATTCAGTACAATAACAACCTCAGTAGCCGGGAAGACCCGGGGACAGATGGCTTTGGAACCTGAGAACACATTTCATTGTATTATCTTTGAGTAATTGAATGAAGCAGTTACTATTCCTTGCAACAGAGCTTTTAGAGAAATCCAAGCACAATGAAGTGACATTTCTCTACTTCCCTGCTGACACTCTGGCTCAGTTCAGAAGTGTGGACCAGGGAAGAGCAAGACATTTTCTCTCTTTTCCTACTATCCATATGAAGAGTATGAAGGGAAGGTGCACAAAGACAGAAAGGCTGTGTAAAGGCCGTACTGAGCATGCAAGAGACTGTGTGCATTGCAAACGTACAATGGTTGTGTAAAATACTGGTGAATAAAATCAGAGACATCACTTTATTCCAAGAGGCAAGAGAACAGAGGACAAAGAGACAACTTGAAGGACTGCTAAGAAGGACATGGAAATCACCCCTTCCAAACTGGAAATACTCAATTTCCAGGCAAGAATAGATGTTTGCTAATAGGTGAGGGCCCTTTCAAATATGGAAGGTCTAGGCATGAAAATGTTTGTAAAACCATAAACTGAAATCTTGTCTCCAGCATATCAGACAGGGCTCAGTCGTGTTCCATCTGCTGACATGTAACAGACCTTTTCTCCTGTTGCACTTAAATTACTTGTTCATCCAAAGCTGGGAAAGCAGAGGGAGTTCAATCTGCACTCAATTTATAAAGCTTGAGCATCACAGAGACAATATTTCCTTCCCTTGTGCTCCCTCATTTCCCCACCCTCTGACATCATTCCGAAGAGGTGCTGCCACTGGAATGGCACCTTTTGGTGCTTGCATGGTAGAGGTAGCTGCATTAGAAAGGCATCAGGAAAAGAGAAAAGTCCATTTACCCCTTCTCCATATGCTGATTTACTGGCTGCTTTCAACCTCAACAAGTTTAAGGGAAGCTGTGAGTAGAAAGTAATTTCCATAGATTATTTTTCAAAGAAAATGATTTTAGACAGCAGGAGGAAATGATGAATCTTGCATGCAATTTACCCTCCTATGCCAGAAATAATGAGAACTAGGACAAGCTGTTCCACAGAAGGATTAGACATTTATCCAAAATTGGAAAACTGTCAGTATCTGTAAACATTTTCAACAGTTTACACTACACCTGGGAATCTGACTCTTTTGAATCATTTTGGCAGATATGTTTCTTCTCTTAGAATTCTTTGAAAAGGTCTAGGAGCTTCTATTTCCATAATTTGTGGGGTTTTTGCAAGAAAATTATTAAAATGTTAAAATGCATATCAGCAAATAAAATGTGGGAACAAATGAGAAGACTTTGCTGAGAATGTTAATTATATCTTTTCAATCATTTCAACAGATCAAGAAAGCAAATGTAATGGGTGTAGGTGGCAAGGTTTGGCAGCAGGGGAGGTGTGTGGGGGGAAAGCTCTGTGCAGAAATGCCAGGGACAGCCTTGGGAAGGACACAGACAATGGCAGCTGCTCCCAGCTGCTTCCTCCACAAGAGGAGAAGAGTGTAAAAATGAGTCCTGCAACACCCAAGGTGAGAAAAGAATGAAGGAGGTGCTCCAGGTATCAGAGCCAGGGTTTTCAATTAATTTGGTTAGTTTATCCAAAATCAAATCTGTTTTGACCATGATCATAATTGATAAGTGATGTCCTTGTCTTTATTTTGACCCACAAGCTTTTTTGATTTGTATTGCCTGCCTGCCCTGCTGACAAGAAGTCATAGGAGAGCAGCTGGGTGGGAACCAGCAGCATGTCAAGGTAAATTCCCCACAGCAAGAAATGCTCCTTTCCTAGGAAGCCTTTCTCTTTTATGGCTCTTCTGTATGTCCTACTATTGCCTTTGATTCATTGGGTGTCTTGACCCATGTTGCAAATGCAGTTTGTACCAGTGAGCCATAAACTTACTAGCTCATGTAATGAAGGCAGGGAAGAAATGTCAGATTCAGTTCTGTGTGTATTGCCAGCCAGAATATTAGCATTCTAATCCTTAAAAATGAAGCTCTCTCTGTATTATGGTGTAATTTTTATCCTGTTACTAATGTGAGTTAGTATTTGCAATTTGCTGTGTAGCAACAGTCAGAGAACACAGCTCACACAGAGCCCTGTCATGCCTCTCAGGCGAGTTTCACAAGTGACCATGTGAAGTTTAAAAAGGAAAGCAAAGCAAGAATTAGTCTGGCCAGCATTTAAAACTTTCAAATCTCAGAGCAATTTTTTGCAGACAGGTTGTGGCAAAACCAAACCCTCAAGACAACTTAGCACTTTCTATAGTAGTCCAAATTTTCCATACTAGCAGATATCCAAATTTTCCATACTAGCAAATATCCAAATTTTCTATACTAGCAGATATCCAAATTTTCTATACTAGTAGATATCCAAATTTTATATACTAGCAGATATCCAAATTTTCCATACTAGCAGATATAGTGAGTCAAAACCATTGTAAAGATCTCCATATGAAAGGTCAGCAAGCCTGAAATTGCCACAAAGCTCTGCATAGGCTGAATTTACCTTCTACATTTCTTCTAATACAGATTTTAGGAGCTAAGTCTTTATATGCAGCTTCACACTGGAAGGATAATTATTATTTTGCTACTCATGCTTTCAAAATACAGCCATTTTTTAACTTCTAGGATTTCTAGACCACCCCTGCTTTATTCTGCAGATAGACTCTTGGGTTTGGTGCATATAGTCTTTGCAAAGCAACAGGTAAAACCCTTACTTTGAATATAAAATATATCTCTCTGTAACCTTTTAAAAAAGCTAATGTAGCAATTTAGCAGAAGTGTTCAACACAATTTTTTTTCATATTTTTAAAATGTTTAATGGTTGTAGCCACAGTAATAAGGAGAGTCAATGTCCTCACAAGTTTCAGTTGATTGTTTTGTGTAGGCAGAACCACAAAAGGTATGGTGACACTGTGGGACATGAAAAGAAACCGAGTTTGTAGAGATGCTGCCTTAATAATTCAAATCTCTATTGGAAATGCATTTTGCACCTTCTACCTGTGGACAATGGCTAGGCTTTTAAAAATTCCATGTAGCAACCAATAAAAAAATAGTTGAGAGACTGGTATTCTGGTTCAAGTATCACGAAAATATTTGGGAGGAAAAAGAGTAATTATTAATTCTTTTTTTTTGGTGAAGAAAACATTGACAGGCACATGTTCAAAAGTCATTTGAAGGCCTCAACAAGAGGTGGTCATTTGGCATGCTAATGTCAGCTAATATTCCAGCATGTGGAAAAATTACTCTGGTTCCTTCTCAATAAACTGTCCCCTGAAGTACTGATTGTTTTTTCTGGAATCCTGTTGTTTCAGCTCAGAAGAAACAGTCAAATGAGTGGCATGAGCTAAATGTCGATTCTGACAACTGTATTCCACCTGTCAGATTTCTAGTGCTGTCTGAAATAAATTTATTTGGTTCCTGCCTCCAAGTGCTAATCAACTTGCATCTCTGAAGCAACTGCTGCTGAAACTAAGTAGAAACAGTCTTATATAGCTGATATGTTTGGTTTGCTTGTCATGAATTTTCTGACAAACTGTTTTACAAAAAAATACATAGTAACTCATGAAATTACTCAAATCTTCACCCAGAACTGAATCCTAGATAGAGTCCAACTGTGCTTCTAGTTAGAATCACTTTTGGATTCTAGGAGATTTTAATCATCCCTGAGAATGGCAGGTAGTGATAAATGTCAGAAGTTGGACTTGATGATCTTGGAGGTCTTTTCCAATCTTGATTCCAACCAATGATTCTCTGATTTTGTGATCTGTAATAACAGTTAGACCACTTGTCTTCTTTTCTCTACAGTATTTCAGAAACATTAGTCATGCTCTGATCTTAAGACTGCTCCAAGTCAAACTTGAAGGACTTGGACATATAGTTTGAAAAATTACTTAGTATTGCATAAATCTGCAAGGTATTCAGTCAACATTTATGTCTGCTTTCTTTTAATGTGATGGGTTTGTCTGAGGTGGAAATACTTTTCAGCATAGCAGTCCATACAGTGCCCTTTTTGGGTCTGTGACTAAAGCAGTGCTGGTAACACACTAGTCTGAGCATTGCCGAGCAGTACTTTAACTTTTACTCTTTTTTCCACTCTGCCCCTGCAGCAAGTAGGCTGGGGATGGGCAAGAAAGTGTGATGGAAGAAACTGTGGAAGACTGACACGGGGAAGGAGATTTAGGGTAGGTAACCATTTCTCGGTGCCTGCCTGGGCAGCAGTGTACTTCTAGAACATGGGAAGTGATTGCATCGTCATCACCTATGTGTGGGCTCTCCCCTCCTCCCCATTTTTCTCTTTTATTTGCTTATTTAACTATCTTTATCTCAACTCATGAGTTTTCTCTCCTTTACTCTTCCAGATCTCTCCTCCATCCCACTGGGAGTGGCAGGAGTGTTGCTTGCTGACCACGGAGAGCCCACTCCATGTGAGTATGTGCAACATGTGATGCATGTGATTGGTATCTTCTGACTCATTTGTTGTTTGAATTCTCTCAGTGTTTCAAAAGTAACACCAATGAACACTGAAAAATGTAAAAGGATGTGAAAATCCCTTTAGATTTAGAGATTCTCAGAATTTCTGATATTAAACCCTAATTGAGATGGCAGTCACCTGGGGCAGTTTCTAGTGTGGACACAAATTCCTGCTTTTAGAAAATCAAACTTAAAAAAAACCTCCTTGAGACCAAAACCAAACAATTCAGAGAATACAATCGATGTGCTCTTAGATCTCAGGGGCCAATCTGAGGATACTTGAGTAAAACCATGACATATTAATGGAGTAAAATGAAGGTTTAGCACTAACAGACCACTACAGCTGTATTCAAGCAGACTGAAAGTTTACCCATAACTGTTTTCCTAGATATCAGTCTGTGGCCATTCCACAAAAGCACCATTACACCTTTTAAGTGGTGTATGCAACTTTTCTCCTGGAAAAAAAGAAAAAATATCTAGAAAACAAATGTCTATCAATGCCCAAACTTCAGTGAAGAGCATCAGATATTTCCTGGTAGATATATATCAATGTTAATGATTGCAATTCCTTTTTAAAGCATAAAAAATCCACTCCTAGAAGAGCTGTGCTGAATCCAATTTTCATTTAGAAAGGGCCAAATTCTTTCTCAATTTTGCATGTAAGTCTGCCTGTGCTTTCTTCATGTCAGGAACTCTTCCATTTCAATTTTATTGTAATGAAGATGAAACTGACCTTTTTCACTGAAGTTAGCTTTTATATGTATACAACATATTGAGAATCTAAGTGTAAGAAAAGCTTTGAAAGAATTCTTACTGACACAAAAGGATAGTTTGTTTAAGAAATGAAAGACTGGAGCCAATTATACAGTATGGCTGCTGTAACTTTTTTCAAATATTGCATCAAATACATTATATTCCATCCATTTATCCTGTAAGTTTAAAATATGAGTCACATACATGAATTATACTTTTGCCTTGATTGGCCACCCTAAAATTTCTGGCATTTCCTACATTAATCTAAGGACAATTCTTAAGCAAAAGAGGTAGACAAAGGCAGATTCACAGCAACCTGATAAAGCCTTTAGAGTGACAAAGGCATGCAAGATTCAAAGATGTTACCCATTTCCTTTGCAGGAAAAGCTTCTCCAATTCACTTACACAAGTTCTAATCAAATGACAAAAATTAATTTGAAGTTATCTGCTTTGTAGGTCAGCACCTGTTACTTGGAAATAGAAAATAGATCATTAAATGGGATATATCAGCAGGAGAATGGGTTGAAAGTTCTTTAGGGAAATGAAAAAGAAATAAAAGTAAAGGTGCACAGAAGAAGAACCTTTCCACCTCATGATCTGCCCAGCATACAGTGGGGCATATCCTACTGGCAAGTGTGTAAAAACCTCTTGGTTCCCAGAAAATTAGGTACAATTGGTGCCTATTTCCAATAAAGGCTGAGTAATATGACTTCCATGTTACCTTCAGTCTTTTACTTCCTGTTTTTATTTGTGTTGGGGAGAACATATCTTGTTTGTAAAAATAAGTGAGTCTTTGTTGAAGACGTAGTGTTTCTCAGTCACACTCCATATTACAGGTTCAGCACAAGATCTGAGTGAACACATTTTTATAATCACTTAAACCTAATCTTTGTCCCCTGATTCTCTAAGTTCGCATTAAAAGAGAACTGGAGCAGAGCTGCATTTCCAGACAGACAGCACAAGTGAGAGACAGCTGTTCTTGATTTCCTCCAGCATGTCCCCAGCATATATAAATTGCCTGGCATATCTTCATCAATATTACATAGAGAATTATCAGCAGCCGTCATGAATGTGAACACAAAGAACTAAGAGAGTTTCCAAGACAGGACGTTATTTTTGGATGACAAATTTGCAATGCCTTCTGCAGATCTAGAAAGCTTTCATGATAATTGTAAACTAGTATCAAAAACCTATGCAAATGTACAAGATATTTTTAATTTTCTCTGTGTGAAGGAAGAAAAGGAGAAAGCAATAGCAGTAGAGACAAAAACATGAAAGGAACATTGATTTAAGCATTCTTCCAAGTTTTAAGCCCCCATTGTTTTAAATTACAACAGGGCTATTTTATGTTCAGTTTACATGCTGTGTATTGGTACCCTTGCTCAAATATAGTCTTCCAAATGCAGTTTCATTCAGCCGTGAATAATTCTTTCATCTGGTAGTCATCTGAAATGTCTGTTAACCATACTGTCACCTGCTAATATTATAGGTTACATCGCAAATAAATTATGACCACTTTTTTTAAAAAAAATTGAAAGCATAAAAAGTTCATCCTTTGTATCCCTTTTATACTTTTATCATTTCATGTCTATATATGAATAGGTAGAGAATGGTAAAATTTTCTTTCTTATGGCTGGTGCCACTCTGGTGCAGTGCCTTACATCATGATTTAAAATTAATCAAAATGGTTGTATCAGGTTCAGCAATTATTATAGAAATCCCTCAACTCGACTATGTATTGTCATTGCAATAATTTGTTAAACTGAATTATGTTGCTCATATAGAGTCTTTTGATTAATACATATTTCCTCAAATACACTTAAATCAGAATTCATCACATTAAGGTCATGACACTGCCTCAGTTCGGTTTTACAGAAGTATCTTTCATTAACAACAGGGTGATGACTTCAGCTTTGAGTTTTCTGGTTCTGTCAGTTTGTGCTACAATTTTAATGAGATTTAAAACTAGGCTTTTCAGTACTGCATTCTTTAAAGAGTATTCTTAACAGCTGCAATTTCCTCTGTGCAATCCATTTACAGTTCCTAACCCTTTCCAACTGAACCAGTGAAAGACACTTGTTTAACTCTCTGATGGCCTTTATGAGATGTAGTCATAAATGTTTCTGTCCCAGTGATGCCATTTAGTTTGATTAATATGCAGTAATCACTGCAGAGACGTTTCTCAGCATTGTATAAAATGATGTACATGAATCAAGGACACAAGTTATAACCCAAAAATATCCACCAAGCACCAGGAGGGGATATACTACCACTGTTTGTAATCATTTCAGTCACTGTTTACCCTGTGTTGTTCTGAAACTCTTGGGTTTGTGTAAAGACAAGCTTATGTTTAGGTGTGAGAGCATATGGAAGCTAAAGTTCTAGTAACTATGTCTTTTTAGCATGCAGAAGACAAAACTTTGTCTGATGTCAGAAACAGATGGAAACCATTACTTCCCATCACAATACAGATATTACTAATTTCCTGTACTAGGAGTCTGGCAGGACCATACATAACAACTTATTAGAAATATCCAGCTATCTAAAGCCCGTGGAACCATGAGATGAGTAACATTTAAAACATCAACCAGAATTAAAAAACCCTTCCACAAACCAGAAAAGTATTTTATCAAGTCTAAATATATGTATTCTAATGTATTTTAACCACCCCTTAGGAAAAAATAATACATAAGAAAGACCCACTTTGATGGGATAAATCAGAGCACGTCTTTTACTAATAGGAAAAAGAGCTGGCAGAATGCAGACAATTTGTAGACAAATGAAACGATCAGTATCTATTTTCTAGCAAATGCTGAGAGCCGTACTTTTCAAAAAAAATCACTGTGTTTTGAGGAAAGTTGTTTTGGATACAGGCTTTTAGCTATCAAACCAAAAGTCCAGGCTGTGAATGCATGCAAAAGGGTGGCCCCACATCAGTAGCCATAAATTATTAAATAAATTTTGCTAAAACACAAATGCCTTTTCTTTTCACTACTAGAAAAGTAATTGACAGTGTGAATGAAAGGGACAAGTACCCATGTAATTCTTCAGCTGCACTCAGCTTCTGTCTGTGAGATCTCTGAAGCCACCTCTTCTGTGCTGGTTTCATTTCTTCCTAAAGTACTTAATTAACCTCCAATCTGGAAATCGGGTAATTTAGTTCAAATTACCCTCCAACAAAACACAGTCCAGCCTGTTTCTGTGATTGCAAGAGCCCCTGTATTTTCTTTTTTCTCCTTTATCTTCATTGCTTTTCTACAGTTTTTCTTGAGTTAATATATAGTGTGCACCTAAAACAACCTCCGCACAAAGTAAAACAAACAGCCCGTATCTCCAGCTTTTCTTGTGGGACATGACAGAAATATGGCTTGCAAATAGAAGCCACTTCAACACAGGCATTTTGTCCATAAGTTAAACTAAAAATAGTGGCGTTTTTTCCAATTTTCTGTGAGTTATTTGTAGTACTCTTCCAGGCAAAGTACATTTGACTGGGGGAATTTAAGTTAATTTATTGCCAGTTAACATAAACATTCAATTACTGATTTGGTTGTTAGGAAGCAAAGAAGACAAACATTTAAACACAGAGGGAAAACAACTTTCTGCTCCCTTTCCCAGACTCCACATTGCATCAGACACTCCTCCTTCCCCTCCCTGTCTCCTCTCCATACAGACACAGGTCACACTCCATCCCCTCCTGAGGCCATGGCTGGGGTCAGTGCACCATGGCTTCTCTCTGTCACTCCTTGTTCCTCACTTTGTTCTTCAGCTGCCCCTTCATTTCCATTTGTTTTCTCCACTCTGAAGGGGCCCATCCAGGTGCCACAGTCCCTTTGGGATGGTCCCAGCTTGGTGGTGGAGCCCCTCCTATAGCTCTGGCCATGGTCCTGACCTCTTTTCTCAGCATTTTTGCCTTTTCTTAAATACATTTTTCCCAGAAGTACCACCAGTGCCTGACAGGGTCAGCTGTACTGGGCTCATTGTAGAGCCACCTGGAACTGGGACTGTGCAGCCCCTCATCTCCTCTCACAAAAATCAACCTGCAGCCCCCCAGTTGCTGGAATGATGCCACCTACACCCAGTGCCATTCCTGGGAGAATATGGACAAACCAAACAAGTGGTAAGAGAAACACAGCAAAAAGAATACAAATCTTAAAAGAGTAGAATTGAAATCTGCAGCATTTGCAAGTTAGGAAATTCTAAGCCACTCCAAACACACTATCTATACTTATTTGGTATGACATCATCAAATTTCAGGGTTTGCATATTTCTGATATAGGAATTGAATGGATCTCCTTGATCAGACTGTGTGATTCAGCAATGTGTGTAAATGTCTGTGCTCCTGGATGGAGTTAAAGTGTGGAGGAAACCACACTGCAATTTTCCAGTTTTTCTGGAGTTAGTTCTTCTGTCAAATATGAAGACTCTGGATCACAGAAGAGAGAGATTCTTAAGAAGCAAGTTCAGCAATGCTTGTGAAGACATTGCTCATCAATCCTTGAAAAAATCCTGTCAGGTTTCTGAATGCTGCATAACTGAAAACTGCATCTGACATCAATGGGAAATGTAGATGCCCTTTAGAACACATGGTGAATAAGGAATAAGCATTGCAAACAGGTTCCCAATGTTAATGCTTCCATTCATCCTCATGCAACGGAAAGTCATAACATTATCTTACAGGGATTTTCTGTGAATGAAGCATTCACATCTTGGAAAAGGGAGGGAGGATATTATTTTTACCATAGTCAAGAAATGCTATAAAAGACTAAAACAAGTCATGTTGGTTCAAAGGCCAAATAATTTAATTAAATATAAAATATTTGTGGCACTGGATCACAGAATTTTGAAATTGTCATGACAATCTCAGGGATAAACCATAAATTTCAGTGAAGTCACTCAGCATCTTGACCTGTGTCACTGGCATTTTACACCTACAAAGTCCTTCAAAGCCTATTTGAGTGTGCAAGCTTGTCCCTAAGCAATTTCTGTAAATCCAGTTAGATACAAAAGGAAAAAAACACAGTTTGATATGAATCCTGAGCCTGACTATTCATACTACGAGAGAATCTTCCTACTGTGTTGCGGTGTGTTACACAATTTCCACGTGTTTCTTGGATTCCCCCAAGCCACAGCATGGTCGGCACGGGGCTTCTGGCTACACCTGGAGATTTCCAGGGGGGCAACAGGTGATAGGGTTTCATGGGTGTCCATCTGCCTTTTCCCACCCCCCCTCTCCCTGGATTGGTAAACTGGCCAGTCCCTTCCCCTTGCTCCGCCCCGAGGGATAAAAAGGGACGGTGGGCGGAGGAGGGAGGAGGTTCGTCCTGAGTTTCCTAGAGTACACATCAGTCCCGCCAATGGAATAGTATAAAATCGGAACCTGAAACTCAGAACGGACTTTGCATCTTTCCTTCGCCTCGTCTGGGTTCTGCAAAGAGGAACATTCAGGAGGTAAAGCTGGCTTTTCCAACTTGCAAGGGGAAGTCCTCACTCGCTGCAGCTCCGACCGCAGCCTGCCCGGACTTGCTCGACCACGTGGTCCTGGCTTAGCGGCAGTCGCTCAGAAGCCATGTACCAGAGCAAAGCTCCCGGGCAGAGCAAAGAACCCCGATACTACTGTCCACAGATCTGAAAAACAAACACTTGAAGGAGAGGTTCTTCAATATTTACACTACAATCATAAATGAAAAATTCTTTTGCTACCCACCAATTCTTAGTGTAATTTCAATTATTTCTTCAGAAATAAAGTGGAGCCACTCTTTGTGAGGACTACTCTTGTTAGAACACATGAAGCTGTCTTCAGCATTTAGAAACATTACTGATTCTCAGGATATTTAGAGACTAATATAGAAAAAACTAGTCGACTTTGAAAAAATTAAAAAAAAAAAATTCTTGGTCCCCTTGTCTTTTGGCCAATACAGATCTCTTTAATTTTCTGATTGCTGCCATTTCTACAACCAGGCAAATTCCACATTAACTTCAGAATTTTGATCTATATGTGCCTGTCTATTGTTTCGAGACCTAAGCAGAGATCTCCTTATACACTTTTGAACTTTAATTTTGGGTCCAAATAAAAGTGTCCCACCATGCCATTTTCTCCTTTCAGTATAAACTTCGAAAAAAACAAGTTTAAAATTTTTTCTGTCTAAAGCAAAAAAATAAAAGCACTATCAGCCAAACTCATTCCCTTTCATTTTTGAAGAAACCTTAATTTCAAAGAAACCATGATATTTGCTGGTCACTCTTTCCCTCTGTTTTTGTGTAAATCAATATTGCACCCAATGATTCATAGTCCTGTTTTGACCTGCAGTGATCAAGGGCAAGGCTGCCTGTAAGTAGCCACAAATATCTCTGTGCATTATCTGAATGTTTTATTACCCCTTTTTCTGTCTTCTGGTAAAAGGTTTTTATTTGGTTTAGTTTTTTAAATCCCATTGTTTTGCTGCCCTTGTATCCCACTTCCTCTGTCTCATTGTTCTCTCAAAGAAGCAACCTCAACCTATTTTTTTCCCAGTTGCTCTACATATTCCCACCTCTGTAGGTGATAAAAGTAGTACTTTTGCTTAAATTAGTAAACATGTATGTGCATAAAAAACTAAAAAAAAAATGGTTTTCCCTCTCTTCCCACTGGCCCAAGATTTTATTCCCCAATGAAAAATTGTCAAACTGTCAAAATTACATAATCTGGCAAGAGTTTGTTGGCAGCATGCCCAGAGGGGAGCTGTGTGACACATCTGTGGAGTATTAACACTATGGCTTTTTAAGTATTCATGTTTTGTTCTTTGAAAAGTCCCTTCTTTCACAGCTGAACTTTTCTATAGTATAGATAGAGTATAACATTGTTGGACAAAAAAAATCAGAATTACAAGAAAATGCTTAAGGAGTAAAATATTATTGATGAATAAACTCAGGTGTGGTTTTCCTGTGAGAAAAAGGCCATCTTAATAGAATTTATTTAGCAGAATCCTGCACATTGCTGCACGGTGCACAGCTGTAACCATAAGAATCTTCTAGAGAGGATCTTAAATATTAATGTAAATCAGAAATTATCTTTAAGCATTCGATTTAATATCAAACATATTCCCTGAAAAAAGTGAGTATTTCTGCATGGAAATTTATTTTTAAGACACTCAAATCCACACAATTTTTTATACTGAGACTGAGATGATAGAGCTTGCAAAATAAATATTCCCATATGATTGATTTTTCAGAATCTGCTTTTAAGAAAAAAAAAGAAAAGGCTTTTCTGTCCCTACATCCAAGGCAGGTGTTAGAGCACCTCTTGAACAAATGGTGTCCCAAGTACTCTCAAGTGTATAGGCAACTGTGAAAAAGTTACAAATTAAGGAAACAAAAAAGATCATGTAATTAAACATCTGAAGTGTCCTATTGAACTTGGCTATGACTGTTGGCATCCAAATCCCTTCTGTTATTTGGAAACAGCAGAGGAGGGTGAGATGGAAGGGAGCAGCTTGAGTCAAGTTTATTTTCCAGCTGGGTTTTTAAACTAGCTCATCCCTTCAAGAGGATAGGAAGTAACACCAACCTCTGATTCTGTAAGGATGTGCCCACTGGAAACTGGAGATTTATCCTGAAGAATTTCCTGGGGTGCTTGTTCTCCCTCTGAACTCACATAGCCGTACTGACAAGGCACAGGTGAGTTTTCCATCCCACTTCCTTAGGTCCTCTCTGTGGTCATGCAGGTAAAACCTCTCATCACTTCATCGTGTGTCCCCTCTCACTCAAGCAGTGGATGGCTGGTCCCAATAGCAGAGACTCTGGTCTGTATTGGTGGGACATGGGACATCTCCTCTTTATTTTGGTCAAGTCTTTCCAATCTGTCCATGGTCTCGGACAGTTTCTCCAGAGCTGAGTAGGAAAGTGAAGTCAGTGGGGAGGGAAAGGTGATCACTGTTGTTGGAGCTGGGGAGTCACCTGAAGCACTGTTTGCTGCCATTCTTTCCATCACTGCCAATGAGATGGTGCACGATGGTGTACGATGATGGAGCTCTGTGCAAACTTCCACCACATGGGTTGTGTACATGGGACCTCAGCTGGCCCTACAGCTCCTCCTGGCAGCCCAGCTGGATGCTCAGAGGGAAAACTCGCACACATCCTACCATTGATGCTACATGGAGTTAAGTGCATTGCTCTGATCACACAGTGAGCTTAAACAGGAAACCCCATTTGCCCAGGGATCTCAGAAATCATCATGAACTGGCCTGAAGGTGAAAATTTCCATCTGTCATCATCATCAGAGGAGATGACAACCCATGCTGAGGAGGGCCCACCATATAAGCAGCTACCAGAAAATGAAATGCAATGTGCTTTCTTCACTGACAGATCTTGCCATACCAGAGGGTATCACAGTGGAGATGGACAATGACACCTGTTAGATTCTCAAGAAGTTTCACCCAAGGCTTTTTATTGTGCTCCTGCACAGTGTTTTTATACCCTTCTGATCCTGTAGTGCACCTTATCTCAATGGCCACCATCACACCACCCTTCCATTGGTGGAAGCACTGTTTTGAGAAAGCATCTGCAAAAATCCAAAATACAGAAAAATCCTGTTTTCCATGGTGTTTTTCACCACACAGATGTTCCTTGTTTTCTTCTACTTTTATCTTCTTTCTCTTCTTCTCACAGGTACACAGGAATCCTGCTGGCTTCTTCTGTTGACTTTTGTCTGACCCACAGCCTGCTGCAGGCCCTCTCCATAATAGGGACCAGTAGGAAATAGAAATATGGAGTCCTACATGGAGAGTCAAGGCAGTACTGAAGGACAAGATGGACCCAGTCAAACTGCAGAGCTGAAAGGTGTTCAGGTGGCTTTTGCCATCACTGGGTGAGACAAGTGGCCAACACTCTGTACTGACTCGTGGATGGTAGCAAATGCTCTGTGGGAGTGGCTTGGTGATAGAAAAATGCCAACAGGCAGCACAAATGGAAAACCATCTGGCCTGCCCAAACGTGGCAAGACATTGATGCCTGGGTAGAGAATTTTGCTGTGTAAGTACATCATGTAGATCATGTACCTGAGAGCTGGGCTAACGAGGAGCACCACAATGATAGGCACGTGGATCAGGCTGACAAGATGAAAGTGTCTCAGGTGGATCTGGGCAGGCAACTAAAGGGTGACATATTTTTGGCTCAAGAGGCCCATGATGCCTTGGGTCAAGAAGGAAGAGATGTGACATACAGATGGGCTTGTACTCATGGGAAAGCTTTAACCATGGACACCATATCCCAGGTAATCCATGACTGTGAAACAGGAGCTGTGATCAAGCAGGCCAAGCAGGTAAAGGCCCTTTGGAGTGTGAGATGATCATCAAAATGTAATTATGGGGAGGGGGATGTGATGCAGAGCATGTGGTTTGGAATGTTTCAGTGGGACCATTAAACTGGGGGATACCATTCCTAAACCACAACATCTACTCATTATCCAAGGAGTATGACATGGTGTTACAGTCCAGTTCTTAAAATTAGAAATGCCTCTGCCCAAATTAAGGTACAAACGAGACCGTATGCCAAAGTAAATAGTACAGATTTTATTTAATAGTCTGTGAGAGGGAGACAGAGAAAAAGGAAGAGAAAGAAAGAGGAAAGAGATGGTGGGACAGAAAGATAGACAGATTAGATGGTATCCGTGGATCCCACTGGTGTCCCAATGATCCTCTCCAGCTGATCTCCTGGTGGTGAGGGGCCCCCAGAAGACACAGAATCCCATGGGTTCATGTATCCCAGGCCAGGTGGGAACACCCAGGCTCCTCCCTGGGGGAAAGGAGTTTGACACAGTCTCTTGCAGCAGACTCTGGGTCTGTGGCATCACTTTGCATCCTGTGCAGTCCCGTGATGCAAGGTCTTAGGAATGAGCTGGGGGAGCACTTTGGGGGTATTTGATGGATTCTGACACCCTCTCAGCTGCCTCCCATGTGAATGTGCCTGTGGGTGTGGGGATAACCCTTTCTGGGGTTGGGGCTCCACAGCTGGGCTGGTTTGTGTAAGGGAGGGTGAGTGCTCAGTGCCTCTGACCAAGGTTACACCACACACCTGAAACCTCCTCCTCTGCCCTCGGCTGGGGGCAGTCTGTGCAAACCTGGCCTCTGTGGGCTGTGCTCTCCCCCACCCCAAACCCAGCCAGGGATGATTTCCTGCTGCATCTGGCTTTCCTGGGGATGCATTCTTTTCCCTCAGCCTTGTTTACTTGTCCCCAGACATGAGATGATTGAACTATAGTGTCCCCTTTATCTTATCTAGGCAGTTTAACTCACAGTCAAGGCTCCAGTCAGGCAATTTCAAGAAGGGGTGGATTTCTGTGTTTGTAGTTTCTTTATACACTTTGTTATAATGGGCAAAACTCCTTCATAACAATTATTAAGGCATGAACCATTTTAGTCTCTGACACAGGTTTCTCAATTAAGAACTATTCCTTATTCAAGATAATAGTCACATACTTACGCTGTATTTGATACTTTCTTTAGGAATGCATAGTATTTTTCACTCCCCTTCTATTTTTACAGATGTTTTACAAATTGCTTCAACGTCTACTTGATAAATTTTATTTTAACCAATCACCAGATTGTTAAAAATTCATCAAATAATTTAGATGTTTTTTGGTGGGAATTCCTCTCAGGTCTCAGTTGTTCATAAATCATTATCATAGAATGAAACAGACCAATGTAGATGTTCAGTCCATCTCCTTCTGCTCAAAGCACAGACAACCCGATCTAATTGTTCAGGATTGTATCTAGTGAGATTTTGTATGTATCTGAGAATAGAGACACCTCAACCTCTCTAAACACTTGGTCCAGCATTTGATTCCTCAGCAGTAAAACAGGTATTTGCTATGTTTAGACAAAATTTCATGTATTTCAGCATGTGCATGTCACCTCTTGTCCTACCTGCTATTTATACACATTGATGAAATGTTCCTGAGCCTTCTCTTATACAGGATAAAAAGCTCTCAACTGACAGCTTTTCTGTACATATAAGGGCCTCCAGTCCCTTAGGCACCTTCAGTCCCTTAGGCACCTTTTTGGCCCTTGACAAGCCTCTCTCCCGGAGCTCCATAGTGTTGGGGAGCACAGCATTCCAGATGTGTTCTCACCATTGAGAAACTGAGGAAGAAATGTTCTTCCTAGAGCAGCCGGGGATGCTGTTGACTTTATTTGAAACCGTGTTGCACCAACAGTTTATGATGTCCAGCTCAGAGATTTCTCTGCCATGCTGCTTTTCAAGCTGGTCAGACCCAGGTGTGTGCTGGTGCAGGGTATTTGATGTGGTACCGAATTTTCCCAACCAACTCCCAGCAGCAGGTCAAGAGTGGGCTGTTCCCAGAAAGCAGCGCTGTCCAGCATCGCAGTTGGAGCAGACATGACACAGTTCAGATCCTTAAGCAGTTTAATCCAAGGCTTTTTTATTGTGCCCTTACACAGCGTTTGTATCCCCTTCTGACCCTGTAGTGCACCCCATCTCATTGGCCACCATCATACCACCCCCCAAGTCCATTGGTGGAAGCACTATTTTGAGAAAGCATCCCCAAAAATCCAAAATACAGAAAAATCCTGGTTTTCCATGGTGTTTTTCACTGCACAGATATTCCTTGTTTTCTTCTACTTTTATCTTCTTTGTCTTCTTCTCATGGGTACACAGGAATCCTGCTGGCTTCTTTCTGTTAACCCTTTTGTCTGACCCACAGCCTGCTGTGCACCCTCTCCACAGCCCGGGATACAGCTTATGCTGTATGGCTTATGCTGGATAGCACAGGCTGTCAAACATTGAGGGCAGGAGCAAGAACAAAGGAGAGGTCTTCCATGTGGTTTCCAAAAGGGTTTATTCTGAGAAAAGGTCAGGAACAAAAGACACCTAATCTTGTGCAGGGGCGCAGGGACATTTATACAGGGGAGGTTCTAGGTGACAGTACAAAGGCTTAACCAATAGGGAGAAGATTGGGGAGGAGCACAAGGCAGGGTTTACAATCCATAAACCAATGGGAATGAACAGGGGGCGGGAAGACCTTACCTAAACCAATGGAGCTTCCAATAGCAGGGGATTGACAGAGAACCTTCTGGACGAAAGGGTCAGTACAAAGTGGGATTGACAACTCTAGGGATAGATCTTAGGGAAGATGGACAGTTAAGGGGAGAGGTATAACTTAGACCAAATCAACAAAGCAGAGTGGAAACAGAACAGACTATTAGGGACAAAAACACATCACAACAGGTATTATTCCTTAGCTGTGCAGGACTATGCCTTTCTCTCTCTTGAAACTTAAATTTCATGCACACATGCTTCCCCCCGCACCATTTAACATGAGAGTCTATTGTTTGTTACACAGGGATTGAGCACGTTTCTCAGACACTTACTACCATCTGGTGTTGAGACAGCTAAAGCAAGTCAGACTGTACTTAACTGACCACTGGACAAAAGTGAAAGCAAGCTAAATGATGATGACAAGGCCCGAGTTCCTGCACTGTCAGATCTGCACAGCCCATTGTGTACAAGATATGTCAATTAAAACCCCCAAATATGGAAATAATGGATTATGGAAATGAAAGGGTTTTCTCTTCCTCTTTAAATAGGATAGAATTATGGTCTCTCCACTCTTTCCTCTTATTTAGAGTGGCTATACTCAACCCTTAATCTACTAGGTGTGGTGTAATCAAGGGACTATGGAGTATTTTCAAACTAGAAAAATCACAGGTCTGTAATCAGGGTTGGTAAGTTACTGCAAGTGCTTATTTTTCAAACATGATTTCTTACGGACTGCTAATCTGAGGCTAAGTCTACCCTTACAATGAAAAGTGTGAGAAATTTAGATGAAAAAAAGTTGAAGTTGGTCAAATATGTAGCAGAAAATCAATTACTTGGTGACCTTGTCCTGGTGAGAAAGGCTTTTGTTTTACTGTATTTTTTTTCTTTTAATTAATCTATCCAGGTTGGAACAGATTTCAGACTTAATGTCAGGAGTGAAAAAACCTTTGTGCATGCTAACCCCATCAACTTGAATTTCCTTGCATGAAATAGATATAAAAATATACAGTGAAGACGTGGTTAGCAGGAAAAAAAATACATAATGGAGTTCACAGTGGATGATTTTGCTGTTAATAAAGTAATGAAGGAAAAAATTAGAGATGGACTTGTGCAATGTAACCAGATACTCAACAGAATCACAGAACCATTTAGGCTGGAAAAAACCTCCAATACCAAGTCCAACCATTCCCCCAGCACCACCAAGGCCACCACTAACCCACATCCCCAAGTGCCCCATCTACATGACTTTTAAGTGCCCCCAGGGATAAGGACTCCACCTCTGCCTCGGGCAGCCTGTGCCATTGCTTGACAACCCCTTCCATGATGAAATTTTCCCAGTATCTAAGCTGAACCTCCTTTGGCATAGTTTGAGGCCATTTGTCTCCTCCTGTCCCTGTTCCTGGGAGCAGAGCCCAACACACCCCCTGGCTGTCCCTTCCTGTCAGGGAGTTTTGCAGAGCCAGAAGGTCCCCCCTGAGCCTCCTTTTGTCCAGGCTGAACCCTTTTCCCATCTTCCTCAGCTGCTCCTGGTGCTCCAGTCCCTTCCCCAGCTCTGTTCCCTTCCCTGGACCTGCTCCAGCCCCTCAAGGTCTCTCTGGCCATGAGGGCTCAGGACTGGACACAGCACTCGGGCTGTGCCAGCACAGGGCACAGCCACTGCCCTGGGCCCATGGCCACACCAGGGCTGGGACAAGTCAGGATGTCACTGACCTTCTTCAGCCACCTGGGCACATGCCAGCTAATGGTACATGCCAGTCTACCACAGTTCATTCTGTTTTTCTTGTTTCCTATGTCCTGACCTCATTGTCAGTAGTTAAAATCTGAACACACATTATTCTTCTGAATTAAGTGCAACACAGCCTTCTAGATAAGAGCCCATTGTTATCTGACCAAATGGTAACTAATGACCCATAGCATTACTTCCAGAACAATTGCAATAAAAAATAAAAGTACACATTGCAAACATGGATTTGAATTGGAGATCACAATTAGGCATATTATTTGAGATCCTATGACATTTTAAGTGATTATGCTGTAAATTAATACAGAACAACAGCATCATTTTCATATTGCTAGTCTATCCATGTGTTTAAAATATGTCGATCAGGATATAAATCTTATATTCAAAATCTTCAGAAGCATTTACTCTTGCTGCATTTTAAATCTCAGTAAGCTAACCATCTTTCATTGCCTTTGAAGGGCTGTTCACATTTCAAATTATGAACAAAAGTAACTGCTAATAAGACTAACTGATGGGGAATTTGCTAACCAAACTGGTTTTTAATGAAATAGAAGTTTATTAGAAAAATCTTAGTCGTAGAAGTTTATTAAATCTCCACACACAAGACTGGAGTGAGAATATGGGATATGCACTGTAGAAGTCCTGAAGTGGCAACAAATTTTAAACATAAATTCACAGAGCCCAAAGAGATAAAATGCAATTTTTCAGATGAGCAGCAGAAAACAATCACACATGCAAAGCAAAATATTGTTCTGAACCTTCATTATTTATCAAAAGCATTCTTGGATGCCGTGATAAGAGTTAACTTATAAGTTTCAGTATCTGTTAAACTAGAATCAGGTTTATTTTTCAAAGATACCTGGTGTTTTTACACCTATGTATTGGTATTGTGTGGACAAATTTTGGAAGCAGGGGGGCTACAGGGATGGCTCCTGTGAGAAGCTGCTGGAAACTGCCCCCGTGTCCAGCAGAGCCAACTCCAGCCAGTCCCAAGACAGAGCCACCACTGGCCATGTGTGAGCCCATCAGTGATGGAAGTAACACCTCTGGGACAACAGATTTAAGAAGGGGAAAATAATTTATTGTGCAGAGGTAATTGCAGCCAGAGAAGAGAGGAGGATGTAGGAGGAGCAGCTCTGCAGACATCAGGGTCAGTGCGGACGGAAGGGCAGGAGCTGCTCCGGGTGCTGGAGCTGAGAATCCCCTGAGATTCCCTGGAGGGGCCCATGAGGCAGCTGTGCCCCTGCAGCCCATGGAGGGCACAGGGGTGCAGGGAGCACCTGCAGCCTCCCGAGAAGCCCCCACCGGAGCAGGGGGATGCTCAGAGGAGGCTGTGACCCCGTGGGAAGCCCGTGCTGGAGCTCCTGTCAGGGAGCTGCAGACCCAAGGGGACAGGAGCCGACGCTGGACAGGGTTTGCTGGCAGGACTCACAACCCCTGGGGAGCCCAGGCTGGCGCAGGGTGTGCCTGGAACACTGACTGCATCCCTGGAAAGGGATGCTGGAGCATCTGGTGAGGAACTGCAGCCCGTGGGAAGGACCCCATCAGAGAAGTTCATGGAGAACTGTCTCCTGTGGGAGGGATCCCACACTGGAGCAGGGGAAGGACTCTGACTCCTCTCCCTGAGCAGCAGCAGAAACAACCTGTGATGAACTGGCCGTGATCTCAGTCCCTGCCTCCCTGTGACTCTGGAGGGAAGAAAGTAGAAAATTAGCAGTAAAGTTAAGCCTGAAAAAGAAGAAGTGGTGAGGGGAAAGTGCTTTTAAGACTATTACTACTGCTCATTATTCTGCTCTGATTTTAATTGGTGATAAATTTAATTTCCCCAAGTTGAATCTATTTTTCCTGTGACAACAATGGGTTTGTGATCCCTCCCAGTCCTTACCTTAACTCATGAACCTTTTGTTATATTTTCTCTCTCTGTTCCTTTTATGGAGACGAGTGGAGGGAAGTGATGGAGTGGCTTTGTTGGGCACTGGGCCTTCAGCCAGAGTCAGACCACCACAGCTTAATTTGCTTTTGTGAAAACAACTCAAACTCAAAACAAGTATCAAAGGAAATAGCCTTGCCTTTTTTTTTTTTAAATAAAACCAGTGATTCTTCACAGCAATTCAGTAGCTGAAATATTGTTTAATGAAAAATTACTCCCAGTAAGACATACTTGTGAACAGAAGCACTATGAGAGATGGAGCACTATGAGAGATGTTTCAGACTGTTTTTTCTAAACTAAACAACAGCAGTAATTCTTTCAAGAGTAACTCTATAATGCTTCTGAGTTTTATTCTGTAACTGGCTGTAAATCAGGCTGGACGATCAGCAGAGCAGAGGTCTACTTGCTGTCAGAGGTATCTGTCCATGCTCAATACTTGTTTCAATCCAGCCATGTAATTAGAAATCAGAAAAGTCTCCAAACAACTTTTTAAGGTTTTAGCCTGCATGTGCCGGTCTTCCATTCTACCAAGTGTGGAAATTAATCTTCAATTATTCTGCAATTGTTTTTTTTTGTGATGAATGTAGTGTAATAAAAAAAACATAACAACGACTTCTTGGATTCATTAAAAGGCTTTCAGTCAAGCGACTCCCCAAAAAGTTTATCCAAAACTTCTCTTTTTGTGTCCTTCTGTCTCTTTAATAATTTTGCCTTTCTAAGTTTCAAGTTTGAGCAGACTGAAAATCAGTACAGACAGCTTAAAAGCAGCTACTAGATTTTGCCTATACTTCTGGACAAAGTTTTCAATTCACCTTATTTTAAAGATCATGATGAAAAGTGATAAGTACCTCATAGGACTCTTTGTTCTGAAAATGACTAAAACACTCAAGTCACAAAAATTAGAGAAGTATCGGGGTGCCTTACGCTCCTCGGGGGTTTTGCCCTGGTACCTGGCTTCTCAGCGTCTGTGGCTGAGCCAAGACCACGTGCTTGGGGCAAGTCCGGACACGCTGCGGTCAGGCCGCAGCAAGTGGTCTGAGCGCTGGGCTTCCCCTAGCAAGTTACAAAAGCCAGTCCTTTTACTTCCTGAGTGTTTCTCTTTGCAGATCCCGGACGAGGTGAAGAAAAGATGCGAAGTCCAATCTAGGTTTCAGGTTCCGATTTTATTAAATTCCATTGGCGACACCAATGTTCATTCTCGAAAACCTGGGCCGAACTCCCTCTCTCCGCCCACCATCTCTCTTTTATCCCTCGGGGCGCAGCAAGGGGAAGGGAATAGTTAGTTTGCCAATCGAAGGAGAGGGGGTGTGGAAAAAGCCAGATTGACACTTGTGTAACCCTATCACTTGCTGCCCTCACTGGAATTCTCCAGGGTTAGCCAGAAACCCCGCGAGGCTTGGGGGATCCGAAACACGTGGACACACCGCAACAGAGAAGTAGGGAAAAAAGCTAATAAAAAAGTATTCTCATTGAGATGTGCTAGACTGAAGTAAATTTTATGATAAATCACATAAAGTTTTACCTTTTTTAAACTGAAATGTTATTCCTAAAGACATGAGGATTACTTCAACACTTGCTGTTTTTAAAATAAAATGTGGTGTAATCAAACATTTTCAGGTCAGTTTTTTTCCTTTGATTAGTTGTGAAATCTTGCTAAGATTTAACTGCACTGGAATATAAAATGAAGTCTTAAAGACTAAGATATTGAGACAGGATTTAGCAAAATGTTAGGTTAAGACAAAGCCACCCCCGAGTTTCAAGGAGATGTGATAGGCAGGACTGAGCTGCAGACTGAGTCAGGGTAGGATTTATACACAATGTCATTTCTTGCAGGGTTTCCCCTTGAATAGTCCTTTAGTATAAAAACTCCCGAATCATGAATTCTCATTACATTCCAAGATTAAATTATGGAGAGAAGAGATAATTAAATGCCTTTGTGCTTTTCTGGGAAGGTTTTTGAAGTGTATTTCCAAATGGCATGGTTGCTCTTTAGAAGACAATCTACATTTCATGAGGGAAAGTTCTGAGTTTAACTCTTGTTTCATTCCAAGTTGTGTTGGTGGTTCCTTTGGAAAAGGGTAGAGGAAGCATTCACTGACCTGCATTTATAGCATTAATCACAATATGTTTCATAATATTGTGAAAATTTACTTCCCTTATTTATTTTAACATTATTGTATATTCTATATTCCACTCTGTTTTATTCTGCCATATTCTGGACTTCACCTCAGCCCGTTGTTGTCCCTGAGGTATTTCTTGAAACCGATATTCTAGAATGTAACAGCCAACACCCACTGAATCAAGTATAAAACACCTAGTTTCTTTCCCTAGATCAAATCCCTTCATACTATTCTGTTTGTGCCATAAAAACCTAAACAAAGACTTAAAAAGAATACAGGCAGTAATTAATTTTCCCCATGCCCTGCTCCTCCCCTTTTAAATTTATGCAATGAAAATGAATTCCAAGTAATTGTTCTTACCTTCTATTTGGCTTTAAGTCTCTTACTGCTGCTGAAGTTAGAGCAAAATGGCACAATGCTCCTAAAGGTACATATACAAATTTACATCATCTCAAGTGAGGACTTTACATACACAGAAATCTAATAAAATAGTTGCTCACATAATGTGTATGAAGAGGTGCAGCTGTGTTAATAAGTACATATAATGCAACTGGTGGCAGCTCTATAAGCATGAGCAGTGGTGAGGCCTAAAAGTTACAACTGGAAATTTATTCACCATCCATCTCACAAAGCAAGGATGATATTCAATCATTTAATAAATTTCAAGGACCTGGGTACTAATGGTCAAATGATCAAAATCAGTAAGAATGGGGGAGAAATCAAGAAAGCTGGTTAGAGCTATGGAATGCATTGAACAGGTGAGTGATTAAAATTAGAATATAACAGGGAACCTATTATAAACTAAATGCACCAAGATATTTGAAATTTACAGTGGGGGAGTCACCTGGAGGTATTACAAATGTGTAATCCCTGGAGGTATTACAAATGTGTGGATGTGGCACTTGGGGAGGGGGTTAGTGGTGAACATGGTGGTGCTTGGCTGGCAGCTGGACTTTGTGACCTTAAAGGTCTTTTCCAGCCCTAATGATTTCATGATTCTACATCTGCAGGAATGGTCAAAGTGGGGTGAAAACAAAGTGGTGAAATGATACCTCACAGGAAGGTACAGGAAAAAGCAAAAAGGTTGATGTGGAAACCAAAATGATTGAACGTTAAAAACAGTTATATCCTCAAATTATCAGAATGTGCTAATAAAGGGAGGTGGCCTAAATTTGCCTATGTTAGCCTAGTAAAGAAAATTTAAAAATCTCAACTCATGAAAGGTGATTTAGAACTAGAAATAATAGTGGAAGAAAAGAACATAATGAGAAACATTTGAGCTTGGCTGTGTACCAGCAAGCTGTACAAATGGCTTAGTGAGCCTGAGGCTTCCCAGTTCTTGTTAAATGGCTAATCCCTGCCTGTCTTCAAGAATCCAGTCTTCAATGAGGCTTTATGCTCTTTTTCCAGTTTACAATTAGGTCCACAAGTTGCCTGTCTACATACTGAGCTATGTCCAGGAACTTTTATTGCCTTGAATCTTGACTCTGACACCATATCCTAATTTTACTTCTTTAAAACCTTGTCTCCAATGAGTCATGACCTGAACATGCCCCTGCATTATGGGCATAATACCAAAGCCCACTCAGTTTTCTACCATGTCATGTTTTCTCAGAAGCCACAATCAGCAGAGAACAGGCTGCCCTGGGGTCACACAATTATGCCATTCTGGTTAGTAAGGGATGCAAATTTACAGAAGCAAAATCAAGGGTCTTTGAGCCAGAGGAGGAGGGGGCAGATGTACAACACTGGTTAGGTCACTGCTTGTAAGAAGGAGACCTGAGGAAAGAAGAGTTCCCTCCTCTGTGGAACATTTAGGAGCAGAAGGGCAAAAGCATAGCCTACTAGCTGGAGAAGAAAAGGAATTTCACTATTATCTCAAATTACTCAATCACCAAAGGAAAGAAGAGTTTTGCATGTACATGTTTCTATTCTGAAATGGGTAAATACCTCTGTCAAAAACATACATTCTTCATATTTTTCACCCTAGCAAGGCAAAACATTGTAAAGAGCAAAGTGCACATGTAGCATTTCAGGTAGCAGTGGAGTTTCCTTTCCACTACCCCCTAAAATGCTGCCCTTACCATGCCCTCTATTTGCATACCTAGAATTTAAATTTATTTTTCCCTTTATCTTAGAAGTTGAGAATCTTAGGTTTAGTGACAAACATGCTACTAAAATACAAAAAATTGTAGGGAGACAGAGACTGCCATTACCATGAGCATGCAGATATTTTCTCTTTATATGAGAATTGGAGCTGTCATCAGACCTTTGTAAGTAGAGACTGGAATGGAATGGGCTTTAAGATTTCTTCCAACCCAAACCTTTCTATGATTCCATGAAATAGAATAAAATTAACTGGAATATTAAATTTTAAAAAAGCAATAAGATTTTTTAAGCTACAAGTCAGATGAATGTTTCAATTTTTAAAATAATTCTTTTCATTAAAATTAAAAAGTGCTGCAATAGTTAAAAAGCAACATCTGCCATTTAAAGAAATACTTTAAAAATATAGAAAAAAGACTTTAAATATTGGTATGAAAAGACCGAATTATCATCTACGATATAAAAATTTTTAAAGTCACATTCTTAGAGCATTCTTTTTTGTGTTTCTTCTTTGTAGTCTCTTTAAGCTATTAAATTAGTTTTAGTTTTTCAACAGCATTAAATAGATATCATCACATCTTTGAAACAGAACTATGAGAGTTTCAAAGAAATTTGTGTAGCAGTTGTGTATTTAGCAGCGAAAATGAATGGGAAATATCTAAATTCTCTGGGCTATTTTCAATGCATCAACATACATATCTTACTGGACTTGAAATTGTCCATATAATTTAATTCTGTAAGGTCTGAGGGGTACAAACTTTTACATCTGCATTTGTGGGAGGTTCCTATTGTTTTTTAATGCTTCATCCAAGTGCCATGGAATTTAGACTATCCTAACATCCCATTCTGATAAACTTCTTATTTTTAGTGCTGCAGATACGCCTGTGTTCTATTTTTACATGCTTCAGCAGTAAGATTCCTTATAGATAAAAATATATTATAAAAAAAAATATAAAATATATAAAAGTATATATAAAAATTATTTTTGCTGACATTAGATTTTTTTATTTGCTTCTTGTATTTCCTATCTAACTACTTTAAAGCAGGGAAAATACAAATGTTTTTCTGAAGCCATTTGATGAATTCAGCAGCATAGCACCAAAATTTACTGATGGCTCTTAGATTAGGAAGGCACAGGCAATTTTATGCCCAATTCGTGGAGTCAGAATTTCTGGAATTGTTCAAGACCTGGTAGGACAGGGCTTGAAGGGCTGTTCTAGTGGAAGATGTCCCTGCCCATGGCAGGGAATGGAACTGGATGGGCTTCAAGGACCCTTCCAACCCCAAAATTCTGTTCCGTGGTATTTATTACACATGCTATAATGAGCTATAAAGCAGTTAACAGCCATGTTTTTTGACTACATGTCTCTTGGGGTGAAGGCTTGCATGTATTTCTAGTCCCTAGGATTTTTCGAGATCTTAATACCTCTGTGGTCCCTAGGTTTATTTTCTTATCCAGAAATAGCTCTAGTGTTATCTTTAACACGTAGTTTTTACAGCAGAGGAGCAGTGACCAGAATAGCTATCCTGCTGGGCTTGCTGGTAATGACTTTTAAGAAGTTTGTAAATGTGTTGGGGTCTGTTCCAGGTATGAATGGTTCATGGTTCTGGTTATGCACCCAGTTTCTTAGAGGAGGATCAGGGAATGAGGCTTTTCAGCCTTTGCTTTCCTTCTTCTCCTCTGAATCTATTACCACCCTATTGGAGAATGTTCAGTTTCCCCTGAAAGCTAAAGAGACCATCTTTCTGATCTTTAACCTGGTAAGCTTCTTTTATATGGTCTGTAGCTTCACTAGAATAAGAGCTGAGATTTCTAGGTGGGTTGATGAGACCCCTGACCCAGGAGTAAACCCAGGTGTGGAAAATCTTGAGTGGTGTGGGAAATGGGAGGAGATGGGCAAAATTCTGAAGGAATTCTCTGACCCTATAGACTGGGACTTTCCTCATGAACAAATTCAGAACCCAGCTGAGGTGGGAAAATACTAGAAAGAGAAGTATTATGGTGACCCAAAGGAGAAAAAGATCATTGCAGTAAGCTGGGCCCTGGCGTGTGCTTATCGTACGCTGCTAGATACTGTAGGGCAACAGACAGAGGAAAGGGGGCAGGGAGATAAATCAGCAGTTATCCCAGTCACTCAGGTTACAGCCAATCCCCCAGGCTCGAAGCCAACTACACCCCAACCGAGAAAGAAATCTTGGCTGCCTATGAAGGGGTCCAAGCTGCCTCAGAGGTGATTGGAACAGAAGCACAACTCCTCCTGGCACCTGACTACCAGTGCTGGGGTGGATGTTCAAAGGCAAGGTTCCTTCCACCCACCATGCNGTTCCTTCCACCCACCATGCCACCAGTGCTACATGGAGCAAGTGGATTGCTCTTATCACACAGCATGCACATATAGATAAACTGAATCACCCTGGGGTTTTTGAGGTAATTACAAATTGGCCTGAAGGTGA
>VWYI01034736.1:88426-102958 GCA_013399455.1 Anthoscopus minutus | reverse complement strand
GGGTAAGTGGTTTTGCACACACATCTCTCACTTCTCTCTTTTTTTTAAGCAGTAACTTCTACAAGTTCACCTTGCACGAGAATGCCTCTTCAGGGTTAAGACAAAGGTTTAACCAGCCCAGAATTCCAACTTCAATTAAGGGCAAAAGTGCAAGTCGCAACATAGGAGTTGCCTTAAACAATGCCATCATGAAAAGCAAGGCCAGCAAATCACAGAAAATCTTTTTTAGAAGTAGAAGCATAACTGCTGATTAGAAGTCTGTTAAGGAACAGCATGCAATTACTCCAGTTTTTCAGATGTGTAACTGCACTGGACTCCTTGCAAGTGAAAACCATAAGAAATGCATGTAACCATAAAGATGCTGGAAAATCAAGGCCTATTAGAACAGAAAGGAGATTGAGTCAACAATACTTCATGGTCCTTAAGTTTTGGCAAAGTGTGCTGCAGAGAACAGGTGAGACACACAGGAGCAGGACAGACTGAAGCTCCTGCAGGAAAGGCCACCACACAGATCACATAGCTTGTATGGAAGGCACTGGGACCTACTGCTGAATGAGCAGACAGGTCTGCTGGGAGTGGTTCTTACTCCGGTTCTGTCTTGTGAGAAGAGAGCTGGTCTGACATACCCCTGTCATACTTCTTGGTCAGCCAAGTGCTAACTGCCCTAATCGCTACACGTTTTTTCTCCCTAATGACTCCTGTTTGGAAGCAAGCCCTATGAAAACTTTAAACCTTGTCATAACACAAAATCCCTAAACCAGTAGTCATGCTGAATATGCATGCTGACTGACTGACCAGGTAAAAAACCCAGACCAAACCTATGCATCCCTCTGTGTACTGCATTGGACCAAGAATGCTTTGAAGATTGGTGGAATGAGGAGTTGAGGTTCAGAAGGTTCCCATGGCTAGAAACCCACTGGCCCTGCTCTTTGGGAGAACACTGATCCCAAACAAGCTGTTTCAGCACTGGCCCATCTCCCCACTTAGCATCATAAACCTAAGGTGTAAGGTACCCTAGCAGAGATTATTGTTGTTTTGTTAAAGCCCAAATATGCAGATTACCCAAAGAGATGAAGAGAATGCCTTCCTTTAGGCCAACATCCAAAAGTGTGTTGACTCTAGTTAGAAAGGAGAATTTAGACCTATGTCTTAGGAACCTGAGCAAGGAAATACCTATGAGAATGACTGCTAGGGGATATAGAGATAGATTCAGCTGGTTTCATCCCTGAAAACCACTTTTTGCTAACTAGTGATGACCCTAATGTCCCCATTTACAGCATCAGTTTCTCTGTAACTTCTCTGTAAATTTTATGAAAAACAAACATTGGATAAAGATCTTTATCTACTCAAGACTTATTGCAACTTGAGGCACATTGACTAGCAAGGCAGCATCAGGAGTAGAATGAGGCTTGCCTGACTCAAGTGCATTAAAGAAGGGTGATAAAAACGAAACAGCAGCAAAATGCACACACATGCAAAATGTATGACTGCAAAATATGCTGCACAAAAATTGTTAACTGCAAGAAGCAGAGTAAGGAAACAAAATTCTACAATTTACTTATCCTAAGTCACCAGAAGACAGATTACTGCAAACTGAAGGTTACTGTAACAGGGACATTCATTCTGCATCACGTCTTCAATGTTTTGATGCTATGATTACTGATCACCTGGCACTTTAATCCATGATAAATCCACCTCTCCACTGAAAGAGCTGATCCCACTCATCCTCCCCAACCCCCCAGATGCTCACTCATCTCACATTCGCACAGTAACACGACAAGATGGTTCAGGGATCAGTTTCCTGATCCAACCCAGCATGCATTTACACAAAGTGAGGGCAGTGGCACAAAGGGGGGTTGGTTGTATTATCACCCTTCTCCTGCAGCATTTTACATCTATATGAGAGTAAAAACTGCTGTGCAACCATGAACTGTGTTTTTATAAGGAAATTCACGTTTACTGCTATGCAGCCCTTGGACATGGATTCTATTTACCTGTGGTGGAACCAAAATCTTTCCTGAATAATCTGATATATTGGTCAACATTAAACAATTATATTCTCCCATACTGCTCATTTAGGTTAAAAGACACACAATTGGGATTTCTCAGAAATTATGGTAAGAGTTACTGCCCAAACCTTTACCTACTCAAAATGTAACAGAATGTTGCAGCTTGGCAAGGTCCATAATGTGGACTCACAGTTTCTTCAAAATCAGGGTGAAATGCTTTATTACAGTTGCTCCAGCATAACCTCTCCTTCATTTTAAAAAGGAAAAAAGTCTACTTATAACGTTTCCTACAGCATCTTCTACAAACACTAAACATCACTTTTAGGGTATATAAACTATAATCAATACGTTTCAATATTTTTCATCAGAACACTGATATTGCAAAGAGAGTAATTTCATGCCTTTTCAGAAATCTCATCCTCTGGAAACTTGCTTAATGTCATGCAATACAGTTTTAAAAATAGCATAATGTTTAACTTAATTCTGGACAAAGAATAACTCATGGTTCAAAAGCCAACAGTAATTTTATTAGATATTCTTAAGGACCATTTTCTGTTAATTTCCTTTAAAAAAAGATTCAGATAACCTATCTAGGCACACCTCTATGCTGTCCTAACCTTTAACTCTTTAACTGAGAACAGTATGTTTTTAGAATAGCTTTTTCATTTGACTTTCATTTGACTTTCTAAGCTTAAAACAACAAAAACAACAACAAAAAATAAAAATAAAGAAACATCAAACAAATAAACAATAAACCAAAATAAACTTACCAGAACCTCGGCGCCTTCTGCTACCACCGCCTCCCCAAACACTGTCCCCTCAAGTTTCACATGAGAACTTTAATAAGCAAAGGCTTCAATAGAAAACACTTTTCCCTTTAATGGGAAGATCACATAGTTAGTCACCTGAAACTGTTTCTTTTCTGAAGTGGAAAATATTTTGCCCATTCTCCAAAAATACTTTAAGATGTATTTGGAAGAGTTTAGTCTTTACACAGCTATTAAAGCTCACTATCTCCTTTTTAAAAAGCATTCTTTGTAAAGTTTGACCCTCATTTATGCTAAATCTGGATTTTCAAGAGACCTGGTTTTGAAAATAAATTCATTTTCCTTCTCTGATTCCAAGAAGAAAAACTCTTGGGATATTTCAAGGCTATGATGTCCTGTTAGTTCATTTTCATCTCTACCTCCTCTCAAAAGGAACTAACAGGGAGGAGCCACCTGAGTTAAAGAATGCCTTACCAAGAAGCTTGAAAGCCCACAGACAAGTATTTTACATGTCATTTTGAAAACAAGAACAAGCTTATGACTTTCTGTGAGGTCATCTGAAGCAAGAGATCAATTTCCTAAGACCACCTGACTCAAGCTGCTTTAGACAGCACTACACAGCATAGACCAACAGCAGAGAGTGAAGCAGTTATTGCACTACAGCTAAAGCACATTTGCCCACTGGCTGCCACACTGTCAGAAAGCAGAATTAGTCCTCAGGAGCGCCTCACTTGTCACACATAACCACAAGGTGCTCCAGCAGGCACTGGTGTCCTTTTGCTGCCACTGAGAACAGATAGTCCCTAGCTAAGAGGCAAGCACACCCCTTACAGGGATTCCTCCACACACCCACATCCATAGCTCTCGTTCTGGCTCACTCACACCTAAGGTCCCATAGCCTCTGTTCACACTAACCTGCGACTTCTCATTAGAGTCAGGGTTTATTAAACCTTGACTTCACAACCCAGCTTACAAACAGACCAAACAGAGCTACACCAGCAAAACTATAGAGCAGCAAACCAGTGTTCAGAGCATTATTTGTTTATTTATTAAAGACATTTTTGACACCATCAAAAGAATCTCAAAACTGCACAATAAATTCAGCACTCTTAACCCTTCAAGTCTGCTAGTACAAACCAACTCAGAAATTCGCTCTGTTTGTTGCTTACCAGCAGAATCATGAAGACCCCCCCAGGCAGTATCATGGCATGCTGAGAGCAAAGATCCATCTGCCTTAAAGATGAGATCAGAGCACTGCTTATCTCTTCTCCCTAACTGAATAGAAAATAACTATTCTTCTTCCCTTACAGCAATGAAAAACCCTCCAACTTTCAGACAATAGAAAGATCGACAAGAAGAAAGAACATCAAGAGGGACAAAGGGTTGGGATGCTGAAATGCCCACAAACACGAAAAGCAGAAGGTGCAGATTTCTTCAGAAAAAGTGTTTTTGCATAGACTTTTTTTTAAGTAGGTTTAGTAGTTTTAGTCCTAAGAGAAAAAAAATTTCCAAAAATAACTGCACACTTTCTGAAGTTTGTGAGGTGTCATCACAAGCGCATTTAGCTGCTAAAGTTCATCACCATGCCAGTAAGTATAGACCAAAGCAGCTGTGATCGACTTCTTGATACATGCCTTCCTCTCAAGCACCTCCCATCATATACCAAGCTGTGTAAGGCATTTCCTGTCCTAGGGCCAGGAGCAGTCCTTGGGCTATAAGGACTTGAGAAAATGGAAAACCCTGTCTGTTGTTCTTACTTGGAGAACAGAATTCACTTCAAAGTACAAGCAGCAGAAAGATACAAATTCAAGATTAGTCACAGGCAAACAGATGATTTAGGAACAAGAACCAATCTGTCAGAGGAAACAAGAGCAGCCTCCATGGCAAGTCGACCACAGTTCTGCAACATATTTAACTTACGAAGTCAAATTTTAATCTATTTTAAAACTGAGTAACTTGTTGAGCAGAGTAACCTCTGAGCTCTATTCAATTTTGTACTGTTAGCATGCTCAAACTATGACCTCAGCTATGGTTCTAGCAAAAGAGAGTCAGGTGGACAGTGGCCAAGATGGAGACTATTTGGGTTTTGATACTCAGAACAGCAGTGCACCAAGGGATTACCAAACAGCTTAGCATCCATCCCATACTTAAAATGCCTTCTAGTCATTAAAATAAATAAATCCATGTCCTCTTGAGACCCAAAAGATGGTTTACCTGTTGTTTTCAGGGCATCTGCCAATGCACTGCATGGAGACTACATCAGTTTATGCTCAAGCCTGCATATTTAAAGTTCCTTTCACAACCACGTAAGGGAGGAATGCAATGAAATCTTTAGATCTACCACAAACTATCAGGAGTTTGGTCTTCATAGCAAGATTCTTGGAAGGGAAAACACAGAATTTCTACATTCATGGAGCGCAGTTGTGTAAACAGACCTACTTAACACCACTCTAACCTTTTTTCAGAAGTCAGCCTTCAAGCTGAAGTTGTCCAGACTTAGTGTCCTCCTTTATATCAATTTTTGGATAAAATATACTTTTAAATAGCAAAATATGAGAAGAGGAAGGAAAGATAAAGATCAATCCTAATATAATGGATCACTAAGTATCAGGTCGTACTCCTTAACACCTACAGCCACTTTGGAAAGCAAAAATAGCCCTCATTTACACATCATTTAGAGCAATAATTTTCAAACTGTGGAATCCTCAAAAGCATAAAAACTCCACACAATTTAAACTATTGGCAATAGCCTTGTTTTTCTACAGTTGCTTCTTACCAACTTCTGATTGAAAAACACTGCTTTAAAAGAGCTCTGGCAAAACACAGTTCTTCTCTCTATGGTTTAGACTTGCTCAAGAAATAACTGCAGCATCCCTGCTGAATTCAAAAGATCATATGCAAAATGGACCTCTGTATGGCCTATGTCAACTGAGCACTGAAGCCATTCGTTCCCAAATGACTGCACATCACTCAAGGAAAACTGCAGAGGCAAGACCAAGGCATTAGATTTGGTGAGTATTTACAAAAATATTCCTGTATAATAAGATACAAGAACTAGGTTGTCATAGCATCTTACCGTACCATTCCAGATGATTACATTTTTCTTATTTTGTGTGAATGCACAGGATGGACAAGGATGACAGAAAAGTATAAAAAAACCAAGAGAAATATGTGGGCAGTAGTTAGGCATTTAACCAGAAATACCCAATTTAGTGTTATACTTGACACAATTTTGGCCACCAAGTATAAGTTAGAATAAACTAAACATTCATGGGAAATATTTCAGGGGAAAAAACTACTCTTTCCCCACCAAGAGATTTTGACAAAGACTCAGTGTACTTGTCTTACACAACACATCCTGCAATATGGATACTCATCTAAACCTACACAAAACTAATGCTTCACACTTAGTTTTTCCCTCACGTCTTCATCCTTTTCTCAATCTTGCAGTATTTTGAAAGCTAGTAAGGTACAGCATGCAGATAAAGAATAACCACTAATGTCACTGAAACTTTCAATTTCCAGTTGAATAAGAGCACAACTTTTCCAAAAGACATTTAAAACCAGGAAGGAATACTCTTCTTACTTAGCAAAGAGGACAATTAGATCAAGAAATGATCATTGACATGAAAGTGCAGTAGTTTTTGTAAGAAAAGTTTTTTCACTGCTCATTTTGAAGTGAACAACATCCGATGGTTTTTTCTTCATAAGATAAAAGTACAACCCTTGAGAAACCTCAGAAGGGAGATTCTGGTATCATACAAACTTACTTTGCACTAATGACTTTAAAATAGGAGAGAAAGCTAGGGATAAGGTAGCAATACTCCTCCTGTTCTGAAGTATGTAAATGAAATCACTGCTTTAAGAAGATTGCTTTTAAGTTTGTTTAGATCAGAAAAGGAAATTACCACCATGCTTTCCTATTCTCTTGCTTTTGCAGAGTGAAATGGAAGTTACACATCCACTTCTACAAACATTTTCTTTATGTGAAGGATACAATAGCATGTTTTCAGAAACACATCTAAAGACCACAATAAAAAGTATCACCAAGACAGCAGCTCTCATCATTTTTGCCACAATGACAAATCTTAACCCAGAAGATGACCAAACTTGAGACAAAGGTCTGCTGCAACACTAGCTTACCGTCAACTTGTTCACAGTGAGGACCAAATAGCTCCCAAAGAAGGCGAGAAGCCAGCCAGGCTGCTGTTTAAACCAAAGCCAATACATTTTCTGCATTCAAATAAAAAGTATTTCTCTAGAAGCCCAAGTCTACAGGACACAAGGCAAAGGCCGAAAGGACTGTTCTGATCACAAGACTCCCCATCTGAAGTGCACAAGCACATTACTCCATTACTCCGAGGAATCTGTGACAGGGTTTCAAAACTGACCTGTAAGTTAGCCTGCACATTAAGTACAAGCAGACCACTAAAGAGCTTTGGCCACAGGAATTGCTGTGGAGAGTTTAACAGCTGCAGGACTAGCCTGTCCTTACAAGGCTACAGGTTGAACTCAAAAGTACACAGGTTAACATAGCAAGGTGCCTCCTGTCACACAAATACAGCAACAAAGGGAACCACACAGCATATTGCTACATTGTCTCATTACAGACATGCTGACAAGTGCAGGAGAACAGGGTAAGGAGCCTCAGCGCTAAGAATTGGCATCGAACTATTAGAGCGGGGAATTAAAGGGAATTAAATACACATCCTTTTGTTAGGGAAAGCAACAAGAAAAGAAATAAAGAAATTAAGAACTCTGACTCTTGGCTATCTGTTCCTCTTCCTATTCTGGCAGTTACTCCATTTTCAAAACGACCACCACCCCTGCAGCAGCAGAGGGCAAAGGACATCAGATGGACTCAACTCTCCAGTTACACACTGAAACACCTGTACTATAGGTGTATGCAAAAGGCAATCAAAGTCAACCAGGAAAGTTTTCATTAGTAAACTCAGCTCAAGAGTTAAGATTGTCTGGTGGCCTCTGATGTCTTTCCACGCTGCTGTATTCAGCTTCTGAAAGCTTCCTTTGTTAATGAATACTAGGCTCTTGTCCAGTCCTCTTTTCTCCCCCTCTACTCCCTCCCATAAAATATCATGGTCCTCAGGGCATGAGGAACATCCTTTGTCTTCCTGCAAGTCTTCCCTGTACAGCCACTTTGCCACCTCTCTTACAAAATGCAAGAGGAGTACCATCCTTTCTCTGCTGTGTAAGATGAGTGGAAAAAACAGATGGAGACATTATCTAATTTTACCACAGAGGAACTGATGTCCTGCAGAAACAATGCAAAACCATAACCTCTACTTCATCTTTCATGTGTCAGCAGCATTGATGTGTAACTCAAATCTCATACTTAGCTTTGAGAGTTCAATCCTTTTTGTCAACTCACCATAAAAAGCATGATACTACACACAACATACAAGGTGAACTAAATCTGAGGAAAAAGGTAAATGACTTCAAAATGTCCACAGAAATAACAGTAAGGCCTTCTTCAAGAGAAAAGAAACCCCGAAGCTCTCATTTTCCAAAAAAGGACACATAGATTTATAAGAGAGAAATGAGAAACCTCAGAGGCCTGCAGAGATACAGGGAGAGGAGGTATAAAGCTGCAACTTACTAAAGAGGAACTGGTTAGGAAAGCAAAGCCCACAGTTCATTATCAGGGAAGGAGCATGAAGAGGGAGATTGCTTCAAGCTTCCTGCTTCTGCAATGAACACTTCATGTTCACTGCACAAAAATTAACACCTATTCACTGAAAGCTGTATTTTTGCATGTGTGACGGTACCATCCGAATAGTCTCAACGCCTCATTCTCTGCCTCTTCTTCCTCTGCAGATGTTGTAGAAAAAAAGATTGTTTTCCAGTCAGGTCTAGTCAGGGAACTGATTCACCAAGCTGCCACACATAGTTGTGCTTGAACAGAGGAGACCATTTAAGTCAGTTTAGACAGCATTACTGTCAAACATAACCACACATTCTGTAAAAAGAAACAACACACAAACTAGAAGACTCTGTGCCTTTGGGATAGACTACTCTACCCACTTTCCTTCCCTCCACAGATGTGATCCCATTGAGGGTTTCAAATGAGCTCTCCCGATCATCTCATTCTCAGCTAGGATGACTGCACATCACCAGATTAGCTGGTTTTGCAGACTTCTGTCAGTTTAGTAAAAATAAGCACTAATGCCCCTCTTAGCCAGAGACAGACCCTAAACTGCCTCAGCCCATCCAACCCTGCCCTCAGAAAATCCCAAAAGCTTTGTATTTCTCAGAGTCATAATTTTTCATCCCAGCAACCTTTGAGAACCAAAGCCTCATCCTTTTTAAGAGTGAAAATATATATATATAGAAGGGTGAATAAGAGGATTGGAAAGTCTCCGGTAAAATACTGCAGTAATGTTTGCTGTGTCCCAACCTGTAAGACAGGGCTAATTTTCTTTAGCCCTATTAAATGCCTGTTTTTCCTCAAACCTTGCCTAAACTGACTTCTAGAAAATATTCTCATTGTGATTTTACAGTAGTTATTAAAGAACACAGGTTCTCAGACAAAAACAGACAAGCAAACAACAACTATAACCAAGCAAAGCCCAAAAAACCCCTAAAGACACATGACAGTACTTGCCTGGACATACGATAAATTAAGACTGTTGAGTCATGAAAGTACTACACAATAAGGGTTTAGACAACTGAGCAAAGAAATTGGGATTCTTTTATCATCCATTATTAATTAAAGTGCAGTTACTAGACCCCTATACATAACAGCACTTGGATTATCATCAATATATGGCACCAACTGTCAAGAAACAGCTTAAAATTTTGGAACAGTCCTTCAGGTACTCTTTTAAAATGGTAGTGTATCACAAATCTGTAAATCTGTAATATACACATCCCAATAGAAATGCTAAAAAGATTTTATCTAGGTGGATTTTTACTATTTTCTACATGCATGGAATGGATTACTGTAATTACTTTTGGAACTTCTATTAGAGCAGATGAATTCTGAATGTCATTATTTCTTAGTTAAAAAGTCTAAACGCCTATACTTCCTGCAAACATATTTTTCCATCCAAAGAAACATCCCACCTTGCAATGACTGTTATTACACCACACAAATTAAAACACTTTTTTGTTGAAATGTGAAAAAAAACCAAATTATTAGGCCCAGTCTGAAATTTAATGTCACAGACATCAGAAGATCTCAATATGGTGTAAGTCAAAAGTGATTATCAGTAATTTTTTTGAACATGCTTTTGATTGTTTGACATCATCCCTGAAAGGACAGAAGTTACTCCTCATGTGCAAGCAGGGAAACAAGGGCAAATCCAGAGTGATTTGTAGTGAATTCAAAGAAGTATTTGGAACAGATCTAGATTCTAGATTCATCCCCCACAGTTTAACTTCTACTGTTCTTCAGACACATACCATCCTTCCATGCACATTTAAAGTAAAGCTAAAAATCAAACTGTAAATTTTACTCCTTCCAACTAAGGATTTTTATTTTTAAATGATAGTTGCCTCAGTCTTTTCCTGGTGTAACTTTGTAATAAAACGGTAATTCTCCTTCCTTCTATTCATACTGCCAACAAGCAGAAATGTTGGAGCATAGAACAGATCTTTTTGAGCAAGCCTTCAGCTACTATACTGTAAAACTGCTGTACAATGGATTTATATAATAAAAGAAGCCACAAGCTGCAGCTAAGTTGCTAGCAGGTTGAGATAAGGCAAACAGTACCACTCACATGTTTGCTAGGGACAAGGCTGGGGGTGTATCTAAATCAAACACCAGTACAGAATAGCCCTACATTTAAACTTTAACTTGCTTATTATTATTATTTTTCATCAACATCACAGTCATAAGCTTTCTCATTTTGGAACAAAGAAATACAACCTGACCTTTGAACTTGAACTACATTAAAGACTTGAAGATTTGAGCCTACTTCCAAAACAAGATAACACAACTAACTGGAAGCAGCAGCTAATTCACACCACACATAGGCTGGAGCTATACAAGAGCCATAATCAAGATAAGGAAAGTAATAAAGACTTCAGAATTATTCAACTGCTATACACCTCCTCTTGATTATTATTATATTCTAACACTTCCTGATGTATCATATTTCTTCCTCAGTATCCATACTTTAATCCTATGCAAGGTCACAGAAGACCACCACCATACAACGAACTACCCAGAAAGAGATCAGGTACTTAGGTTGCAGTATTTAATCAGCAACAATAACTTAAAAATAAAAAAAGAAATTACTTCAGCTTATTTTGACAGCGTAACAGCTAAGAGTGAAATCAATGAAACACTGGCAGAGCTCAAGATGATTGGAAATCTTAAGAGAACATTACAGGTTTTCCCTTGAAATCCTCATTTTGCTCCCAAAAGTAGGATCACTGCTGAAAGTAGTGAACCATTCCCTCCCTGCCCCCACACCCCCAACACAGACCATAATTCAGTCAGGGAGTCTCCAAGAGTACAGCTAATATTTAACAAAGGGCCAAGCATCACCAGCTAGAAAAAATGCATGCGATCACCTCATACTACTCCAGTGATCATGCAGCATTGCCATGCTATTAACTGCCTGTATAAAAGGTGTCAGGAGGGTTTCAGGGATCTGTGGGTTATTTCCTTCCTCAAACTCCCCATTCCTTAGCAGATCCAATCTCATCAACCATTTCAAATTCAGCAAGTGGCTGAACACAAGATGATTAGAGGCTGAGAGAAGAAAAAAAAGAAAATTAAAGTCTCCACATGCCTTTGTGTCTAGGTATCTGCTTTTGACCACTGAAAAATATGTTAACACTCAAGACTGGTACAGAGAACACAAATGTTAGCATCAAATAGTTATCATTTGGCACACTGTGTCTCTACATAATCCTACTACTAGGGCATCAAGATGCAGGCACCAGTGTCAGCTACCCCTGCTCTGTGATTCCACAGTCCCATTACAACTCCCTGCTAGGAGAGCTCAGACATCCCTTCTCAACACCTCCTTCCACCTCCATGCCATGTCATGCTGCTTCCTTAATTTCATCACTGATCAACAGAACTGCTCACAGATCTATGCTCCACCAACCTCACCATCTCCCTCCTCACAAAAAGGAGATGAAATGTGTAACAATGAAGGAAGGTTTCAGCCAGCTCAATTCCCTGGGCTGTCTCCCCAAAAAAGCCACAGTGGGACAACCGAAGGTCCTCTGACACTTCAAGCTTATCTGTATCTCTGCTGCCTTGTTCTCTTTTCCTTTCCACCAGCTTTGCATTCTCACACTCTTCCCTCGTGCTAGCGCTGGTATTTGCTTGACCTGCCAGCCAGTTCAGGGAGCTATACCAGCAGAAAATTATTCTACATTCTCCAAAAGACTTTTTCTGCTAGGACAGCTCCCCTGAACTGGCTCCTTGTGGGCAGGTGGTCTGTCAGCCCCTCTGTGGTTTTGCTCCCTTAAGAGCACAAGCTTAGTTTGACAAATTGCCATGAACCCACAGTCCAAAGGAGCAGGCAACTGCAGAAGCAAGAAACAAGAAGGGAAAGTGAATTACTTAAGCCATTTTTTATTGCCAAATGCACTAGTTCAAACCACAGGTATATTTTTTCTGAATGCCACATGGTGAGGTATTAGAATGACTTTTCAGGGAATGATGTTAATATAGAAAATCCCACACATCTCATTTACTTTCAGAACTAAATATGAATGAGTATTTCTGATTATTATAAGAAAGATTTTCCCATTCTGATAAATAAATACTGGAAAGCAGAATGTTTACTACAGTAAAAAATTCTCAAAGACTTCTACAAACAGAACACTGCATAATTTAAGTCTACTTCCAAATCTCACGGAATATTGGAGAAATTCACTTAAAAAGACAACAGAGATATATTTAGAGCAAGGGGTTAAGATCACAGCATAATTTCCGCTGGAGATCCTTGTCAAACACAACAAACCTTTTATAATTTTATAAAAATATGAAAAAAAAAGGTAACAATTAGCATATTTACATGACCCAATGATTTATGCAAGATTCATACGAGGAACGAGGCAGGTCCTGAAACATCATAAAGCTGATCAATTTGAAGCTGAAACTATTTACGACATAACCCATCAAGATAAAAGTCACAGAGCACTGTTACACTTTGGACTTTATTTTTTAAAAATGGTTTTGTACTTTACCTCCAAAAAAAACCCAGTCAATTCTGTGCTTAAAAGCATTCTCAGTATCCTTTGTTAAACACACACAGAGGGACTTTCAGAGAGGGAAATCTTCTGGAGGAAGAAAACGTATCGAATTTACGTATGAGGAAGAGATATGCAAGGGACAAGGGGAGGAAGCAACTTCACCAGAAGCTGGCAATTTAAATGGCTTTAGGGAAATGGAACAGGGTGTGTATTAATGGGGGTGGAGGTGAAGTGTTAAGTTTTAGCACTCAGGTTTGCTAAAAAACTTCAATAACGCAGTGTTTTCCTTGAGTCTGTAAATGTAAACTTCTCTAGCTACCCAGGATTTTCCCAAAGAGCAGCACAATGAATAGAAACAATTCCTGCATTTCACCCCAACAACATATCTTCAACAGCAGCTTTGAAACTGTCCTTTTTGGGTTTTTTTCTTTCTTTTTTTCTTCCCTCTAAATCTACTCCTCACAGCTATCTAGTTAAATTCCAAGCAGTAGGACAGCTCCACTGGAGGATTTAAGGACCCAATGCTAGAGCAGCAGGGAATGAGAGGAAGGCAAGATGACATGCTGCAAATAGGGAGTTTAGAAAGGACTAGAACAGCTGAACCCCAGCAGCTTGAGATAAGAGGAATTGAGAAAAGGAGACAGAAGTAAAATAAATCTAGTTCAAACAGAGATGGAATAAAATGTAGCAGAGATAGAATCAAAATAAAATCCCACAAACTGAATCTAGAAATATCAATTATCCGTTGGAAAGAAAACCCAACACTTTTATGTAGTGTGAGCTTCTCGGTAACATATTGCTCTCCAGTTGCATTATGCATTAAAAAAATTAATTGCTTGGATTAATCTGAAGTTAACAGGCATCTAGAGCACACTTTTATATTACAGAAATTTTAACATTTAAATGAAGCCAAAAATACACACAGCAGTTACACATCCTGGTGTAACCAAAAATGGTGTTTCAAATCCCTGATAATGAAATGGGACGCTGAGCTAACTGACAATAAGAGGTTTAACTCTGCACACAAGGAACTAAAGTGAATCTGTGACTGTTATTACAGATTACCTATGCTGAGCAGTCACTGGCCGATTACGGCCATATTTGCATATTTAAAAATAAAACGAGGATTTGTGCTCAATTAGAAAGAGAAGGCCAAACAAGATGAAACATACCAATGTTCTAGACAGGGATTTTTAAGATTACTCTGCAACTTCACAGTCTACTGTTCTCAAACCTTTTTTCTTTGGAGACACACACTGAATTACTGGCCTAGAGCTGACATTTATGTGAATGGTGGGACCCAGAGAAAAGGTCTCTGTTTCTTACCAGGGAAAAAGAAAAGGGCAAAATCTGTATTTTGAATGGAAAAAGTTACTCGAGATGAAAGGGACTTATTTTTCAAAAACCTAAATATTCGACTGCAAGGAGCCTACCCAACAAGAAACACTCAAAGGAGAGGAGGAGGGGAAAAAAAAAAAAAAGGTGGGGGGAGAAGAGAAAAGCAATCACACATCCTTTTAACCCCGCGGCCCCGCTCCGGATTCACGGCGTCAATCCGGCACCGCGATACACAACTT
>VWYI01034736.1:59124-88115 GCA_013399455.1 Anthoscopus minutus | reverse complement strand
CCGCGCTCTGACACGCCCACTCGCGTTCGGCTCCCGCCCCGCGCATGCGCCGCCCGCCCACCAGCGGCTTGCACGTGCGGCCGCGCCACACCCGTCCGCTAGGGGGCGCTGTGCAACCTCAGAGCTTTTCGTGAGGGAGCGGGAATGCCCTGAGGGGTCGTCATGTTCTGAGAGGTCACTGTGTCCTGAGGGGACATGCCACCCGTGGGGGGGTCACTGTGTCCTGAGGGAATACTGTGTGCTGAGGGGACATCCCACCCCTGAGGTACACTGTGTTCTGAGGGGACAGCCTACTCCTTTGGGCTCATTGTGCCCAGAGCTAAGATCCCTCTTTGAGGGGACGTTTTAGCCCTAATGGGGCCACATAGTTTTCCATCAGGAAGAGATGAAATCTTATCTGCTCCACCGTGTAGTTATAAAACCACCAGCTCTGTTGGTGGCCAAAATGCAAAGGGAAGGCACGTGTGGCTAGGAGGTCCCTCGGTGACAGCTCCTTGACTCAGCCACCTCCTGTGCTGCAGCCTTGCACCACAAGCACAAACCCTCCCTTCGGGTGAACTCAGGTGTTATAAGGGTACTGGCAGTGTATTAACACCGTGACAGCAAGTTATGACAGCAAGCAGGGAATACATTGATAGTCTAGGGCACTGCCTTGTGCCCATGCAGGACAGGAACATTGGTACCAGCTCAGGGTATAGGTTTGTAAAGTGAATTCCCTTACTCCAAAACTTGCCATAAGGCCACAAAGGTCCATGAACCTTTATTTCCCCACCCTAACCTCCAGAGCCATTACCCTCACCTTGCCTAGCCACACATGATTAGGGAGTTAAAAAGGCATAGAGCTCAAAGCTGGCTGTGCAAAGCTGGCTGGTCAAATGCAGCTGCAATATTAGGATGTGCCAGATAAAGCATTTCCTGGAGAGAAAGAACAGTTCGAGCTACTGTTCAGGTGCTGTTGTAGCTGCAGTAAGCCACCTCTCCTGTTCAAAGGGAACTCCAAGAGGCACTTGGTGTGTACAGGTAGGAGAGCACTGAACCCATCCTACAAAAGGAAATCAGGACAGCTCAATTTGGCTAATCCAGTGAAAGGAATGCAAACTTAAGGTGTACTTGCTCTGCCAATCTACCAGGGAAGCTTCAACGGGGGAAGATGAAGCTATCTGTAGGCCAATGGTAGTATAAGGAAAGATTATTCATTGGCTCTTAATACTCTCCTGGAGGAAATCAGGGGATGATTTCTCAGTGTAAGAGGTGGAACTTCCCAGAGCAGACAGCAACCAGAGTAGCAAGAGGCAAAAGCCCATTTAAGATGCAGCTGCCATGTGAGGAGGGCAAGGTGAAGCTTGTTTTCATGAGCAGAGCAGACAGGTTTAGGGAATCCCAGTCCTAATTTGAAAGCCATTAACAGTGAAAAAAGAGAAAGCATGACCTGTGGAAAATTTCTATACCACAAAGAACAGGAAAGCTCTTTGGGTGCCCCTGCTCAGGAATGAACCCCTTATCTGCATCTCATTCCAATTGTTGGCAATATCCTGGTCTTTGTTCCACCCTTTCTTCAATGTGATGAGCCATTGGGGTCTACATGTCTTCATGTCTAAAAGTGGGGAATCTCCATTCAACTCGAAGTTCAGGCATGTCTCTCACTAAAGCCTGAGTTTGTAAGTCTGTTAGGCACTGTACTAATCACAGAAGCATGTATTTCCTGAGGGGTAGATAATCTAAACAAAGGGATTGCAACATGAATGGTCTAAACTCCAGCAGGTAACTTCTGCCTGCAGTCTGTATGGCAGCTAGAACAGTGGGTGGACTCCCTGCACTAATTATTAGAGTTCCAGTTTGGGTTTTTTTACAATCCTCTCTTCTTAAACTGATGCTTAGATAGCAAACTTTTTTGAGACAGCCCCATGGTTCTACCCTGTATTGTGTCGAGCCTACCATAAAGCTTCTAATTCCTGACTAGGACCCACATGAAAATTAATTAACTTTCCATAATGTGTTGCCCTCCGTAGGGTTAATCACAGACTGATAGCACGATAAATAACAATTTGGATTTTTTACCCACCACCAAAGCAGGGAGGAAGAGGATGAGGAAAGCATGAACCGAAAGACCCAGTACATAATGAAGGAAAACCTGTTTGAGAGCTAGAGAAAGGCAATAGTCCTGTAATCTAAAACATTCTTTAATACTACAGGCCTTCTGTGTGGAGGAGCAAACAAAGGGCCAAGATTCACTTTATAAAAGAGCAGCAGCATCTAGAATCACAAGCTAAAACTTTTGTGTTCAGGGAGATGGAGAAAAAGGGTATAAAGAACAGTGGGACTGGTCTCAAGAGTCTCTTCTGGAGAGACAGCTGAGTAATCATGAACTACCAAGAAAATGGGTATATCTGACTTGATCCTAGAATTAGGCTGGACCAAATTTGATAAACCAGAGCTTGCACCATGCTGACACCAACACCATCAGGCAGGTTTGTTCACACCAAAGTGGATCCACCATTTTCCTGGCCAGGACCATCAGCAGGCCCCAGCAGCCATTCTTATACTTGCTTCTGCAAACATCTCAGCACAAGCTGTCTGTCTGGGACACAGCTTTGGCCTCCCCCCATTTCCCATGAGCCATGAGACTTGCTACATTTGGAACATTGTTTTCCTCCTGTTCCACAGTGGCTCCCCTTTGATGTTAATTGTTTGCAGACAAAGCTTAGTGGAGAGCATAGCTGTTCCCTGGTCTGACTGCTGGTTACTACTGAGCCGCCCAGACCAGTGGAGAAAATGCTTTGATGTTAATGAGCTGCAGACAACTTCACTTAACACCGAGCAGGGCCTGGCATCTCAGAGGTAAGACTTTCAAGGTAGATCCTACAGCAAGTCCCTCCAACATCCGGGTTGCCACAAGAACAGAAAATACTCAGAAAGACATTTGAGCAGAAACCTGTCCTCTTAGAGTCTTGCACCATACTCAATATCATTACAGCCCCAGAGATGCCAGAGGCAGGGTATTGAGTTTAAAATGGCCCTATAGAATCTCATGACCTTTATGGGACTCAGTAAAGAATGATTTACCCTCTTGCCCCATTAATTGCCTGCTTCTGTGGTCCTGCAGAAGGAATACACAGAAATGGGAGAAGGGGATAGATTCTAAATTGCTGATTTGCCTGATTCTTGTGTGGCTGGTGTTCAAGGCAACACCATTCTGAACATGGCACCTTCTCCATCAGGACAGCAGATGTCTGAATGAAAGGAGCCAGCTGCAGTAAAGTGAGACTTGCACATGCAGCCTTGGACTATCCTCTTTCTTAAGTGGATATTTCAGCAAAAACTTTTCTGTCAATCTGCTCCAGGCAGCAGCACATTGCCAAGCGCACAGAAACCTACAGTGATTAGCCCCTCAGAGACAGGGTACAAAAGAGTCTGTGGACATGTTGTAGCTTCATTGGCTTCAGTTAGTCCTTGTTGTGGGCCCCAGACCAGGACGTTGGGATTTCTCCCTACCGTAACACCTCATGTACTGGACTGGGCCCAGATTACGCAGAACTCCTGCTGTGGAGGGACAGTGTGGGAAGAACGGTGAGAAAGAGATCTGCCCAGGGGAAATGTGAGGTACCACAGTGCCAGGAAGGAAGCATTGAACTACAAGTATGAACAAAGGCAAGTGAGAAGAAAAGCACAAATTCAATTTTGTAAACCTCTGCCCGTTATCAGCAAAATATATTTATCATATCACATAAACTCTGCTTCTGTCCAGATGCTGTAAGCTTTTGAATGTAGTGGCCCAGTTCTCTGAGAAGCCCCAGCCAAGCAGAAGCAGACTACGTCCCATCAAGAAGAGTAACAAATGAGATCTCACTGAAAGTTAAGGAGAAACATGCCTTTTTCTGAGGAACATGGCATAATTCCAATATATAACCTTTGTTAAATGATTTATAGCAATGAGAGAGAGAGATACTAACTCTTCAGTTTTCTTGCCAGAACAGGATTATTCCCTGCAGAAAACTGGATTACACAGTTAAAATAATGCAAGCCAAGTCCAAATGCTTGTGCTATGCCCACTGCAGGGAGGAGCTCACACAACTGTGTGCGAGTCTACCCTGAAATAAAACCTAACAAGGTAGAAAGTGACATCATGGAGGAGGCCATGATGGATCACAGGCCAGGAGACTGTCCAGCAAAAGTAGAGGAAGCCCTTGAGCCTATATGGGGAATTTCTGGGCAGATGCCCTGGAAGAATCTGCCACAGGCTTCAAGAAAGCCTGTCTGCTTAAGGTGAGACAAAAAGGCTTCTCAATTATGCTATGCAACACTAGGTAAATTTACCTCATTTCCTATAGGTCAGTGCCCTTTGCCTTGCCCCTAGACTTTTGGCTCCTGACCTCATACTTAATCTGAGACACTGCAGGAAATCCTGGCCTTTTGTCACTGGAACCTTTGGTAGGTCTTTGGAATGAACCTCACTGGAATACTATACAGAAGACCCTTCCTGTCTTTCTTCACTGACTTATCCATGGTGTGAGTTTTGGATACAGTGCCTATCTGTGCCCACCCGAGCAGCTTGCTCAAGAGACACTTTGGAGTGGTAACAGCAACACAATATACATTTTCCACACTGCTAAAGGAACATTGCACTTTGGAAAGTCTACCCAAGTCAGTGGGAAGAGACACAAAATTAATCTTTGAAAATATATTCAGCATTTGCTGAGCACCAAGTCACTCCATCCAAGCAAAGTTTGTGGGCCATGTTTTGACACAATGAGTGTACAACAACTGTACATCCTGCAAGAGATGAGACTGGCAGACAAGAGGCCATTGACAACAGCACGGAGCAACACATACAGTCCACAGATAGTGGTAAGGGAAACACTGTGACTTACACTGCTGGGCAGGAGCCTGAGAAGCACTATAGAGTGTGTGCAGGATGGATGAAGAGGGAAGCAATTTGATCCCTTTTTCAAAGCGATTTATTGTCACATGCAATAGCAGCTTCACTAGAGATGGCCAGACTATCAGCCCTAGAGCAGAGAGATATTCATTAAGTCTAGGATGGATTTCAGGGCACAGGACAATGTGTTGTCAGAAATTATAATATTAATATAAATAGAAAACAATAGATTTGTAAGGTGGATGGGAACAATCTGGGGTCTACAGCAGGGAGTTTATCATCATTAAAGGACCAGGAAAGCTGGACAGTTGAATAAATGGACTAAAAAAAAGATCACCTTTGTAATAAAAGGAAGAGTGATGCAGCAAGGTGAACACTAGGTGAGCTTGTAACTGTTTCTAGGGGATGAGGAAACATTCACCTGTAACCAGGGTAAAGCTGGAACAGCCAACTTGTCTGCAACATGTTTGACTTGAGACTGCAGCATGACTTGAGACAGTTTTCATGCTCTGAAGGCTTTGCACCAGTGCCACTGTCCCTAGCACACATGAAGCATATATTCTCTGTGTGACACATCCATGTGAGGCAGCACTGTTGGTCATACATGTCCATGATGCTTGAGCCACTTCACTGCTAAAGGAACAGATAACTACTGGGTTCTGCTTTTCCCCCACTTAAGGGAACAGGATAAGCTATTTTTTGTCTGTGCCAGTGCTGACCATCAGGAAATTCATAGAAACTTAATCAGCTTCAGTCTGATTCGATGAAATTTACAGGAATGGTGGCAAATCACAGTATAGTTCCAAAGCTCTTAGCAGAGTGATTAGCAGACAACAGCATCTTTGTGTGTGTCAGCTCATTAAGGAGCTTGGCCAAAACTATAAATGCTGTAGAAACAGGAAACAACAAAACATTCATTCAACCAAGCATGCATGTAACTCTGAGGAAGGCTTGGTGCACTCTAAGGTGCACCCACGCAAGTGGAACAAGCAATTGCACCTTACAAGTTTTCCACACCAGCAACTTGACAGATGCAGTGTCCCCAAAATAAAGGGTGCAAAGAGTTTGAAAATTTAAAGTTGCTCATCATAAAACCTCTCTCTCTATATATATACACTATAAGAATGAAGGCAGTGCTCAAAATGGCTTCAGATGTTCATGTTCTGCACTCAACAGCCACACTCAAAACTCTGCTCAATATTAAACAGGTTTGTGGTCACCATGAAAGTGTGAGGGAGGTGCTGGAGGCTTAGTAACCAGTGACTAATCAAGAACTTTAAAGCCTTTCAGATATGAAACCACTGACTAGATGCAGTGTACCATGTTCTGCTTAAGCTAGCTGTCATAATCAAGAAGTCAAAAGTGGCACATGCTCTGCAATTTTGAATGGAGATTGAGGAAATTAAGGAATGGTCACCATACCCATCACCCTGGGAAGAACAGTTATGGGTATAAAAAATACCTTCATATGTCTTCACACACAGTAAGCTGATTTTTATGAACAATGACCATAAAATGCTTCTTGTACTACAGAAGAGCTGGGGGACCGCTTGCAGATAGAAAATATCTCTGCCCTTCTCCAAGGTGATAAAGGGTTTCTTTCAAGTTACAAATGTACATTCAACAAACTGAAAAAACAGCTGGTGAAAGAAGACATTTTCATGGAGCAAAGTCCAGAGCTAGAAATCAAACCTATGAATTTTATTTTTAAAAAACAACAACAAAAGAAACAAAACAAAACAAACATCCAAGTCAATGTAAGGTTTTGTCTCATTTCAGTAGAAAAATGATTGCCAGAGTAGCAGCTCAAGATATAAAGCCACAGAAAATTATTCAGGCTAGTAGCAGAGTCTTTGTCAAGGGAAAGGAAAAGGAAAAGGAAAAGGAAAAGGAAAAGGAAAAGGAAAAGGAAAAGGAAAAGGAAAAGGAAAAGGAAAAGGAAAAGGAAAAGGAAAAGGAAAAGGGGACACCTGGGATGTTGTTTAAATTACTAGAGAACAATTATGCATTGACATATACCTAAGTGATACTGAGCATACACTATTGACCATCTGATAGGATACTGGAATGAAAAGCATCTAGAAGACTTAAGAGGTTGTCAGGGGAGAAAACATAATGATAATGGGAGGCATTAATTATCTCCATACAGACTGGGTAGACACCATGTCAAAGAATGATGCAAAGACTGCATTTTTAGCCCTCATAAATGGAGTATTTCTTAGAATGACCACTCAGAGGAACCAAGTAGAGGATGAACTGATTTAGTCATGAGTAGTACATAGAAGGGAGTTTGAAATGTAATAATGAAGAGTCATCTTGTCTTTATGAACACAGTGTGCTCAAATCCAGTATTATAGCAGGAGAAGAAAAAGCAACAGAAAAGTACACTGCAATGCAATGTAATTTAAAAGGAAGATGAGTGTATTCTCCTTCCAAATGGAATAAGTGTAGAAATCAGCAGAGTAATTAAGAATAATTTTTAGGTTGCTGATGAAAGGACAAAATGCTTGCAATAGCATTGAGACCCTTGATTTAAAACTTTAAATATGGTATCACTTGAAGTATCCTAACAACAAGCTAAAATAATAAATAACCCCAAGTCTGGCACAGTTTATCAGTAGAACAAAGATGACATTTAGAAGGAAAAAAAAAACCTTCAAAAAAAAAAAGTATGACCAAAGAAGAAATACAGAAAATCCCAAATTCTGCCAAGTTAAATAAATAAATAAATAGATAGATAGATAGATAGATAGATAGATAGATAGATAGATAGATAACGAAACCCCACGACCCAACACATTTAGGCCAGCCAAATTAATTTTCAAAGAGCAGCTTTCTAAAAACATGAAGATTAGTAATAAAGACATGTTTTACACAGTAGGGGGAAGCCTACAGGGACTCAGTGGCCTCACAGAGAGCTTTAAGAGAAGAACAGTCAGAAAAATTACCTTCACTAGAGGCTACTATCACCAAGTACAGTTGTGGACTTGTTTTTTAGCTGTGGTTTTAAAGCAATGGATATATGTCAAATTTCTACTGAAGTTTGGGTCCAGCCTTGTAACTGACTCACTCCAACATGTGGCTTCCAGCATGCTGAGGGAAATATTGCTGAAATAATAATGTGGTAGCTGAGGGTCCCAGACCAGGTTTCAGTCCTTGTTAACTTACATCACATTAATAGATAGCTCTGAAGTGAATAGTCAAATGGGAAGCACCGAGGTCTGAGGACTTACCTACTAGTCAAAGCACCAGGAGAGAGAGAATACAAAGACAAAACTTGTGGATCTGGGAAGGGGTTACTGATTCACCAAGCTTGCTATCACATGGAGATGTTTAGAGATGTTGATAGAGATAGGGATTAAGAGAACAGCTGTCCATAGCAGTAAGTGGTGTTGGCTGCTGTCCCCTCTTCCCTGGTTGCTATTAGCACTCCAGAGATCCTGTCCTGCTCTGACCTATTCCTTTTATCTGGGCCATTATAGCATTGCCTTCTCTAAAGTCTGCCTCCACCAGCATCCGGAGGAGTCTGATTTATTCATTTTCCTCCAGTGGCAGCTACAATTTATGAGCAGATACATCCTGCACGTCTCTTAATTCACATGAGATTGTAAGTAAAACTCATTCTTGTCCACTGTCAAAAATGGACCATGGTGAAGTACAACTATCCCTTAGCCAGGCTCCAAAGCCTATAAGAACCCAAGTTTAGCCTGAAATAATTTATCATTACTGTACCAGGTGTTTCCCCAAATATTATTATCATCTCTTATTCACTTAATGTGCATTTTTATAAAAAATTAAGTGCTTTGCCTACTGGCTAAGTGCAATCCCAGGTTGCAAGCTCCAATACACAGACATTGCCAGGCCTCCACATCTTCACTGAACCACACCATCAATGTTCTTTGTGCACTTCACAAATTGTTTGATGAGTGATAGACATTGTGCTCCACACCATCTGAATGACACTATCAAGCATGTCTGCTCTGGGTTGCATGGCTAGAGCTGGTAAAGTCCTGTTTCCTGAGCTTATGCAGCATTGCTCTAGTGAATGAGTAGGATTCAGGAATCACTTTACCCCTAGGTACTTGAAGGAAAGCTGCATTACTTAGGGACAAGTTCCAACTGTCTCTTTGTAACTGAATAAGTGTATTTTCTACTACTTCTGTACATACTTCCTGCCTCTTAAATTATGCTATTTGAAGGTGTAGTTTCTAATACTCACCAGTTCACCTGGGAACAGAGCTTGTATGCTATATTGATATTGTACACAATTTCACAACCTTGTAACTCACTCATTGACTAAGCCTTCTAGTCACAGTCAATTTACCTTGCTTAGCATTTTCACACGGACTTGTGGGTCTCCCTCGGATTAAGCTGAGAGGTGTTAAATCCATTTGTCCTACCAGCATTGTCTCCTAAGGCTCTGTCATCACCTAACCAGAATCTTTTGAGGTTAAACTGGAAAAGTCATGTCCTTTATCTCAATTATCCATTCCTTGTACAAGTTTTTTCTCCTTTTCAGATTTTGTGACAGCCTGTACTACTGATTTTGTAAGCTTCTCCCCAAGTTTTGCCATTTGCTGTGGCCACATCAGGCACGCCAGACTGCTGGCATACTGGAAAGGTGTTGAGCCAGAGGATAGTGCATCCCAGAATGCGTTGGAGCACTTGGCACAGGCAGAGTGTGCCACCTGGAACAAAGCCACAGAGAAAACAGGAGTGGAAGCTGGCTGGCAGCACCTGGTTGGTAGGAGGAGAGGCAGGAAATCGTGAAGCACTGCTAGTAAATCAGGTCATTGTAAGGACATAAAAGGGAATGACATGGATAAGATATGTCCTGAGGAGGTGTGTGAAAGGGTGGTAGAAAGGACCCTGCAGTTATTCTCAGGGGCTGGCTATATATACACCAGATGTAGCCTTGAGAATAAACTGCGCTGTCTTCAAGGCTACAAAATGAATAAAGAGTAGGAACTGTGCAATTAGAGGAGTCTTTAATTTCACAGTGAATGCCAGGCAGTAAACTGCGCCAGAATAGCAGTGCTCAGATATCCTCTGACAAGACAGAAAGTAAATTTCCATATTGATTCAGTGTAATGTAAAACACAACATCATTTCAGACACAGTTTCAGTGAATGGTAAGCCAGCTCCCTAAGTCAGGAAACAGACCTGCAGGGAGGTGAAGACACCAAATGTAGCACTGCAGAGAGAGAGGTGAGGGGAGAGAACACATGAATCAGCTGCAATCAAATCCCAAAAGTGGGTTTAACTCTGTTTCAGTAAAGGTGGAATTGGAATATGGGGAGTGAGGAGATACCTAACAAAACAGGAACAGCACAACAGAAATAATCCCTTAGATGAGGCTGCCAGTTGCTCACACTGAGGCACTCAGTTCAGAGTAAAGGATGGTACGCTACACACCAGGAGAAACTGATGCTAAAGGTGAAGATCAGTCCCAAGGCTGGAGAGAAGATACAGGAGAAACTGGCCAAGCTGCATCAGACACAAGCATAACCAGGCTACAGATAGATATTAACCACAGATTCTGAGAATAAATTTAGGCTTGTAAATCCATTGGTAATTTCAGAAGAGCCAAGTGCAAGCTCCCAAAATGCAGAGGGAGCAGACGGTTGGGACGTATTGCAAGCACTGAGAGTAATAGTTCCTCATTGGGGAAGAAGGGGACCTTGACCTTGTCAATGGATGAGGGAAGTAGAGTGAAAATGGCAGAAAGGGCAGATTAAACACTTGGGGACCAGCAGCAAGGACATTTGCAACAAACTGATGAAATGAAGGCTCCGAAGGAATAAAAAAACTTTACTGCACTGAAGGATGAATATGAAGCAGCAGCACGATGCTTCTGTGAAAAAGGAATGGCACTATGCTAGGATGCATCAGACAGGTTATTTTTAGCAGAGACAGAAACATTATTGCTATTGCGCAAGGCATTGTGAGACTTCCTCCAGAATATCCTTGCAGTTCTACATCCAGGAAGGATAAATTTCCACTGCACAGAGAAAAACTGTTTGGATGCTGAGACAAACAAACACAAGCTGATTAAGAATCTCCTAAAAGAGTTTGATTTGGTCTGGACAGACAGGGGCTGAGAGGGGACAAATGTATTTCTGAAGAACCACTGAAAGAAAATTATAGAAAAAATTGTTATGAAAATATGTAAGCTGTACAATAATGGCAAAAGGTATTTAATAAGTTTAATGGTGAATTAGAGAGCTTATACCCCTGCCAGGATTGATGTTCTGGACCAGCCTTCCAAGAAGGGTAATGAGGCAGAAAAACCTGCATCAATTTAACACACAGTTTGATAGAATCCCCTCCATTAATTTGCAAGCAAAGGAGCCCTGGAAATGGATGGCTCAGCCTGCGATACAGATCTGGGCTGGCCAAGGAGTCAGCAGTACTAAGGGTGTTTGGAGGAGGTGTTGCTTTACCCCAGGCTTTCTGGGTTTCTGCTAGTCACTGTGATGATGAAGAACATAATTTCCCTCTTAATTTGCTTCTAAAGGTACTGAGGTTTTCCTTCCTTCGGGAAACTAAAGGCAAGCTCAAGGTCGCATGCATTGGTGCTCCTAGCATTACAGTCCCAGAGGTCTGCTCACACATTAGGCTTAACGCTACTGCCAGATTAGGGTCAGGAGGGAATTTTCCTAGATTGACAGAAAAATTGTGGTTGTATTTTTTGTGTGGTTTTAGTTGGGGCCTTTTTGTTTTGTTTTGCTTCAGGTTTTTACTTCTCCAAGTTCACATCTATTTTCTAGATCCTATTAAATTTTTTTCTTTAATTCTCTGCCATTGCCAAACTGCAGACCAATAGTCCCTTCATCTCCCTGCCTGCTGCCTGTAGCATGTTACATCTCCAGGTTTTTTTCTGAGAGGAGTCAGAAAGCACTTGCAGCACCTGGTTTGTGAGGTGAGTGGAGCAAATGTCCAGACTAAAGGCACCAAGAGGATGTTCACTGCATGTTTACTGCCAGCTGCAGACACTGGACTACAGCATGAACCTAAAGGGCTGCCCAAAGCAAACACAAGCAGACACAGTAACTGCAGCAGTGGCTATAAGAGGGAACAGGGGCATTAACCCAGGCTCTCAGCTGTACAAGCACAGATTTAAAAGACACACAACCACTGGCTGGCCTCTGGGGCTTATCTGCAGGCAGACAGGAAGAGATTTGGGATGAGGACTGTGTAAGAGAGCTGAGAAACTGAGAAAAGTCCGGTGAGTGAGGGAGCCCCAAACCTGCAGGTGCTGCATACCAAAGCGGGATGAGCACCTCTCCCAGCTCTCTGGGGCTCCTCTGAGCCCACTTGCATCAATCCCAGCACCAGAGTGCCATGGTCACTCTCAGCTGGCACCCTGGAGCTGGGTACCCCTGTGAGGCTCCCACTGGAGGTAAACCAGGTTGAAGAGACATAGATACGCCACAGCAGCAACCTCTGCTTCAGGTCAGGAGCTCTGAGCCCTTGGGTGTGTTGAGTAAGTCTGAATCTCAAGGACTGTGGTCCCAGGGACTGGAATGAGTGTCAACAGCAAGGACCATAGCCAGGTTCCTGCCTGGCACCTCTGCCCACAGGGGTCCCTGTCAGCTTTCAGGATGAGTATGCTGAACATCTTAAGTGTAAATATCTTACGTGTAGGAAAGCACAACCACCTCACAGAAATGTGGGTACTCCACACTTGGCAGTACCCAGCTCCATGGTCCCAGAATAACCTTTCCCAAGGATAAGGGACTCTGTGGTTGCTAAGGTAATGCTGAGCTCTGCAAAGCAATGAGGACAAGGGCTGTGCAGTCTTCAGCCCTGGGCAGAGATGTGCAAGGAGTGCTGCTGTCAGACTCTCCTACTGCCCCAATGCCTTCTGCATATGGGCTCCAAACCAGCTTATGCACAGAGCACAAGCCCCTCATCTTGCAGGTTTTACCCACTATGAAAGACCAATTTGGATGCCCTTCTAGCTGCTTTCTACCTTGGAGATCATGTTCAGAACATACTAATGCAAGAGAGAATGAAAAGGGAAAGGGAGAAGAAATATGTGAAATCAGCATGAGTCCCTTAAAGCTTTATAACAGGTCCTGGTGCAGGAACTGAGAATATAACTGCTGGAGACTGGAGTCTGTAGCAGGAACAGAAGAGGAAAGACTGAGAGTGCTTTGAGGAAAAACAGTGCTCTGCTTAGTGACGTCTCAGAAAACATCCTCTGCGTGGTTCCCAGCCATAGGCTGCTGCACGTTAGGGTAGAGCCACTTGCACAGACAGAACAGCTTGTGGGAGGAAGGTTGGCTGTCCTATGGTGAAGCAGATTTGTTTCCAAGAGAACTGGGGTTCCTACAAAGCCTCAGCTTTGCTCCTCACCTCTGGCTTGCTTGCCAGGGCGAGGCATGTGCTCCGAGTGCTGCGCCTTGCCACTGTCCCCAATTCTCTCCAGACAGCTCCCGCTAGCACTCATGCTTCCAGAGAGCTGGCTGTGCACTGCTTTCCATGCTCCTATCTCTTCCTTGCAACAGTGCCTTTGCCACTGGCTGGACAGCAGGAAAACATCTTTCTGCAACTCTCACACCATCCACAACAAACCTTAAATCAATAGCCAAGAACATAGGCGCAGGTTATTGCTGACGGAAACTATTAAAATGTAACACAGGGGAATAAAGCCAACCTCTAACACTCAGAAGATTTATAGGGCACAACAGCAGGGTGTTAATTCTTTTGGCAACACAAATGCTTTCACACTCCCTGCCTTTCCTCACCCGCAAGAGCAGTGGGAGGAGAGGGGACCATGTGCAGCCCAGCCGTAGGAACACAAGGACACAGCCTGGTTCACACAACAGTCAGCAGCACACATATTCGGGGTGATGCCACGCTCCCAGGGCTGCCCAAATGCACACACCTAAGGTCCATGGAATTGCATATGCCCAGGGGTTCCCGGGGTTGCTGACAGCAGACATGCCCCATGCCCAGCTCTACCTTGCCTATAACACTACTCACTCCACCTGCCTCTTCAATTGCAGCACAATTTTGAGGAAAGGCTGTAAAGAAACTTTCAGATCACCTGAAGTATTTGCAGAAACAAAGCTCTAAGGCACATAGGTCCTTCTTCAGGCCTCAATTACCCAACAGCTGGAGAGTGTTTTCACAGCTAGTTTAACAGACATTCTCCCTGTAAAACTTGCTTGGATCCATATACCCTCAGTACTGCTGTGGCAGCTCTGAGACCAGGGAGATGCTGGTCAGCACTACCATTGGCCCAGCAGCTCTAGGGATGACAGGGGCTGCAGGTGTGCTGCATCCACAGTGCTTTGCATGAACTCACAGAAAGGGGCACATATCCTCCCCACAAGACCCCACTGGGCCCCGGGGTGCATTCTTCAATGTCCCTGGAAGAACTGCATTACTGATTAACAGCCCCCTGCCTCCCTCCTCCTATCCCTATCACACCCGTGCCTGCAGCTGCCTCCATGGACCCTCCCCCTTGTGTAAGGTCCAGGGCCAGGCATGACAGGACAGATTGGGCGCTCACTCAGAGTCCACCTGCAGGCAGCCTTACTGTACCCCACATCCCTGGGTACTGTGGAGGCCTCCCTGGGCTGAGCAGTGGGGTAGCACAAGTCACCCACTGTGAAGGCAGGAGCACCTCACTCCACCTAAGGGAGCAGCGAGAGGAGAGGTGGGCTCCAGCCACAGTGCCAGACCATAAGAGTGCTGCAATACACCCAGGCACAGCCACAACTGGCTCAGAGGCTTGGACATGCTCCAAGTGGCAACATCAACATGCCTGAATCCCCCATGCTGGGTTTATTTCCCTATTCCTCTCCCTGCTCTCACATTATTGGAGTGGGTGCTGCCTCCACCAAGTAAGTGATCTGAAGGGACTTTGACCAGCCCTCCCCCACCCCAAACACTATGAAAAACCCTGGGAGTGCAATGGGGGGGTCGTCCCTTGCCCATTGTTTCCCTCCACATCCTCCAAGCTCTGCACTGCCCAGATGGGCAGCTGCAGGCTTCCCTAACTCAGGGTGTGCCAAGAGAGAGCTCAAACAGGCACCACTGCACCCCGCCCCAAGCCTGTCTCAGTCCTGAAGCCAGGGTATTCAATGCCATCTTGGGGTTCCCAGTCAGCACTGCCACCTGCAAGGGACCAGCCCCACCTGCAAGGAACCCCCCATCAAGCTTGTCCCAGCCCAGGAGCAGTCCAAGGTAAGGCTTTTCTCTGACTGCCAGCACAACAGCAGGAAAGATGCTTGGCAGCAGGCCCAAGCATGCTCTCTTGAGGGCTGCCTGCGATCGCTCTTCTCCTCCATGAGCTGTAATGCACTGAAAGGGCCTAGACAGACGTCATCCATCCCTCCCTGCCACTGGCCATCCTTCCCTGCCACGCACCATCCCACTGCAGACAGCTGTAATCTCTCTGCAGTCACACAAACACCTCTCCCTCGGGGGAAACCCAGAGATGAGAAGTCACCCCTCTCCTCCCAGCGAGCCGAAGCAATACCGAGGAGCAGGCTCGAAAGGGACAGGCACACAGGGCAGTGGGCTCAGAAGGAGCAGAGCTCTGCCCGAGCTCTGGCCAGGGGCTACAGCCCGTTCCCAGCCCACTGAAGGGAGCAGCGGTGGAGGATCTTGCACTGCCCCCCCGTGGCCATCGCGGGAGGCACAGGTGGTCCCAAAACGGCTGGGAGCCTCGGGGCGCCAAGTCCTGCAGCTAGCAGAGCCCAAGAGACGGTCAGAGGGGTCCTCAGAGAGGCATTCACCCCGTGCCAGGCCACTGCAGGCTGCCACAGTGACAGTCACACGCTCGGTGACCTCATTCCTGCCCCACTCTCCCTAGACATCCCACTCCTGTGCCCAGTCCATGACCTGTGCAACATTTCATGGGGCTGCACCACAGGCAAAGTCCCTGAGGTCTTGAGGGAGGCACAGCCTGAGCCCGTACCTAGGAACAGCCCATGCAAAGGAGGAAACAAGGCAGTGCTGTTGTTTGGGCATCCACATTTATTAGATGTCTGGGGCAAGCCCAGGGCTGCCACTTGCCTGGACTGCGCCAGTTGAAGGCAAATGACCCGTCCTCCTTAAATATTGGTTATAAAACAATTTTTTTTCCTTTTTAATTTTATTAAAAACCTCACCTCTCTCTCTCTCCATACTTTTTTTGCCTTTTGTATTTGAGTATAAAAGTGGGGGCGGGTGCTCCGCCTTGCCTGCCGCTACCTCCGCAGGCTGCGCTGTGCCTGCTGCAGCAGAGTGTCGAAGTCCAGGGAGTCAAACTTGCTCTTGACTGGAGCTGGGTCAAAATCCTCCCGGTTTGAATCTGGAAGAGATGGGGAGGGGCTGTCTTGAGCCCATGGAAACACTGGCACAGTTCTGGTCATTTCCACAACAAACTTCTTGTTTCACCTGCCTCTAGACCCAGAACTGGGCCAGCCTCCAAAACAGTGCCGGATAGACAGGGAGCCCCCATTCAACTTCCCTCCAGGGCAGGAACATTCCTGGATGCAGCTCTGCTGCCAGCCCTGACTGACCCCAAGGATGGGGACTCTTACACCTCTGGAAAGAAGGCAAGGACCCAGGGACTCACCCAAGTCGGCATAGTTCCTCCTGCAGAACTGCCTGCGGCCACCAAAGCACAGGTCGAAGGGCTGCTCGTCTGGGCGCCGCAGCTTGTGTCCACTCTCAATGGCAGCAAAGGCTTCCTCAGCATAGCGGTAGGTGACAAAGCCATAGTTATCCCTGACATTAGAGGAGATCAGCAGCAACAGTTATGCTTCTCCCTCCTTGGTCTGCAACATCCCCTTGAGTAATGGGAAAAGGGCCGAGAGGAGTCATCCCTGGGAAGGGACTGACCCATCTTCCCACAGCTCTTACCCCTCAGAGCGGAAATGCAGGGTACACTCTTCAATGTCCCCAAATACAGAGAAACGGTGCCGAAGCTCTGACCGTGTCATCCTGCTGGGGATCTTGCCGATAAACACAACTCGCCGCTCCTCCTGCAGGCAGGGATGCCCCATCCATGAGCAGGACCTCTCACGCATGGCCTCCCACCATACTGTGCCCTGGCCAGCGCCTCCCAGCAATGCTGCTGGCAAGCCTGCACCCCCCCATGGCTTTCTGAAGTGACGGAGGAGCTGCAGACTCCCAAATTTCCAGCCCCAGATTCCCAGCCCTCCATCACTTACTATTGCACGTTCCTTCTGGAGGATCCTCTGCCTTTGGTAGTGGTCCTGCGCATCATAACTATATCTGTCAGGGAAGAATGACCAGTCACATGAGCTAAGAAATCATGGAGGTGTCAGAAAAGTGATTCCAAATACAAGGGAGATCTTGAAGGAGTGGGTCCATCCCTCCTCCACAAGAGGCTGGGAGATGGGCTAGGGAGAGCTCACCCCTGCAGGGTGGCCACACTCACCTTCTCCACCTCTTACTCCTCCTGCGGGGGGAGGGGGAGCGGGACTGGCTGCGGGATGTGGACCTGGATGAGTAGGAGGATGTTGATGATGAGGATGAGGACCTGTCCCGAGACCTGCCACAAGACCCACAGCTGGAGCGAGAGGAGGAGCTGTGCGAACATCTTGAGCGGTACCTGGGGGAAGGAGAGATACAGCTGAGCCCTCCCTTTGTCCAGCATCACGATGCTCCAAAAAAGAAAAAGATCTCCATTGTCCCCAGGTATCCACCATTCCACTCGAACAGGACCCCAGGATCGGGAAGCCTCTGATCAAGATTGCCAGGGCAGCAACAACACTACAGAAATGTTGCTCCATTTGGCTCCCAATGCCACAGAGAAAAGGGAGCAGGTTCGCAGGAGGTAGAGCTTCTGAAGAGCAATAGTCATGGGGGAACTGTGGCGCACAGGGCTGTGCCTGGGAGGACACAGAAAGGGCTGGGACTTCTGTGCTGAGCCCCACACGATGCACATGACAACACTATATCCACATCGTGCTCAAAAGCCATGTGAGCAGAGACTGCAAGAGCTTCTCCAGCAGGGCCAGGGAAACCTTAAGGGCAGCAGGACAGAAACACCTCTGGTGCCTCCAGCCAGGAGCATAGTCCCTCTCCAGACATGCTGGCCACAGGTGGTCCCTGCCATGGGCAAACCCAGGCAGGGCATGCTGCCTGGCTCTGCCACATATTCTCGTGGAGGACAGCAAGTCAGGGTAGCACAGTACATGGGGACATTTTCCAGCACAAGGCCAAATGATTTGCTGGAAAACCAAGCCAGACATGTTGCTTGACAATCCCCAAGCTGCACATCCATGAAACACAGCAATTTTATATCTGCCCTTTACAGCTCCAGCCTCTGCATTTACTGGCCATCAATGAAGGGGTATTGGTTGGACAGGCCCCTCATGCCCAGGGACATCTTTGGAACTAACTGAACACCAAGAGAACAACAGAAAGAGAACCCCTTCACCAGCTCCAGTGCCTCCCAGTCCAGCTGGGACAGGCTGCACATCACTCAGATGCACAAGGACTCCGAAAGAAATGCATCCCACAGCAACCAAGGTGTCCCACTTTCCCACACAGCCACCTGCATGAGGAGAACAGGGAGTCTCAAGGCAGCCAAGCCAGACAGGTTTGTCCCTGCTTGCCTCCAGCAGCTCCCTGGACAGCTCCACTATGGCTCCTCTCATTTCTACACCAAGAGCTGCAGCAGCCCCACAACACAAATATGAACACCTGCCGTAATACTCCAGAAAAAGCATTCAGAAGCAAAGATGCAGCCAGGGACTTTTAATATCGACTGGGTATTCCAGCAGTAAGGAAGTCTAGTTCAGTGGTGGGATTTGCAGGCACATGGGCCCAGATGTGGGCTTCAGCCAGAAGTGGATGGGCAGGGTGTTGCTGCAGCTCTCCCATCCTCTGTGAGTCTAACATCTCTTCAGAAGGGCCACAAGGACAAAAAGATCAAATCCAGCCATCTAGTAGGACCATAAAGATGTGCCTGGGCACTTGCAAAAGACCGGCCACTGGACAACTGCCCCAAGAGCAAGCAACAACCCACTGCTTACCTTCGCCACCGCTTGGGGGGTGGGGAGAGCGACCGTGACCGGGATCGGGAGGACGAGGATGAGGATGAGGACGAGGACTCGCTAGCTCCATCCGAACTGGAGCTGAAAGAACGGCTGGCACGGCTCCGGCCAGCCCTCCAGCTGTCAGTAGAGGGTGAGTCCTGGGGTCTCCGGTAGCAGCGCAGGGACCGCTTGGCAGCGGCATGGCTTGGCTGGGCACTGGGAATCCGCTCCTCCTGGTCCCGGCAGGGGGATGCAGCTGGAGACAGGAGCACTGAGGTGGGAGGACTGCTGCACTCAGTGGTGACCTTGTTGGGGATGGTAGTCCGATAATCCAGGGGAGCTAGGCAGGCCATCCCCAGGGGCTCCTGGCAGTGCCCCGTGGAAGTGTTTGGGGCTGGTGGTATGGGCTCAGATTGGTCCAGCGTCCGTTTAGTTAAGGAGGAAATGGGTTTGATAGTGATGTCCCGGTGGTGCTTGACATTCCAGCGGGAGCCACCTTTGGCAGGGCGCTGCAAGCCAGGGATATTGCTACTCACAGGCCCTGGTGTACCCAGGATGCAGTAGTCATGGTCTCCCGAGCAAACATGGCTGGGGGCTGTGCCAGCAGGGGCTGGCACCATGCTCTTCACCTGGATCTTGTTTGGGGGCAGCGGCTTGGCTTTCATCAGCTTGGTCGTCTTCTGGAGCCCTTCCTGGGGCATGGACCCAAGTGTCTTGGTCTTGGCCAGCAATGAGACAGCAGGCAAAGGCTTCCAGAGCTGGTGAGGAGGTGTCGCTGGGGGCGTGAGGCCTGGGAGAGCACCAGAATGCTTACAAGAGCAGCCCTTTGCTGCAACCCACCCAGCTGGGGCCCCCCTCACTCCCCAAGGTGTCCCCCCAGACACACAACAGCCCTGCCATAACATGGCACACTACCCTGCCTTGCCCCAAGTATTTATTACCTGCCACATTGGCCAGCTCAGAGGCCTGAAGGCCATCTGGGGGCTTCCTGCCTTGCTGGGTTGGTGCATCCTGCTGGGTCTCAGGCCTGAGAGTGGGAAAGCTTTGTCAAACACAGCAGGCAAAGCCCAGCCCCGCTCCCCACACCTGGGGTACCCACTCAATCTGTCCCACTGGCCAGTTCATAAAGACAGTGGATCCAAGAGCACTGCAAGGATAAAACTTGCACAATCTCATCATGCCCCATCACTGCTTCTCCCAGTTTTTCCCCTTCAGTGCCAGCTCTGTCCAGTCCAGCCACAAACTCAGCCCGTCCTGGGCCAATGGACACAGCCCCAGCACACTTCAAACCATGCCAAGACTGTAAACTGCCCTGTGCCCTTGCTGTGCTGGGCTCCATGCTAGGCATCAGCTGCCAAGGTCTTGATACTCACCGAGAGCTCCCCATCGGCAACCCTTCCTCAGGGGGCTGTACAGGAGTTTCCTCTTTCTTGGCTGAAAAGAGAACAGGGAGGCGAGAGTAGCAACAAGTGGAGTTGAAGGACAGGGTCCACAAAGCACCCCAGGAACAACTCAGAAGAGGGTTCACAGCACCTGAAACCCAGCTCTCTGAAGAGAGGAGCTGAACATCCTTTTTCCTTCAAAGACTATTCACCACCCCTTTGATTGCCATGGGGACCCCTAGGTGTTTCCACAGGCCAAGCAGATGGAGGCAGAGACAGCCCCAGGACAAAACACCTGGGAAGGGTAACAGGAGCCCAAAGGCAGCAGTATCACAGCCCTCCCACTACCACCCTGACAGAGGGAGCATAGACAGCCCAGGGAGACCAGGATGGCACGGAGGGAGTCCTGCAGGGGATGGAATGCCAGATCCGCACCTTCAGACTTCTCAAACTGCTCCAGCAGGCTGGACAGGTCGGTGGCTTCAATCCCTGGGCCAGGGAGAAAGCGCAGCAAGTCAGATCAGCTAAAATTCTCCCAGCACTGCAGTGATGCACCCCGACCCCATTCTCCCCCTGCATCAGTGTCCCTGTATGGTGGGGAAAGCACTGGGAAGGAAAAGCAGTAACTGAGCCTGCAGCAGCTCTGCGTCTCCCACAAAAGGACAGGAGCACCCAGCTCTGCAGTCCCAGAAGGGAGTAGTTTCAGGACAGCCTGCCCAGACCATCCATTGCAGGCAACATCCTAACAGAGTACTGGGAAGAGATTGCAAGCCCATGGGCATAGCTTTGCCACCCTCACCCACAGAAGTGCCAGGAACCAGTCCTGCTACCCAAGTTGCCAGCAGCACCTCAGCCTTGCTGGCTGCTGACACTCAACCCAGCATCCTGCAGCCCTCCCACTCACCAATCTCGCTGATGAAGGCTTGAACAATGTCCTTGCTGCTGTCACTGGGCTGGGCTGGGCTGAGGAGTGGCTGATGCCTCCATGGCCGTACAGCGGGTGCCTTGGTGGGAACGCTGCTCTCTCGACCTGCTTTCGGTGGTGGTGCCACAGCCTGGGAGGTGGATTTTTGTCCAGGCAACTCCTGCCCAGCAGCTGCCTTGGGCTCCAACAGGGCTTTCTCCACTGCCTCCTTGCCTGGCCCTACCGCCTTCTCCATGGCATGGGTGCCAGGGCACTCCCCAACAGGAGATACCTCTGCTGGGCAGCAGACAGCAGCTGGGGGGGTCTTTGGGAGCTGGTTGGGAGTTGCAGCTTGGGGCTCCTCCAGAGGCTGGGTGGGGACAGCCTGGGGGACTGGCACTGTAGGAAGGACCCTGCTGGGTTGGGCAGCGGCAGCTGAGGGTGCTGGCAGGGGCTGGGCTGGGGCTGGAGCCAGAAGGGCCTTGGGGAGAGAGCTCTCTCCTGTCAGCCATGCTTGTCTCCTGGGGCCAGACACCCTGCCAGCCACTGGCCTGGCTGGGCCACCTGCAGACCCCATCTCGCAGGTCACGGCAGCAGGCGACTGGGCAGGGAAGGCTGGTGGCTCTGGGCAGCTGAGTGCAGGGGTGGCAGGAGGCTGCCCATGTACAAGAGCTGTGCCAGGGTGGCTCCCAGCTGGGAAGGTGGTGGCGGCCTGCACTGCTGCTCCGGGGTCCCTGTACGCAAGGGAAGGCACCGGAGGTGGCACAGGGATTCCTGGCCAGTAGGACGGTGGTGCCCACCCAACTGGGGCATAGAGGCCACCTGGGCCAAATGGAGGCGGGGGTGGCACAGGTGGAGGGGGCCAGGCCATGGCTGGAGGTGGGAGGCCAGGCACCACATGAAAAGTACTGGAGGAGCTGGCACTGGGTGGTGGGGGCAAACCACGGCAGCCCATGGGCTGTGGGCTGAAGCAGGGCCAGGAAGGCACTGGTGGGTAAAGGGCATAAGCACCGGCAGAGGCTGGTGGCATCCCAGTGGGGGCCACCCCAGCAGCTGGGGGCACATTTGGTGCAACAAAAGGCATTGGTGTTGATGGGGGTGGTGGAGCTGTGGCAGGTGCTGGGGTTGAACTCAGAGCAGTGGGAGCTTTGCCAACAGGAGGAGGGACAGCAGCAGGGCTGGTGGGTTTGTCTGGTCCCTTCTGAGCACCGTCTGCCTCGGTGGCAGAGCGCACGTGTGACACCAGGCAGGGGATCTCCGCCAGCTCTGTCGGGGGCTCAGGGACACTGGGCCACTTGCTGGCCACTTGCTTCTTGCCTTCCTGGATGCCACCCGTGCTGGGCTGACGGTGCAGCATGCGGATGCGGTACTCACGCAGGCTCAGGGCCTTGGGTTTGGCTTCCTTAGGCCCGCCCTCACTAGGCTCTGCTGCTGGCAGGCTCTGGGCAGACTCCAGCCCAACACCTTGCTGTGGGAGCTGAGAGGCAGCCTCTGAGACCCCACTGCTCTGTTCAGCTGATGGCTGTGCATCTCCCTGGCCCTCAGCCCGGTCTGTCAGGCTGGGACATGCAGCTGCTGGCTGCCCCTCGACACTTGGTGCAGTCTTCTCCAGGGGCACCAGAGTCTTGTTCTTCTCCAGGGTCACATTTATGGTTTCTGGCGCTGGCTCCTTTTGCAGCTCTTGCTTCACTTTCTTGGGCAGGAAGGCCCCTGCTGTGCTCCGAGGCCTGCCCCGGGGACATGGTACCCGCTCAGCATGCAGCTCCATCTGCCCCTCCTTCCGGGCTCGTTCCAGCTGCTGTGCCAGGAAGTCTGAGACCTGAACAGAGGGACACTCTGCCCGCTGCCGGCTGATGGCTGGCTGGACATGGGGCTGTGCAGAGCCAGTGGAACAGAGCCGGTGGGCTACACAGTCCCTGCCAGGCCTGGCCTGCTTGCTTTGGTCCTCCTCTGCTTTCTTTTTCCGACTCTTCCTTGCTCTCTCACGGCCCCGTCCCTTCTCAGAGCATTCACGTTTTCTACCTGCTGGGGCCTCTGTGCTGTGCCAGGAGCTGCCATTGGGACCTGAAGCTCCAGGTGCCGCTGTCTCCAGTGGGGAGGCGGTCTCTGGGATAGTGCATGAAGGCTCCTTCCCAGGCAATTTTTCCTCCTCATCCTCTTCCACACAATTTTCCTGGGCTGGAGCTCCTGGCAGCTCCCCTCGATCTTCAGGGACTGACTCCCTGGTACTGTCCTCTACTCCCAAGAGCTGGGGCTCCAGGTCAGGGATGCTAGGAGTCAGGGGCTGCAGGACCACAGGGATCTCCACACTCTCTCCCTCTTGAGGCACAATTTCCAGCAAGACAGGACTGCTCAGAAGTTCCTTAGCCATAGGCTCAGCGTCAGGGTCCAGGCACACAGTGAAGGTGGGCAGGCAGTAGGGGTGCATGGACTTTACCAGCTCACTTAGGGATACATCACCTGTGTTGATAATGCAGGGGTCTTCATGCTCCTCCAGCACTGCCCCAGCCTTACTCACACAGAAATCCACAGCCTCCATGCTGCTGTCTAGCTCTAGACTCAAGGCAGCCTCCTCCTCTTCCTCCTCCCCATCACTGCGCTGCGGCAGGGGCTGCTCTCGGGCTCTGTGCCAGCCTGCTTTCCGCTCCACCCTCGGGGTGCTGCAGACTTGCTTCTTTGGCAGCACTGGGTCCTCAAGGCCATGAGCAGCACGATCCCAGGCCACGTCTGTGTCACTCTGGGAAGGGGGACCACAGCAAACATCAGTTCCTGGGCTTTTGGCAGCACACCCCCAGGACAACCATCTGGGTTGGTGGCAACTCTACAGCAAAGCCCCATGGCAGACAAAAAGCAGGACACATTTGACCTGCTCAGTAAAACACAACAGAGGTGGAAATCCAACGCCCCTCTAAGAGCATCCCTACTCCCTGGTACCCACCACCTGAGGCAGACCCTGCTCCCACCGTCACTGATGCCTTGCAAAAGCATCACTTCTGGGAAAGGACGCCTGTGCATGGAGGGAAGGCTGGGGCTGGGGGCTGCAACCGGGATAGTTATCCCAGCACCACCCCAACGCTGCTGCCTCAGCTTCCCCTACTCAGCTGCTCACCTTCCCAACCACAGAGACACCATTGCTGCTGCTGCTGAGAGGCCTGAGAGCCTTAGGCTGTTCCAGGGTAGGGCTCTCGCACTCCAGCAACGGGCGGGATAAGGTGAGAAACTTCTGAAACTGGAAAGATGGACAGAAAACGAGACAGTGACAGATCTATGCTGCTGGAGGGGACAGGCCTCCCCCAGCCCCACAGTGCCCATGCACTTCACCCCACAGATCCCAAGAGCAAACAGCCCTGTTTCACCCACACATGGGTGTGCACACGTCCCATTGGGGACGTCCTGCTCCCCCCCAAAGCCTCTTGCACACAGCTGGCTCTATATAAAGACCCAAGGTGAAGGCATGGCTCTCCAGAGCACTTCTCTCATGTAGGAACCACCAGGAGAGTACATCTCAGGGTACTGGGGACCAGGGTCCTACTACTTCAGAGCACCCTCATACTAGGTTCTAGTCCCATGGGCTCTGGGGTCAGGCCGCATCTGCCCTCCAACTTACTGAGGGATTCTCCTGCTCACGAGGTGAGGTCAGCAGCTCTGCATCCATGATGGTGTCAAAGGGGGACAGGGTTTCATCATCTGTGCTGTCCAGGATCTCTGTGATGGCAGTCAGCAGGGACAGCTCGTTCTGTGCATCCAGGCAGGCCTTGCTCTGCTGCAAAGGTAGGGACAGTCTCAGAAGGCAATGGGACAGCCATTAGACCTGGACATGGAGGACACTGCCACCACCCCTGCCGATGCCTCAGCCAAGGCCAGCCCAGCTGCCACATCCTGCATCTGTGTGTGAGCTCCCACCTCGCTCAGAGAAAGATCCTCAATGATGGAGATCACAGAGGAGTCGAGATAGTTCTGCATTGTCCCCAGGATCTCTTCAGCTTCTAAGATGGTTTCTGCATCCAACGATGTTAAGTTCAGGTCATCCTCCTCGAGGGAAAAGCACTGCCAAGGAGAACGGGGAGCCAGGTAAATGCTTTGCATAGCCCCACTACCAGCACTGATTTCCTTGCAGCAAACATGTGCTCCCGACAACTTGTGCTGCAAACAGTGACTGGGCACCCCCAGCACCTTGAACACGCAGGGAACGCAGCTGCAGGTCAGAAGGTGGTACAGGGGACCTTCTCCTTGCCTTCAGGAGAGTCCACTGCACAAAGCCCTGTGCTGCTTTCAACCTGAGACCCTTCCAATTACCCAGGTTGCCTCCACACCAAAAATTTCTGCCTAATTCACTCTGTAGCTGCATGACTGGGAAAAATGAATGGATAAAACACCAGGCGCTACCCAACACCACATACTGGTTGTGCAGAACTGGGAAGGGACAGGCTAGCTCCCACGACCTCATGGACTGTCACGCGCTCCTCCAATTCTGGCTGTTGGCACTTCAGATAAGCCCAAAACCATTACGAAATTCATAACAGAAGTGCAGGAGTCAGCAAGAGGGGTGCAGCCAGCTGCCACTGCTGGAGCCCTACCCCAATTTCTCTGCTGCAGGCTACAAGAGGACGTGTTCTATACTTGCAATCCAGGACCAAACCAGCTTTGTTACTCTTCCTCCTTCAAATTCCCAACCCCACATCCTTTCCAGTCCCCCAGCCACCTCCAGGGATACTTGGGTAATTCTGAGTAACTTCAAAAAAGTATTTGCATTGCACTCCAGGGTGCCACACAGCCATGCTGCAGGATGGCCAGGAAAAGCCTGATGCTGGGCGAGGGCAGGGGCTGCAGCCCCCAGTTGAGCAGAGCCACAGGACATACAGAGCAGAGCAGCAGCGCAGGCATGTTACCGGCACGAGACAGGATGTGAATTCCTGTTTGTAGATGGGCTTCGGCAAAGAGATAATGGAGGCTGGGAAGATAAGGGCACCAAGGACAGAGCCCTAGGAGAGTAAGCCTCCCTCCCAAAGATAGCAAGGAGCAAGCTGTGACCCATCTTCCTGCCCTTGGAGCAGCATCAGCACCACAAGAATATGGCTGAATCTTGGGGGATACACATGTGGTGCAGTTCACCTGTGTTTCATGTAGGTACCATAGCTTGTGTGAGCCTGTGCCCATGCAGAACAAAATGTACCTTGTCTCTAGAGAGAACCTGCTAATACTTTGAAATCCTCTTCTAGCAAGCAGTAAACTGCACCAGAGAGACAAAATAGGCATTTCTAAAATATGACAGCACCAAAGCCACATGGCCAAACCTCTGGTCCCTGAGGCTCTTCAGAGACTCACTCCAATAAGACAAAGCAGGCACCACTGGCCACAGCACAGCCAGACACTGTGCAACCTCAGAATATAGGCACTCCAAGACCAGGCTGGGAATCAAAGCCAGAACACCCATGGCAAAGCCCTGAAGCTACCCGTCCCAAATTCCCCCAGTCTGTGGCATGACAGCCCTAAAGACCAGAAGGCTGCAGTGGTTTAGGGCTCAGCAGGCAGCTTGCCAGCGCAGACTAGCCTCTCCCAGGGCCCTCTGCCTGGAAGTGGAGCCCACCAGTGATACCAGGACATCACTCCACCCCACCATGCAGATCAGGCTATGGAGCAGTTTTAGAGCAGTTTTCCTGCTCAGCATCTCCAGTCCCCTCCCTCACTGGTGCTGGCTGCTGGTCAGAGCGCAGCACAGAGTCTGCTGGCAGCCCTCTAGGCGCAGCCTGGTTGTGATTCCCAGCCAATCCTCACGCAGATACTGGGAGGACATCCAGGCTCACATGCTCAGCCCCAGCGTGCAACCCTGAGTCAGCGGTGACCAGCAGGCAGAGGCACCCAGGCCACCGAAGGAGCCAGCAGGATGGAGCATCAGCAGCCCAGGGATGCGGGGACCATCTGACTCCTGCCTGTAGATGGCAAAGGATCCAGAGGACACCCCGAGGCTGCACAGCCCCACCCATCAGGCCACAGGGCTGGCTGTCCCCAAAGAAAGCATATAATAAAAGGTTTCCAGCTGTGATCGGCACTGGACATTAGAAGGGAGGGAAGTAAAACCCTCCCACTCAAATGGCCTCTTCCTGTGGCTGCTGCCAGCAGCCCGGGAGGGAGGGAGGGAAGGAAGGCATCCAGGCAATCTCCCATGCCTCCCTTGACTCCCTTGACTCAGCGCCTTGCAACAAGGAGTCCCACAGCTGTGAGTCACCGGCCCGGGCTGTGTTACCCCAGGACTCCCTTTGATCCACCTGGGGATGGGCACCTCCTGCAGCCCTCATCGCTTGAGCATCGCTTGTGCGTCAGGGCGGGGGTACGAACCAGCCCAGCCTGCTCCAGCGTCCCTGCCTGCTCTCCTCTGTGCTAGAGACCCCTGTCACTCCCAGGCCGGAGGGATGGGGGGAACCCCCCGTGCCTTCCTTCATAGCTCTCTGTGTTTGCTTTACAGCAGCGCTGCAGGGAAGAGGGTCACGGGAATGCTCAAGGACAGGCTTCAGCTCTGGCCACGCTGAGCCCAGGCAACCAGCACTGAGGCGAGAGGATGCCTACAGCCCCAGAGTGGGCCTTGGGCACGCGGGCTACTGGGACTGGAGCTAACTGCTTGCAATGGACCCAGTCCAAACGGGGCCACCAGTTCTTCCGGCACCCACCCGGCGCAGGGTACACTGCGCTCACTGCTCTGGTCCCCGAAAGGGACAACGGAGGCCCCCCGCAGGCCGCTGGTGACACGTGTGCCCAACGTGCTGCGGCTACGCCCCGAGCACAGGGCGGCCGTGGTCCCCGGCTGGCTGCCAAGGCTGTTCTTATAGCGCCGGAGCTGCAGGCAAGAGCGCGGGTTGAGCCCGGGAAGCCGGGGGGCTCCACCCGGCCAGCGCAGCACAGCCAGAGGATGCTCTGTGGGTTCCTCTGCGGCTTTCGGAAAGCATCAGGCGGGAACACACCTCTCTTCCCCCATACGCAGCCCACTCTGCTTTAGTCGGGGAGGGGCGAGACGGGGTTGTCCTCCAGCCTGGGGTCGGGATGGGGGGAGGGGGTCTCTCGGCCCCTCGGACACGCAGGAGGACCCTGGTGGAGGCAGAAGCCTAGGGCTTTCCCCAAAAACTCCCGACAAACGCACAACGCAAATGCCCCCAGGCCCCCTCCAGAGGTGCTGCATCCCCGCGCTCCCCGTCCAGACAGCAGCGCGTTCACACCCAGCTCAGCCCCGGCAGAGGCTCATCGGAGCCAGTGACAGCGACAGCGCCGCGCCCCACACCTGCCCCGGTGCGGGAGCTTCTTGCTATGGGATAAAATCCCGCTCCCCATGGATAAGGTCTCGCTATGGCTTGGGGAACCTTCCCCAGCCCGCGCCACGTTCTGCACCCACACCTCCTGCCACCGAAAGCTGCTGGAGTCGGGGGTCCCAAACCACGCCAACCCCAGCTTCCCGCGGCCGCAGGTGGCAGAGAGCAGCGCTGGGATGGAAGGACCGCGAGGGAATGACGCGAGGGGCATTCCCCTGTCCTCCGCTACCCAAGGCCGAGGTGTCACCTCCCGCAGGAGACACCAAGCTAGCCGTCCCACCGGGTCCCGTGGCCATGGTGCGGCCGCCCCCAGCCACATAAATCTCGCCGCGCGGACACCCTGCCCCGGAAAGAGCGCTCCGGGCACCCCATTCGCACACCCATAGAAAGGGCACCCCGCTCCAGGACCAGTGGGGGCGCCGCCGGCCCGCGCTGCGGCCCTCGCCCACCGCCGGTGCGGCGGGCCCGCTCCCGGCTACACGTGGTGCTGCCGCCACGGGAGCCGCCCCGGCCTCCACG
>VWYI01034736.1:1221-45177 GCA_013399455.1 Anthoscopus minutus | reverse complement strand
GCTCGGGCGGCGTAGGTGAGGGCCGGGGTCCCGCCTGCGCCGCCCCCGCGTCTGCGAAGTTGTGCGCGGCCGCACCGCGCCGCCGCTCCCCACCGGGCCCCCGTACGGCCCGGGGTCCCCGCGGCAGCCCCCTGCTCGCCCTCTGCTCCCCCGGCCCGGCTCTCCCTGTCTCCAGCTCCCCTTTCCCTCCTCGTCTTCCCTCTCCATCCTTACCCAGTTCTCCTGTCCCTCATCTCTCCCCAGCTGCTCAGTGCATCCTTGGCCCCTCAGCTCGTTCCCTCCCCTCCAGCTCCCATGTCTGTCTTCCCCCTCCCTGGTTGTGGTGTTAGTCCCCTCCACTGGCTCCCCTTTCTTTCCACCACGTATTGGCTTTTGGAGCGGCACCCCCAGCATGGGTGCTGCCAGCAGCCCCCATGCCCTGCTGTGCCCTGCTCCATCCCAGCCCACAGCTCCCTTTGTTCTTCTCCGGGTTCCTTCCCCTGCCGAAGCCCCTTGACAGCTGCCCCACGCCCTCCTGGTTCCCCTGTGTGCACTGTCACGGGGTTTGTGGGGCCAGTACCTGGCTCTGGGGGCTGCTCATCCACTGCACCTCACTGCTTGTTGCAACTTCATCCTTGCTCAAAGGGTCCCGCCAGCCTCCCACGGGTGCCTCAAAGGGAATAAAGGTCCAAGGGGTGCAAACACATGAGGGCTACACATATTTCAGAAGCTGCCTTGCTGGGTGTCCAGGCTTGGGGGGCCATGGGCACAGGGGGCTCGTCCTCCCTGGCAGACAAAGCACTGGCTTGACCTGGGCCAGCCAGAAGTGGGGACCAAGCTGAGGGTGAGCACAGCATCCTCGGTAGTGGGGAAGACTCAGAAGCTCCAGTTTAGGAGTCTACGTGCATGCCAGAGCTGCAGAGGGGTATCTTAGCTGGCTGGGTGTTTACCTGGAGCCCCTTTGGCAGAGCCTGCTGTGGTAGGCTGCCCTGATCTCAGGTGGCTGGCCTAGTAGTCCCTGCCAGCCCACTGCTCAGGATGGGTGATGAACACTACTGGGGCTCCATTGGCTCGGACAGCCCCCAATCCCGTCACTGCAGCCGTAGCTGACAGAAGCCAGGCACCATGGCAGGAACCTGCTAAGCAATTGCCATCCCTAGCCAAAGCCAGTGCCACAGCAGGAGCCAAAACCAGAGGTGTCAGCCACTCCCAGGGTGAGGTGTGAGCAAAGGGTTCCAAGGCTGTGGGGTCTAACAGGGAGTCACCTTCTAGGGGCACACAGTGTGTTCTTACCTCACACTGCAAACCATCACCTGCTTACTTCTCACCAGAAGGGTCTGAGCCTGCTCGAGGCTGGGCCAGGGAGGTATGAGAGCAAACACCCCAGGGTCTTCCCAGTTGTTCTCCACATGCTTTCGATAGCACCTTGTCTGAGCAGTTCTACAGCGATTCCAGTGCTGGTCAGGTATCAAGCTCTTACTGCTTCTGTTGCAAGTATGGGTCCTTGTTCCTTTAAAGTCTTAGGTTTTGGAATGTTCTCATTGTGGGGGAATTATGGTTTTCATTGAAGTAGAATTGAATGTGGTCTTTCCACTCCTGATGCTATAGAAATCCCAGGTTTGTGATCTGAGCACCCCTTAAAGACTTCAGTAGTGCTGAGCAGAATGACAGATAAGTTGTGTTGCTTCAAACAGGAAAGCTTGTGATCCAAGGAGGACAGGCTGGTGCTGGAATGTTTGGTGACAAAGGTTTTGCTGTCATTTGGTGACTTTTCCCTTCACCAGGAGCAGGTCACAATCCATGTAAAATATGAAAATGTCAGTGAAAAGCCACAGAAGTTCAGCTGAAGCAAAAGTGCCCCAGGCTGGGGACCTGGACCCTGTTTCAGCATCTTTTCAGAGAGCAGTGATAGCTGGTGGCCCTGAGTTTGCCCAGCCCCTCAGGATGCAGGAGCAGAGGATTATATGGACCAGTCCAACCCCAGGACTCCTTCCTTGTTCCACAGCTGGCAGGGTGGCAGCAGTGCTGCCAGAGACCACCAGAGTGGTCTCTCTCAGCGTGCCCTCTTTCATGTGCTTGCAGCTCTGCAGTGGCGTGAGCTTGGTGTCTGCATTAGCAATATGAACCTAAAGTTCTGTGTGGTGGCACAGATAGGATAGCACTTCTCCTGGCCCTCTCCCTTGGAAATCTCCCATCCTTTGAATGATCTGGGGACAGAGCGTTCCTGCTGTTGTTTGCTCTGTGTGTGTGTGCGTTTGTGGGTTGTGATGGTTGCCATGGTGAAGTTTGCTACCCTGTGGGTTGGTGTTTCAGGTGGAGCTGCAACCAGGGATACTGGGGTAAGAGGGTTTCCCTGGGGCTAGGTTCCTCATGCCTTCAGGAGCACCAGGCAGGTGTTCTTGACCATACCATGTTATTTTGCTTCCTGGGATTTTGGCCCATCCTGCACTGGTTGTCCAAAGACCTGACACCACGTGCTGCCAGTGCAGTGGTGCGAGTCTAGCAACCACTGCATTTGCTCTGTCCCCAGTGCTGCCGGCAGCCTGCCTGTCCGTCATTCAATCGCTCCTGTGTCACCTCTTTACCAAGTACTGAGAAGTGCTGCCTGAGCAGGAGGGCAGAAGCTTTCCCTGGTAGCTTGAAGAAGCAATGGAGGTGCTTTGTAAGCCGCACTGAGTAGGTTCCTGCCATGCTCACAGTGGTCCTCCTCTCCATGGGCATCTGTGAGTGGTCCGGACCCTGTGGCAGGCACTGCACGCCAGCCATGGTTTGCCCCCGCGTGCATGCTGCCCCATCGAGGCCAGTTGGATCCTCGCTGCAGGAGTTACCCAGCTTTTTTCCCCGCTCCGGAGCGGGCATCGGGCCGGCTGCCAGGGTTGCGGGGCTCCACCTAGGAGGCAACATGGAGCAAGGCGGCCGGCGTTGGCGGGGCCGCTGTCTCCGGAGACTACGCGTCCCAGCGTGCAGCTCTCGGCGCCGTTGGCAGCGGTGGGGAGCGAGGGGAGCGTTGCATCCCGGGATCGCAAATCTCCATGCGCCACGTGGGGGCTGACAGCCTCCTGCGCTCCGAGGCAGCGGTGCTGGGGGTCTTGCTGGCCTGCAGCATCACTGTGGATCCCCCTCTTGCGGTGTAAAGACAGACCTCAGCCTCTTACCTGCACTGTGGCTCTCTCTGCTCCAGCTCTTCTGGGCAGATCTTGTCCCTGTGGAGGGCTGCCCTGGGCAACAACCTCACAATATCAAGCAGAGCTGTGTAGTTTTGCTCCACCATGTGCGTGGCAGGCAAGCAGCTGGGAGCAGGGATGTTGGCTTCACGTTCTGAAGGGCCATCGGTATGGTTTGCTATAACTGAATTTTTCTGTGTTGCCACAGAGCGTAGAAAACCTTTGATGATGAAAATCCTAGTTTGTCAGGAGGCTTTTATTCTAGGTATGCTGACAGGGGTTTTTTTCCAGCCCTATGGTTCCTACACGACATTGTTCATTTGTTTGCCAGTGCTGCAAGACGCGTGCTGCAGGAGGGATGTGAGTCTGGTCTCTGCAGGGTGGCAGGGCCCCAGGGTGAAGGGGTCTGGGAGAGAGGGAAAGTGTCTGAAAATGTGAAAGGTGCATTCCTGAGGCAGAAACCGACAGTGTTTGATTATGGATCATCTTTGAGACAGTGAACTGAAAGGAGTAATTAGGGACAGTGGGGTATTTCCCTGAGAGTTGCAGGAAATGACTGCCTCGTGGTAAGTTGATAGTAGTGGAGCTGAAACTGGGTTATCTGTGGGATTGCATCTGGGGCTTGCAGCTTTGGACATGATTCAATTTTCTGGCTGTTTTGCAATTGGCAGGGTGTGCTTTTCTCCCTTTTTCCCTCCTGGAGAATTCCTCATCTACATGTCTGAATCATCTGAGGAGCAAAATGGGAAAGGGGAGACTCCTGCTGTCCCTAGGTACTGCAGTACAGTGCAGTTCCTTGGGGCTCCAGCTGAATATCCAGCTCCAGAGGATGCCTTTCTGTAAGACCCTGGACCCTGGCAGAACTGGAGCTGTGGGACTACTCTGAGCCCTGACCCGCAAATCCACATCTTGGTCAGGTTCTCCTCACCTGGTGCTTTCAGATAGCCCTGCTTTGCAGCCTATGTCAAGATTTGTCACTTTGTAGTAATTAGCTGCAGGTAATAAATCCTTCTCTGGCTGTTCCCCTAAATTTGTGAGCCAGTCTGCAGAGAAGAGCACCCTTGGGTTCAGATGCTTTGTGTGCTGCTGTGGGGGACTTTTGCACTAAATTGCAGGATGTGACCTGGGTCTGGGACACCATGCACAGCCGTGTGGTGTGGTGTGGTGTGTGGTGTGGGCAGGGAGGCAGCTTGTGGTCCTGATAAGCTCTGTGAATGGGTTGGATGTGCAGCTTGGGAAAAGTGAGAATCCCTGCACGCAGCCAGGTAGGTGGTGATGTGGGTTTTGCCTTTGGGCAGGTCAGGGCCGGGCAGTGTCCTGGCTGGGGTCAGCCTCTGGATGCTGCTGAGTCCATGGCACATGGTCTCCTCCAAAAGCGGTATATCCTCTTCCCTGGAAAGCCCAGCCTCATGGAAGTGTCAGCTTTCTCAGTTCTGCATTTTTAAAGTGAACAGGGTTTTCTGCAAGTTGATATTGTCACTGGTAATGTCTCAGGCCATGTCTTGGTGGGTTCCACCTTGGTTCCTCTGGGCTTAACAACAGCATCGTAGTTTGCAACTGGCCTCTCTCAATCCCCTCCATTCCAAAGAAAAGGAGAAAGAAGAGGTGAGGGCAGGCTTCTGGGAGCAGACCATGGACTGCTCCATGTGCCTCTGCCTGTCCCAGTCTCTCTGAATACTTTGTGTTTGCCTCCCAGCCCTACCAACTTCCCAGACACCAGGCACTATCACTGGGCAAAACCACGTGAATTATTTGAGATGCTTCCCTGCACCCAGTCCCAGATAGCATCCTTATGCCAGCAGGACTGGCCTGGGAAGATGTATTTCTTCCTGCTATCAGGGCTCCCACACCCCATCGAGGCAGCCCTGCGAAACAATGCCGCTATTTACACTTTAAAGCCTCGTTAGGCAGCCAGGAAGCAGGCACGGAGCATGCCGGGAAGCACCGGCTGCCTTCAGCGAAGGCTGGCCTCTCTTCTTCCTGGGCTGCTGGGAGGAGCAGTGCGCTCTCCGGCTGAGCTGTAACCCTGCGGCTCCTTTCAAGCCCCACTTCTTCATTTTTTTTCATCATTTATGTTTTTAGCCTCTGCCTTGCTGGTGAGCTTTGCTGCTTGCACAGAGAGCGCACTGGCTGCCCAGACAGGGGTGGCTCCTGCCTGGTAGAAGGGCACCGATTCCTGCCAGCGGCCACAGGTGTAGGAGGAACAAGATGTTGATTCTGCTTTGCCTTTGTCCTCAGCAGTTCTTTGATGGTGAGCTGAAGATATGGGAGTTGAGGCAGGGGCTTTTCACCCTGCTTTCCATGCCCCCTGCCCAGGCAGGCAGCTCCACGATGCTGGTCTCGGCTCACAGTACCTTGCTATCTCCTGGCTGTGTTGGCTCTCTGAGGTGTCCACTGTGCTTTTGGTGCCTTGGAAAATCTGATGGCCCTGAGCTCTGAGTTTGGCTGGGATGTGAATCATTCCTGCTCCAGCAAACCCACTGGACAGTGCACCAGAAGAGCTTTCCCCATAGGGCTGATAGTTCACAAGTAGAGGCAGCACAGGAGAAGGCAGGTGGAAGGCTGGGCAGGGCTGGGCTGTACATGAGTTACGGGCAGAGCACCTGCCTTCTGTTCCCTGGGCAGCTGCCCACCTGGAGCTGTTTACTTGCCCATGCTTTTGTGGCAGGTCTGTGGACCTGGCCTTGGCCGAGGATGCTGAGCTGTGAGCTCCCTTCACAGGGTTCCCTTCTCCTGCACCTCCACGCTGAAGGGGAACCATGGAGCCGCCCACCCAGCCACGAGCACTGCACTGTTTGCCCAGACCTGCCTGGGCCAGTAGCTCACCAGATGCAGCGTCAGCCTGATTTTTTCCCTTGATGAATGTTTTCGTGTCGCTGGGCCAGCACCCGTGAGCGGCCACAGGAAACATCTCCTTATGTTCCCCAGGGGCATTGCATGCTCAGTCACCAAGCAGGATACCTGTTTGCACCAAACCTGCCTGGATCACCAAGCCTGCTCAGATCTTGTGCTCAAAGCAGGAGGCAGAGCAGAGGCATGCAGAAACACCAACTAGGCCCAGGCTCTGGGCTTGGCTTGGGAAGGGCCACATCCTGCAGGTCTGTGTCACTGCACCTGGCTGGACAGGGCTTGCAGGCAGCTGGGGCAGTGTTGAAGGATAGAGAGATGACCCAGACCAGGCAACATGACCTGTGTGTGAGTAAAAGTTGGTGTTCCCGCTGCTGTAAAGTAATTGTGTAACTTCATTAGTGTGTGTTGTGTGTCTACAGTGAAAGTAGAATTTGGACAGCTTGTGTTAAATCTTAAGGCTGTTGTTAGTGTTACTTCAAACTGCTGAATCCAATGACATATTTTATGCTGCATTAAAAATATTTGGTCAGGATGCCAGTCTTGCTGAGGTCACATAACTGGCTCCTCTCCACTCTTCTTGATCCTAACATGGGTCACTTAGTAGAGCTCCAAAAGCAAGGTGTGCCTATATTAACCTTATGGGAAAGGCCCAGGATGGAAATGGAGGCTTGGGTAGAGGTGATGGCCTGGCTCATCTGCTGTCCCACCTCCAGCAGCAGGGGGCTAGGGAAGAGCATGAGAAGCACAGATAGAGTGATGTGCCTCCCTGGTCTCACCTCCCCAGGAGACCTTCCTGAACCCTGAGAAACAAGATGGGGACTGAGAACAGCAAGAAGCCTTGGAAATTTAGTCCTTCCATATCTCATCCGTGAGTAAAAACAAAGAATTGAAGGATGAGACCTGCTGGGTCTGATTTTTTTCTGCCACTCAGGACATGATGACCAGAAACAAACTGCTTCAGCTAGTGAATGCCAATGCTGCCTAATTAATCAGTTTGTTTTCAACAGAAGTTTGGGAGTTTTGGGAAGTTTCCTGTGCACCAAACATGCTTCAGTGTCATGTTGTATAACAACAGAATGGAGGAAATAGAAATGCTGTATTTCTAGTTCAGTTTGGGCTGAATTATTAGTCTGTTAGGCACAAGCTGATGTGTGTAAAGCAGAAAGCAAAAACTCTGCAGCAGCAACTGACCAGCACTGAACTCCCTATTAAAAATTGTTTTATCTCTGAAAACATTCAGTAAGAGCAAGGGGCTGAAACTGTTAGCAGCCATATGAGAAATTGTGCCATGTCCCACTTATCCACACTGCAGGCGGGCAGGAGTGGGAACAGTGAGCCACAGCTGAGTGGCTGGGCTGGCTCCAGCCCCACAGGACTGCTAGATCCTGGTAGGTGCTGGAGAGAGGCTGGGTTCAGCTGCTGTGGGGGAAACATGGTGAAAAGGCCCCAAAAAATCAAGAAGTGAAACACTTATTTCCCTGTTGCAAGTTGGATTTAATGCTTGGGAGGTGACCCCCTCTATTTTTGACCAGCCCTTGCTCAGCTATATATACAATCCCTGTGAGTGCTGACTTGGGGTCCCAGATGGCTCGGCAGGGGTGAAGGTGATGCCTTGGTTATTCACCTCTGTTAGCTATTGAGCTCTTTGTTGCAACAAGCTGGACATCTTGGGTCCCTGTGCTGGTGGCACTGCTTTCCTTGAATCCGGTGCTTTTTGCTCCCCTCTTCTATCCATCATGGTCGAGCTGCTGCTCCAATCCTGTCCCTGCACCCTTCTGCACCGCCTGGCTGTGGAGCCCAGAGGGCCAGTGGTGTGTCTGGCGCCTTTGGGACGCTTCCCTCTGCTGCTGGGTTTGCTTTCTGTAGTACCGGGTGGCAATCCTGGCAGTTCGTGGGCGTTTGGGAAGCGCCCGTCCCAGGGCTGTTCGCAGGCAGGCAGCCGCTGGGGATCCCGCCTTGGCCTGGCTGCAGCAGTAGCCCGGCACGGCTGGCTCCGGGGCCGCCGCCCGCGGCGGGACGGGGGCAGACGTGTCTGTGCGCGGCAGGGCCGGCTGAGCCGGTGGATCTGGAGCTGCCTGGCAGCTCGCCCACTGCTGCACCCCATCCAGGTCAGCCCGTCTGCCTGCCTGCCTGCCTGCTAGGAGGGAGGGAGCCGCGTGCCTCAGCAGCATCCTGGCGCAGCGTGCTGGGTCCTGCCAGCCGCGGGGCGTGCCGGGGCTCCCGCAGGGCTCGAGAGCTGTGCTGGCAGCCACTGCTCCCGCGAACCTGCCCTTGTGGTGGGAGTGGGCTGGTGAGTGTGGGAGCACCTGGCTGCCCCTAAGGAGCTTGGATAGGGCTGGCTCTGCCCAGCATACCTAATGTCTTCTGTTGCCAGGTCTGGGGGCTCCCGGGTTGCTTTCAGGATGTGTGCTGGTTTCACACATGGTGTGCTCCGTTGCAGACCCCATCACACCCCATGCCTCTCTCTATGGGCTCCTTGTCCTTTACCCTGGTGCTGTGGTGGGCAGTGAGGCTTTGGGATGGTTTGCTCACAGCTGGGGGCTGGTGTGTGGGATCTCTCTGTCCGCCTGGATCCGGGTGGCCACTGGCCTGCCTGAGCGGCAGATGGTGGCTGCCTGGGGACCCGCCATCCATCCCTCCGGGCGATTATTCACCCGTCACCATGACGATAGAAAGGTCAGCGAAAAGATCCTGTGTGATTCCTGGGTCAGTCAGTGGGATTAGGAGCAGTGCAGGAGGGAGGGCTAGGGCCCAGCCAGCCCCTCTTTAGGCTCACCAGCTGGACCGTCGATTTTGGGCACATCCCCAGAGCCCAGCCAGCTGAGAACTGACAAAGTTTGTGTACCACTGAGAAACCCTTGGGATGGGGTTGGGCCCCTCTGGCTGCTGATCCTGAGAGCTCAGCCTTGACCCTGTGAGTTCCATCCTGCACAGGGGAGGCCTAGAGCTGTGTGTGGGATGAAGGAACTAGGCTGACATCAGGGGGAAGCAGAGGAGGGATGGGGCTGTGCTGATGAAGGCTTGACTGGTCCTGCATTCTTCTTCCTCCTCTTCATCCTCCTTGCAGCAGCAGAAGCAGGGTGTCTCTCCTCACAGGGTGCCCCTGACTGACCCATGTCCCCTCTCTCTCTTTCTGCAGGCTGTTCCTCTAAGTCGTTCAAGCTGTACTCGCCAAAGGAGCCCCCGAACGGCAACGCCTTTCCCCCTTTCCACCCAGGCACCATGCTGGATCGAGATGTGGGGTGAGCTGGGGCCCAGGGAGGGATGCAATGTTGAGGACTCTCTGCAGTTTGCACCCCAGGGTCTCTGTGATATGATTCCCAGCAGCAAACAGGGACTGCAGTGCATGGAGTTCAGTTAGCACAAGAGCAGAGAGGGAATTGGAGCAGGCACACGTGATAGTAGGTTGACTGGCTGAGTGATATTCGGAATGAAGGAAGCCTCTAGGTCCTGAGCTCTTGTCAGGCCAAGCCCTTAGCCTGGCCAAGCTCCTGGGATGACAGGGAGCCCTCCTAGCTCCTGCCAAAACAGCCCCTTCTTCAACGTCTGTCCTGCCTGGCACCAGTCATTGCTGCAGAGGAGCTGGTTATGTCCCCCAGGAGCACTTGGCTAGGTCCTAGGGGTGGAGCAGCCAATGATGTGGGATCAGAGCCCAGTTTTGGGCTACAGGTCACCCCATGGGGCTGTTAGATATTGGCAGCCAGAGTATAGTCTGCACTGTGGGGAGGGTCTCACCTCCAGTGAGCCTGACTGTTTGCTGCAGCCAGGGAAGGAGGAGCTGTGGAGAGCAGGGAGATCCCTGCTAGCACTGACATGCCTGCATCTCTTTCCACTGCTAGACCTACTCCTATGTACCCACCGACGTACCTGGAGCCTGGAATCGGGTAAGCATGGAGGGCTGCTGTGGACCCTGCTTGGGAGGAGCTACTGCCTGTGGTGGGGATGCCTCAGCACGGCCAGCATGCTGGCTGGCTGGGGCTTGTGGGAGGCTTACTCAGACTATGCCAGCCTTGGAGAGGCTGTATGTGTTCCCCCTGTGGGCTCAGGAGCCCTTCACACCCTGTGGGTGCCTTTCTCTCTGACGGCTTGCTGTGCTCTCTGGGCAGGAGGCACACGCCGTACGGGAACCAGACTGACTACAGAATATTTGAGCTCAACAAGCGGCTGCAGAACTGGACAGAGGTAGGCAGCTGGGAGAGTGGGGGTTGGCCAGGGCAGTATTTTGGCAGTGGGGGCCCTCACCACCTTCTCCCACATATGGCTGTGGGACAGGGCTTCTTGTCACCCCCATCTCCGAGTGCTCGGCTCGGAGCACAGTCCTCCATGGGTTGAGCACGGGTTGAGCACTGTGCCTGGCAGCCAGTGTCTATCTGTCTCTCCTCCCCATAACTTAGCATCTCTCTGCCATCCCCCAGGAATGTGACAATCTGTGGTGGGATGCCTTCACCACAGAGTTCTTTGAGGATGACGCCATGTTAACAATCACTTTCTGCTTGGAGGATGGACCAAAGAGATACAGTGAGTACCATCTTGAGCCCTCTTTCCTAAGGGCATTGCCCTTCTGCAGGAGACAGTTGTGTGCTCAGGGAGATGTGGGTGTCAGAGCTCAGCTGTTTCCACCCAGAAGGTATGGGGGGGACCCTCATTATATACATTCCAAGGAACACCTGGATGAGCTGGGTTTACTGACCTTATTTTCCTCGTTCTCCTGCTGCAGCGATTGGCCGGACTCTGATTCCCCGTTACTTCCGCAGCATCTTTGAAGGGGGAGCCACAGAGCTCTACTACGTGCTCAAGCACCCCAAGGAGTCCTTCCACAACAACTTCGTCTCTCTGGACTGTGACCAGTGCACCATGGTCACCCAGCATGGCAAGCCCATGTTCACCCAGGTACTGCCTGCATCTGCAGCTTCTGCTGCTCCACCTGCCTTGATTTTTTGTGCCCCCTTGGTGGCTACAGTTCCACAAGGCTGTGTGTTTTGGGCTCATGGGTATGGCTTCTGCTGAGGCTGCTGACAGGCAGAGGCAAGCCACTATGAGAATGTTCCAGTGTGCAGCAGTGGGTTCCGAGGGGACCTGGGCTGGGGGAAGCTGGGGCAGCCTGTGCCTGACCCTGTGCCCTGCCTGCCCAGGTGTGTGTGGAGGGGCGGCTCTACCTGGAGTTCATGTTTGATGACATGATGAGGATAAAGACGTGGCATTTCAGCATCCGCCAGCATCGAGAACTTATTCCTCGCAGCATCCTTGCCATGCATGTGAGTACAGCTCCAGGAACTCCCCTGGGCATGAATGACACCAGGCTGCTGAGCTACTCAGGCTGCTTTGCAGGTTGGGGGACCTCAACCCAGTCTTGCATCGCAGGCCGGGGCACGGGAGGGCTTGTTCCCAGCCTGGGTGGGATGCAGCTGAGCCTTCTGTCCCTCTCACTCCTAGGCACAGGATCCCCAGATGCTGGATCAGTTATCCAAGAACATCACACGCTGTGGGCTCTCAAACTCCACACTCAACTACCTCCGAGTAAGTGTGCGAGAAGAGGGGGGTTGCAGCTCTGCCATGCCTCGTTATCTCAGCTGCCTGATGCCTGGCTGCTCTGGGGGATGGATAGGCTGCAAGGCCAGCTTTGCAAAAGGGATCTTGCAGAGGGGCTGTAGAGACCTGTGGGGCAGTGGATCTGCCAAATCCCACAAGCTCATGGCATGGCTTGGGTTGTTGCAGCACAGACACCTGCCTGTAGAGGTGTTAGGGTTAGGGGTTATGGGGTCTCCATTTTGCTGAGGCTCAGAGCATTGCAATCTAACCCAGAGTCTGTTTGATCTCTGCAGCTCTGTGTAATCCTAGAACCAATGCAGGAGCTCATGTCACGGCACAAGACCTACAGCCTCAGTCCTCGGGACTGCCTCAAGACTTGCCTCTTCCAGAAGTGGCAACGGATGGTTGCTCCGCCTGGTGAGTCTCACGCTGCTTGCTGTGCTGCCTGGGGGTCTCTGGGACTGCCTGCTCAAGCCCTGCCTTCTGTGCAGGCTTCTCCCAGCCCCAAAGCTGTTCTTGGCCTTGTTTCATGAGGCTGGGGGTGGTGAACCAGGCATTTGGCTTCTTTCTATGCTGGTCTGCCATCCCAGTGGGGCACAGCAGGGCTGCAGGCAGCCAGTGCTCCCTGCCTGGTGGCTGCCAGCTGCTTGTGGAAAGCAAAGCAGGGATGGAAATGTTCCTGCCCCCTCACTTGTCCTCTAGTCTAGGAGGACAGCAGAGCTGTGGAAGTGAGTAGGGTAGTGAATGCCTAGAGGGGGAATGTGGTCCTTGAAGAAGTAGAGTTTGCATAAAAAGGCCTGGGGGGCACCAGCTTCCTCTTCTTTGGACTGACCATGTCCTCTATCCTCCACCAGCTGAGCCAGCACGGCAGCAGCCCAGCAAGCGCCGGAAAAGGAAGATGTCAGGGGGCAGCACCATGAGCTCTGGTGGGGGAAACACCAACAACAGCAACAGCAAGAAGAAGAGCCCAGCCAGCACCTTTGCCCTGTCCAGTCAGGTACCTGTAAGCATCCCGTTTCCATTCTCTCTTCCTCCTCTGGGGTGGAGGGGAGGGTTCTCTGTCCCTGCCCCTGGGAGCTGCTAGAAGGAGACCCTCAGGGACCGCCTATCTAAGCCACCCTAGTTTTTCTCATGTCACAGGGAAAAGAAGGAGCGGGTGTCCCAGCTGCCTTCCCTGAGTCCCTTTGCTCTCCTGCAAGGGAGTGAGGATGTATTTGCCCCATTCGGTGCCCAAGCTCAGGTTCTACAGAGGAGATGAGGAAGTGGCCCTGCAGCTGAGGATAGGGGCTGCGCTGATGGGGGGGGGCAGGTCTAGCGGCCCAGGCTCCCCCCACCTCGATTATGTTTCGGGACCGTCTCCCCTTTCAGGATGTGATGGTGGTAGGCGAGCCCACGCTGATGGGGGGGGAGTTTGGGGACGAGGACGAGCGGCTCATCACCCGGCTGGAGAACACACAGTTTGACGCCGCCAACGGCATCGACGACGAGGACAGCTTCAACAACTCGCCGGCGCTGGGGGCCAACAGCCCCTGGAACAGCAAACCACCCTCCAGCCAGGAGAGCAAGTCAGAGAACCCCACGTCGCAGGCGTCACAGTAACGGCCCCCCCGCCGCCCCGTGGACTCAGTCCCAACCAATCTACCTGTACATTTGCGACGGAGAGTGACTGGGAAGCGGCGAGGTACCGGGAGCGGATCAGCAGCACGTGGATGCTGGTGCACGGCCCGGGGTGCACGCCAGGCAGGCAGCCCCCAGCCATCACCCCCGCCGCCTCCCCGCACCCCCACACCTGCCTCCCTGATGGACCCCAGGGCAGGGGTGGGTTTCCAGGGCCGTAGCTTCATTTTTCCCCCTTCGCTCTTCTTTTCTGCTTCTTGCCCAGAGAGCTTCTCATCCCTGTCCCAACATGCCCAACCCCTCCCTGCCGAGTGAGGGGGAATTACTGGGAAGCTGTTGGCAGCAGCTGGCATCACCACATGCCATGTGTTGGGGTCTGGCACAGCACAGAGACCCTCCTCCTCCCTGGGCCCTGTGGCTGACATTTGCTGAGCAGCCACTTGCAATGGGCTTGTACATCCCCAGTCCAACATAGGGCTGTTTGGGAGGGGCAGTGATGGAAAGCTTTCCCTGTGCCTCGAGCTCTGCCACGGAGCTTCTTCCAGCCAGGGTCAGATCCTGCAGTGCTGGGATGGTGTTGAAGGTAGGGCCCCGTCACATTTTCCCACTCTCCTGCACCTTCCCCTTCCCCTCATTCCCCAGAGCGAGAGCGCAGCACAGCCATGGGGGGACTCTTGTATATAGGAAGTGTGTGGTGGGGGGCTGGGGGGGCACAGAGGACCTGTGGCTCTGCTGGAGCAGCCAGTGCCCTTGTTCCCTGCCTGCAGCCCCTGTGTTTCCCTCCACCCTGCGTGCATCTGCCTGGGGCCCCTTTGCAACCCCTGGCTCCTGGTACCTCCTACTTTTGTCTTTTTTTAAGAAAAAAAAATAATATTATTAAATTGTAAGTTTAAAAAAAAAGAAAGAAAAAAAAAATGGGAAGATACCCCCTCAGCCCCCTTGCCCATTCCCCCCTCCTGTACTGAGCCCTTTCACCCTGTCCTGACTTTTGTACAGGCTTCTTCTCTTGGAAGTCTCATTTTATATCCAGTTCAGAGAGCTTCAAACCAAGGAGAGACTTTGCAGACTTCCTTTCTAATCCCTCCAGAGGTCGGGGGGGCCAGCCTCCTGCCTCCCTTCTCAATGTAAATCTTGTGTGCTGTTGTCCCCGCTCCCCTCCTCGGGTTCGTGTACCTCGTGCTTGTACATTTCCGCGCTGTAGACAGTGTGTACGATACTGTTCTTTCAATGTGTTATCACTAGAGCAGGTGCCTCCATTGATGTTAGGGGAAACGATGAGAAAAATAATAATTTTGGGGTTGTTTTTTTTTGGTTTAAAAAAAAAGAAAAAGAGAAAAAAAATAATCCCTTCCAAGGCTTTTTCCAAGGAGAAGATGGGAGGTGCCGCGGGAGAGTGTGCTAACTAAACAGTTCACCCCAGCAGCCTTGGAGTGGGGTTTTGGGGGAAGATGGGAGTCCAGGCTGCCCATGGGAACCCCCTGGCATGCCCTGTGGTGGGGTTGCAGCAAGTGCTGCTGTGGGGAGGGGACTGTCCTGGTGGGAGTCTAAGTGTGTGTAAGAGTGTGTGTGCGCGAGGTTTGTGTGTCTGTCTGCGTGCATAAGGGAGCCTGGGGCAGGCAGAGCAGCCCTGAAGTTTGGGGGAGTGAGGGGTGCACTCCATTCTCTCCGTCAGACACTCCCCTAGTTCCCTGCCAGGGATCCCACAGTCCATGTCCCGCTGCCCCATGGGGCTGGCAGGTGTCACTGAGGCACTGCCTGTGCCTGGGGGCTCTGGTTGCTGCAGGGCTGCTACTAGCATCCCATGCCTTGCCCACTCATGGGTGAGACTGCAGGAGGTTGTTGAGATGTGATGGGATGGGGGACACCCTGTGTGTCTTCTTCTGCTGTCCCTGTGGTTGGGCAGAGAGACAGCCTTGAGTCAGCCGTGGTCTGATCAAAAGCTGAAGATCCCTGGAGAGATGCCTGTGTTGGCTCCTGGGCCCCTCCATGGACAGGCCAGAGGTGGAGGGCTCGGCCCCTCAGAGCCCCTGGCACGGGGGTCCCTACAGCCCCTTTGCAGGAGGGGTGGGATCCCAAGGTGTGAGCCCGGTGTGGCTGTGGCAGGGCAGGGAGGGGGGCTCTGCATCACAATTAAGGTACGATTTTCCACGCCATGCCACACGGCTGCTGTGGAGGGTGCAGAGCCCTCACTGCCATGGGCACTCTGTAATGCCTTTTTGTTTCTTTTTTCTTTTTTTTTTTCCTTTTTTTTTTCTTTCCTTCCTCCCCTCCATAGTTTGTGCCATTTATGAGTCATGTATGGTACCAATAAAATGACTTTTCGGTTTGAACCTGTCCTGATCACTTATATCTGAGCATGGGACCAGCCTGATGTGGGCAAGGCAGAGGGGGGTCCCCTCATGTTCTTAATGTCCTGGCAGGTGTGTGGGCACAGGGTTTTCTGTGCTCCCCAGATGATGCTGGCCTACCTCTGCCTGCTGGTTCCCAGGCAAGCCACAGCTGGCTCTCTGCTATGTTTTTCTTAGCAGAAATCCCAGCAAGGGTAAGGTACAGGGTTACTGGGAAATAGCCCAGTCCCCAGGCCAGAGCAAACAAGCAGCTCGAGGCCTGTCCAGACACCAAGGTGGTGGGCATGTTCCCTGGGGAGCAGTGGGGACCATGTAATGCTGCCTAGGAACAGAGCAGGAGCAGCTGAGCCACATGGAGGTGTCTTGGGGTGAGCAAAGGAGTGACAGGGGACCAATAGAGAGCCAGCCTCCATGGGAACTATGCCAGTCTCCTTCCAGAAGTTGGGGTGCCCTGTGCCAGCATTATTGGGGGTCTTGGGGAAAACCATGCTTGTAAAGCAGGGCTGATGCAGCAGAGGGTGAGAGCAGGATGGGCCTGTATCTTCAGAGTAGGGGCAGGGCTTGGGTCAACATCTGCAGTGAGGAGTGTCACCAGGGTATCGTTTCCCCTGACAGGGCAGAGATTGGGAGGGCTGTGGTAGGAGCTCATGGCTGGGCAGGTGAGGGCAGGGTGGCCCCAGTGAGCCCATGGTATGGCGCCCAGAGTTGAGGCATCAATACCCTTGTTTCTGACATGCCCTGAGTGCTGTCAGGCTCAGTGGGATGCCTTGCAGAAGCAGATCCTGTTATCTGTGATGGATCTTGTGTATGCCTGCCTGGATCCTGCACATGCACCCAAGAGCTGCTGGATGGCCCCAAGGCAGCACTTTGGGGTTGAAGTCTGATCTGGAAAGCCCAGGTGTACCTCTGAAGCCCCCAAACCTCCTTCCCCACATCAGCTCCAGTGCTGTGAGAAACTCACTGGTTGCTTTTTTTTCCCCTCCTTTTTTGTTGGGATGAATCTGTGTACTCTGCTGCCCTGCCCCAGTGCCAGTGCTGTGCCAGAGGATCCCACATGGCACTAGCACCCAGCAAACGAGGAAGAAAACCTGAAGCAGGATGTCCTCTTCCCTGTGCCACCTTCACCTAAGGTCACAGAATCAGTGATGCCTGCTTGTGCCAAGGAAAGTTAAGCAGTAACTGCGAGGTGGCAAGAGCAAGCTGTGGGTGCTGGAGGGGCCAGGGAACCTGCCATGCAGAGGTCATTCAGGTACAGCTCACCCAGAGACCAAAATGCCCTCGGTGTCCCATGCAGGGACACAGGGCAGGGGCCAAGGACCGGGCTGGGGGCTCCAGCTACTCTGGGGCAGGAGGTGGGGGGAGCAGGGCCCAGCTGAGGGCTGGCAAAGTGGGCAGCGGGGGTGGGCTCCCGGCAAGGGCGCTATGGCAGGGTGGGCTACTAGAGGGGCCAGCAGTGGCTCTGGCAGTGTGGGGTGAGTGCTGGTTCTTTTAGACAAGGAGGGAGCATTCCCAGGCAGAGGGCCTGTGGGCAGGCAGGCTTTCCCATGTAGGACAGGGCAGGCGCCGGGGTCTCTGCGGGAAATGCAGGATGTCAGGGTGAGCTGGGGCCAGGAGCTGGGGTGTCCCTCGGGTGGAGGAGGAGTGCCTGGGTGCATCGGGGAGGGATGGCGCAGAGGGATCCCCCTCGGCAGAGGAAGGGTCCGGCTCGGCCGCACGCCCCGGACAGCTCCCGGCGAGCCGGGGCGGAAGGGGCGGCTCTGTCCGGCCCTCCCCGCACCTCCCGGGGCCGCTCGCGCCGCGGGCTCCGTGCGGAGCCGTGCCGATCTGGGGAGCTCCGCCTGCCGGGACGTGATCCCCGGGGCACCTGCGCCGCGTCCACCGGGTGCGTCCGCGGCACAACCGGGAGCGACCCCCGGCCCCTCCCCGCTCCTGCCCCCGGTTGCAGCTCCCGGAGCTCCGGCGGCGGGGCGGGGGATGGAGCCACGCGGCGTGGGAAAGCTCTGCGGGGAGTGGGGATGGAGCCGACAGGGCGCCCAGCCTTGGAGAAAAAATGCTGTCTGTGGGGCCCCTGAGGCTGTTCCCCTCTTGGAGGGGACCGGGAGGCGTGTGAAAAATGCTGGGTTTGCCGCAGTGCCCCATTTCGGAAGGTTTTTCGATGCAAAACCTGCTTGTGTGGCTACAGCTGGTTTGTAGCTCAACGCACCCCATCCCGAAAGGATGCAGATGGTGTGGGGCGGAGCGGGCGGGACGGCTGCCCTCGGGATCACCCCGGGCCACCCAGCTCCTGGGTTGGGCAGGAGGAAACCAGCATGGGCAGGGGAGGTTAGCGAAGGGCGAAGAGAGGGACTCTTCCCGATGCCTGCGTCGGGACAGGTCGGTAGTGACCCTGACCCCGGTATAGAGAGGCGGCCCAACATGGCCAGGTGCCAAGAGCTGTAAGGGGCAGGGTGGGGCGATCCCTACATCGCCGCCTGCCCCGGGCAGTTTGTCAGCAATCATCGCTAAAACTGAACCACTGACCTGGGCGCTGGCACGGTGCAGCCGGATCCTGCCACAGCTGTGGGCGCAGAGAGGTGTCAGAGGACAGGGTGAGTGCTCTGAATCCTCTTTATCTCTCACAGACCCTCGGTCCCTCGTGGACACCTCCTGCCTGGCTTCCCACCCACCCCACTGCTCTCAGGACTCCCCATCCTTCCTCGGTGCTCTCCCGCAGCTCTTTTCTTCCGGGCAGGACCGGGCAGGTGCCTGATTTTTTTCTCTGTGCATTTCCTGGTCGGAGGCAGGAGGCAGGACAGTCTGGGTGGTCCCGTGCCCCGACGACACCGACAGCTCCTCTCGGTGCCTAGGTGTCCACAGGAGCTGCTGCGATGGAGCTGGGGAACATCTCGAAGCTCACGTACGGCCCTGGCCTGGAGGCGCCGGGGAGCAGCACGCCGGGGCTGGTGACAATGGCACACGGCTTCCTGCGGCTGGTGCAGCCCAACCCCCTGCCCGTAGGTGGGTGCATGGCGGCAGGGGACTGGCAGTGGTGTGGGGGGCTACTTGGGGGTGCAGGTCCCCGTTAAACGTGAGCCCTCCTGCAGTGGTGGCTGTCCATCTAGCATTTAAACACTGGGGTGCTGGGTAACGAGGGATATGGCTGGGGTAATCAGGAGTGGGATCCCAAGGACTGCCAGCTGTGCCCCGCTCATGTCCCATAATTGTGGGGCTGTCTTAGCTGGGCCCCAGGACAGGTGTTAGTGGTAGTGCCACCTTACAAACTCCTGCCCCATCTTCCCCCCAGGTTTCTTAATCCTAGGCCCCCAAAATGTGCAGAGCAAACCCACTCTGCCTGCAAGGTCTTTGCCTGTCTTGCAGCTCTCTGTGCTTGCTGGCCATTGAGAGCACTGTGTCCCATTGCCAGTGGCAGCACTGTGTGCTCTTCCTGTGCACTGCCCTGCTTGCCAGCACTTGTCCTTGTTCCTGTTGCTGTCACAGCTCTGTCCCAAAGCAGCTGCAGGTTTGCACAGGTGATACCAGGATCCTGCAGCTGCTCAAATGTCATGGGGCAAGTTCTGCCCCGCTGGAGGGAAATGCCACTCTGGCTGCTGCCACTTGTGCTTCCTCCTTCTCTGGCTTCAACCCTTGCTCACTATCAATGTGCTGGCAAAGGAGTGGCTGGTACACATGGCTTTGTGGACTTGTGTCACATAGACAGCAGGGTACATGTGCCCTATGTGCCATCAAGGCTTGTAATGAGGGCATGGGGCACAGGCAGGGAGAGCCCTGTGGATGAAAGATGCAGCATGGCAGCCTTTGCCCCAGTACTCATTCCTCACTGGCAGTGCCCTTGGGAATCTGTGTATGGCTGGGCTGCAGGAGGGCAGCCCCCCCAGGCAGAGTCCCTTATGCCTACTGTGGTGAGGAGCCCCCTTGTTCTGTGGATCCCTGAGAGCTAGGGGCTGGCAGCGCTTTTCCTGGGTGCAAAAATGCTGCATGATGTGATGGCTGGGAAGGATAGCTGCAAGGGAGAAAAATGCCATACTCAGAGCTGGTCTGAGCTGCAGGTGATGCCTCAGGCTGAGAGTGCCTCTCTGGGGTGATCAGAGTCTGGGGCCCTCTTGGAGAGCCCCACATGGTCCAGCACCTGCTAACAGCTCTCTGTGCTTCTTGTCTCCCAGAGATGATTAATTTTGGGCAGTCCCAGAGTGAGTTCACCCAGGAGGACATCCAGGAGGTAAGCAGGCACCTGGGGTGGGGACCCGGCAGCCCCAGGCCACTGTGGACTGGGGGATGCAGGAAGGTGCAGCTCTGAGGCTGAGCCCTGGATGTTGGGCAGCAGCAGGGGGACATGTTCTGCTCCCTGGGGGGGCCCATTCTATCTGTTTGGGTCTGGACAGGGTGCGCAGAGCTCAGGAGCCTTCAGGTGCACCGGCATCATGCTACCTCTCATTCTTCCTATCCCAGCTGCTGCTCTATGAACTGGGTTTCCTCATCTGCGCGGCCATTGGAATCCTCCTCATCATCCTCGTGCCGCTGGTGGGATGCTGCTTCTGCTGCTGCCGCTGCTGCGGGAACTGCGGGGGCCGCATGTACCAGAAGCAGGGCCGGGGGATGGGCTGCCGGCGCCGGGCGCTCTGGGCCTCTGTCCTGCTGCTCTCCACTTTCCTCCTGTAAGTGCACTGGCTGGGAGGCTCCGGATGGAACCCAGGGGTGGCTGGAAATGCCGGCGCTTGGCGGCCGTGCCAGGAAATTGCCATTGTTCACGAGTAGATCACGGCACGGCGGGACAAAGGAGAGGAAGCAGTGGCGGTGGGAAGCCGGCTCCGGGGGGCTGCGCATTGGCACCGTGCAGACCTTTGCCGACAGCTTCCCCGGTGTACCGGGCTCCCTCGTGCCTCAGTGTCCTGTGTCCCTCCTCTCTGGTCCTTCAGTGCAGGGCACTTACTGGTGTGCTCCAGAACTGCAGGCTGGGGTCTGTGTGGATGGATTTGGAGGACCTGTGGGGAGCATTGGAACTGAACTCCCCACGTGCTGACCCTGCCACCCTTCCCTCGTAGGGCTGGTGGTGTCTGTGCCCTCATCAGCAATGCTCGCTTCTCCCAGGCTGTGAAGAGCACCTTCCCCAATGTGAACAACACTCTGGATGACGTCCACACCTACGTGGCCTCCATCCCCCAGGCATGGTCCCTCTGCCACGTCCTGGGGGCAAGGGGCCAGGCAGGAGGAGCAGCCCAAATAGTCCCCTGGGGAAGGGCAACAGAGGGGCTGGCAGCAGAGAAAGGTTCCCCCCCTCCCTGACACCACATCTCTGTCCCTACAGCAAGTCGACTTTATCATCAACAGGAGCGACATCCCGCTGGACTATGTGAACCGCAGCCTGCAGGGTGAGGGTGTGCGATGGGAGGGGCTGGAGCATCCCCATGGCCCTGTGGCGAGCTGCTCCACTCTCGGGGGGTCTTGGGCAGTGGGGGTGTGGTGTGGGTTTACCTTTCTGCCCTGTGGGTGGCTGCTGACCTTGCAGGCCACTGGGCTGGTTCTTATGGGGATATCTAAAGGAACTGGGTCTGGAGGCTCTTCCAAGCTCCAGCTCTACTCCAGTTGCCAATTTTCTCAATTCAGGCTCCTCTCTGGGAAGGGTGATGCAGGTGGTGGGAGGGGGGGGGCTATCCCCATTGCCCTCCCACCTGGGGGGTAGGTGAGGGGGGTGTGCTGGTGGTGTCAGTGTTTTCACCAGCTTTCCTGCAAGCCCCAGGACCTTGCAGGGATCCTGTCATTGACACCATCACTTCCATCTCTGCAGACATTGGGCCCAACCTGGGTGGTATGATCACCTCACGCATCAGGAGCAGCATGGACAGGGCTCTGGGATCTCTCCAGAGCCTCTTGCAAGGTACTGGCCTCATCCCTGGGAGGCTGGCAAGGGACTCAGGGGGTTGCTGGAGCCAAGAGATGGAGTAGGTGCATGTTTGGGTAAGGCTCCCTTGGAGGTGGATCCCTTTGGCCTCCAAAACCACATGCTGGGGCAAGTGCTGTGACTTTGGGGATGCCCCTGTGTTGCATTTATCATGGGTTTCCGAGGTTCAGCTGGCTGAGAGCAAGTCCCTGCCACACTGGGAGGATGAGGCCCCGAGCTCCCCTCTATCTCCCCAGGGATGGAGGCGCTGAAGGACACCTTTGGCAACATTGGCATCAGTCGCTGGGACCTCGAGGAGCTGCAGAGCAACTACAGCCAGCAGCTGGTCAGCCTGCGGGACAGGCTCAACCACACCCTGCAGAACTGTGGCCTCCCCTGCAGTCGAGTGTCCCTGGACGGGCTCGCCTTCACTGCCAACTTCAGCACGGTGAGGAGGGGCAAGGTGCAGATGGGGGGCCCCAGCAGCCCCTGCCCCCACAGCTCCCTCACCCCAGGCTCTTCCCCACAGATCCCAGGTGTGGAGCAGCAGCTGGAGGCACTGCGTGAGGTCTCTGACTCAAACATAGAGACTGATTTAGAGAAGGTAAGGGGTGTCCCCTTCACCCAGGCACAAAGCTGGATGCTCCTGCAACTGCTGGGGCTGTGCTGATGGGGAATAGGGTGGGAAGAATGCTGTCAGGAGTTCAGTGTGTGACATGGAGGGAGGGTCTGGCCAGTCTGCTTGCTGTCCCAACCATCCCTGCACATTGGTAGAGTGGACTGGGTGCTGTGAGGAGCCTGGCTGTCCTGTGCTACTAAAATCTGGGGACAAGGGGATGTGCTGCTCGGCGCTGGATTGCAGGCAGGGATGTGAGTTTCATGCTGTGCTCCCCTGGATGCAGGTTAACAAAACACTGGACACGACCCCTAACAAGGTGCAAGAGCAGTCCCAGGAAGTGGTGGCAAGTAAGCAGAGCTTTGTGTGCTGACTTCTCCCTCTTCTAGGGTTCCCTCCTCCCTTCTCAAGCCATTCTTTCCTGGAGGCCTTCCCTACAGCCCTGGCTGTCCCTGGGTGCCTTCATGCCAATGTCATCCTTGGCCATGACTGCACCTTTCCTATCCTCTCTGAGTCCCTGCTGCCCTGCAGGACCTGAGCAGCAGCATACAATGTCAGCGTGTCCCTGTTCCTTGCAGAGAGCCAGGACCAGCTAGGTCTCATCAGGCAGGAGATCAGAAGCTTGCAGGAGGAGTTGCCGCTCCTGGATGTGGAGGAGAAAGTCGGGGCCTTTGTGAATGATGCCACATCGGTGCTGGAGGAGTATAGGGAGCCAATCATTGCCTGGGATCAGCTCAGGTGGGCGAGGGGCTCTGGTACTGGCTCTATTGTCTGGAGAGTTTTAAGGCTCCTGCTCCTCCAGTTGCTGGAGATGGGGGCTTTCTGGGGGGTAGGGTTGTGGGTGCAGTGTAGTCAGAGCTGTGCCTTGCAGACAGACACACAGACACCATGTTGTGGTGTCTGGGACCTTTTTTCCTCCCCACGAAGGCAGCCATGGGCTGTAGGGTGTTGCTCAGGGTCCCAGGTTCTGCTGCCTGACTCCTGTCCTTTGTCTTGTCAGGTTGATTTTATGTGCCCTTCTGTGCTGCATGGTGCTGCTGGTGATCCTCTGCAACGTTTTTGGGTTGCTGTTGGGGCCCCTGGGGCTGAAGGAAGGTGTGCTGCCCACACAGCGCAGCAGCCTCTCCAATGCTGGCGGGAACTTCTTCATGGCGTGAGGCTCAATTGGCTCCAAGGACATGTGTGGGAGTGGTGGGATGGGTGGGCAGGGCTGGCCTGGGAATGCTCGAGCTCCTAAATCATCATATTACTGCAGCTTAATGGCCTGCCCCACGGCAACTCCCCGTGCAAGTGGTAAATTGAAGGTCAAATGTGTTGCTGGTGAGAGGCATTCGAGGAGAGCCCGTTTGGCCCAGGACAGCGAGGGCTGGCAGTGTGTGCATGGGTCCTACAGCTCTGCAGGGGAACGCTGGCTTGCAGAGCTGTGGGAAGCTATTCCGGAACCCAAGTTCCAGGGCAGAGCCAAGTCATGCTCTGGGCTCTGAAGGCAGAACAGAGATGAGGTTGTGGGAAAGGTGGTGCTCCCATAACTGTGGGGCTGAGGAGTATGCAGCCCCTGGGCTCTGTGAGCTGGGGGCAATGCAGCATCAGTGCTGGGCCACAGGGCTGCTGGTGCTGATGGCATTTCTGTCCTGACAGAGGGGTTGGCTTCAGTTTCATCTTCTTCTGGCTGCTCATGCTGCTGGTGATGATCATCTTTGTGCTGGGGGGGAACATTTACATGCTCTCCTGTGAGTCCTGGCACAACCAGCAGCTCTTCCAGGTAAGCTTGCTGTGGGGAAACAGCCCTGCCTGGAGATACTGCTTCCTAAATGAGGGCTGCTGGTGGAGCAGAGGCAGCACTAGCCATTTAGGATGGTTTTCTGAGGCGTCCCGGCCTGCACTGTGTCTAGTTTCTCTGCATCTTTTCTTGCTCTTAGCTCCTGGACACCCCTGGCGTGATCCCTAACTTCAATCTCTCAGAGCTGCTGGGCCTGAAGGGTGACACGGCAAATTTCTCAGAGATATACAGGTGGGTCCCAGCCCTAACACTGTGTCTTTGGTGCGGGTAGAGCTGCTCAATGCCCTCAGATGCTCTCTAGGAGCAGGGCAGCTTGCCCTACCTTCCCAGGCTGTGGGTAGGCACTGATTGCAGGGAAGGAGCAAGGTGTGACCTACTTGTACAGGTGAATACATGCTCCTAGGAGGGGGTGGCTCTCGCCTGCCCTGTGTTCAACCCCATGCCCCCATCCTGCAGGCAGTGCCAGCAAGATGCTTCTCTGTGGCAAGCTCTGCACTTGGACCAGAGTGTGTCCCTGGATGAGCTCTTGAATGTCAGCCAGGTGAGCATGGGGCTGCCACGGTCTTGAGGGCAGGGGTCCAGACCAAGGGCTGAGGGGCCAGCAAATGTCTCATCACGGTCCCATTTGCTCTGGCAGTATACAGGAGACATCTCCACAGCTTTCGAGAAGATGAACATCACCCTAAGTCCCATCTTCCTGCTCAGCCAGAGCCAGAAAGACCTGCTACTGAAAGCCAGTCGGGCTGGACAGCCCCCCAACCCGGGCCTCACCCTGGAGCAGGTGTGCTGAGTGTAGCCTGGTCTTGGGATTGGGGTGGTTTGGATGTGGGTCGAGGTCTACTGCTCTCTCCTTTGCTTCTGTGGGAGTCCTCTGCCATCTGTGTAACCTGTTTGAGTACATCCTCTGCCCAGAAGGCCCTGGCTCCACTCTGCCCCACAAAGAAAGGGTATAGCTTCCCTCATGAACCTCATTCCTCATTCTCATGGCTATGTCTCTGCCTTCTCCAGTTGGATCAGAATGTGACCCAGGGAAGCCTTCTGGATCTGGCTGCAGAGTTGGAGCAGCTGGCAGAAACTGTGGTGAGAGACCATGATACCCAAGGGCCATAGCCACCCTATCCCCAAAGCAACTGGTTGTAGGGCTCCTCTGTGCCTGCCTGGGTGTTGAAGGGAGGCCCTTTATCTTGCCCAGCTCTTTTCCTCAGCCTGGCCCATCAGCTGGCTATGGTGAGGCACAGAGCTGGGCACTGCTGACTGTGGCTCTTCCAGGGCACAGACGTGAAGAAGGACCTGGAAGATAATGCTCGTGAACTGAGGGAGCTGGAGAAGCAGATGCAAGTGAGCTTCTCTGGGCCACTGGTGAGTGATGCTGGGGGATGTGCTGGGTTGGGCTTCCCTAGAGCTTAGAGCCTGCTAGCAGGGTCTTGTCTGAGCTATGGGGTCTGCATCTCTGACCCTCCCCTTCCCTCTGTCCCCAGAAAAGTCTGAAGGAGAACATCCACTCAGTGCAGAGTGGGGCTGCCCAGCTAGAGGTAAGCTGCACCAGGGGAGTACATGCCAATCCCAGGCACCCTGCAAAGTGCCCTTGAAGTCCTGCAGTGGAGGTGGTGGGGCTAACCTGCAGTGTGGGAGGCTGCTGTGGGACTCTTCATGTGCTGCAGGGGCTGTTCACTGGGTAGAGGGAGGGAGGCCATGGACCCTGCCAGGTGCAGGCTCCCTCCGCCTGAGGTACTTGGCACTACCAGCGTGTGACTGCTGGGAATACCACAGCTCTGAGAGGCTGTGCCCCAGGGATTGCTGCTGTGCAGGGTTGGTGAAGTGCAGACACCCCACTGAGATCACACTGCTGAGAGCACTTTTCACCTCAGGGACAGACAACAGCTGCGCTGGACAAAGCCAGCAAAACCCAGGAGTTCCTGGAGAGGGAGACACCAAACATCATAAAGAACGTGAGCTTGCCTTGCCCTGCTGCCAGGTCACACGGACCAGACCCCCTCACCAAGACCTCCCTCCATACAGGGAAGCCAAACCTTGACTGGCTGCTTGTCCTCCTCACCTTCCCTGGGTGTCTTCTGCACCCCCAGGTGCCCCCTTCCCTTATGGCATCCTCAGCAAGGGACTGGGGAGGGGTGAAGCATTCAGCCCTATTGCTGCTGACTGAGGTGGTCTGAGAGCCCTGATGCTGACATGGAGGGGACATGGGGCACAGACGGGGCTGGTGGTGCAACATCTCCACTCTGTGCTTGTCCTTCCAGGAGACATGGGCCTTCTTGGAGCAGCTGTTGGATTTCTTTGAGACTTACATTTCATGGGCCAAGAGCAGGGTAAGCTGAGCCTTTGTCAGTGAGGTGGAGAGAAGGGGAGAATGAGCTGCAGAGTTTGGTGGATGCTGATATATGCTGTCCCCACCATGTCCCCAGGTGACAGAAGATGTGGCACGTTGCAAGCCCATAGCTCAGTCCTTGAATAATGTGGAGGCCATTGGATGTGACTATATCATGGACTCTGTGGTGAGTGGGGCAGTGGCACGTGGAGTGACACGTGTGTGTGGGGTGGTAGTGAGGTCCTTTTGTCCTCCTCATGCACAGAATGAGGGATGCAGGGAAGGATCAGGGATTCACAGGGAGCAGTTTTCAGCTTTTCCCAGCAAACTGCTGTGGCTAAGAGGAAAGGCCAGTCTCTGAGAAAGAGTGGGTGGTCACTAGGGAGCGCTGGGAGCAAAAGAGATGCTCCCAGTCACTTGCTGGACCTAATGGCTCTTCCTCCAATCAATGCAGAATGCCTTCTGGTTCAGCCTGGGCTGGTGCACCTTGTTCCTGCTGCCCAATATCATCCTGGCTGTCAGACTTGCCAAGTTTTACCGCCGCATGGATATTGCTGATGTGTACAGGTGAGGAGCAGCCCTACCCCCTGTGACTACACTGTGTCTGGGGGCCGCCTGTCCCTTCATGTGCTGTGGTAGTCAATGGGGCTCATGGTAAAGTAATGTGGGCAGGGGAGAACCTGAGAGGTGGCTTGGGGCCCTCAGCCTCTGAGGATGGGGATGTTCTGGAGCTTTTTTCTGCCTGCTCTGTACCTCCCATTTGGGCAAAGATGCATCCCCTTTGGAGGAAGGAGCCTGGCAGAGCTGCAGCCCCTGGCTTGAGTCCACCACCTGACTTGCTCTGTTTTGCACCATTTTTGTGCTGGAGCACTGGCATGAGAGCACAGCTGGATGCTGTGCAGAATGCAATGTGCTGCGTGGTTGGTGGCATTGCCACGAGGGTGCAGTGCTTGCTCACATGCCTGTAGCCACTGGTGTCCTGGGGCTGTCCCCCAGCCCTCTGAGACACTGCCTGGTAGCTCCATCATCAGCACAGGCACTGACCCCTGAGTGTAGTGAGGAGTTTCCAGTTGGATTTCGAACTCCTGAGGGCTACATCGTAGCCCTGTGGTGAAGCTGCTGTGCTGGGGGTTCCTCAGCTCCTGCCAACCCTCTGAGCAGGCTGGAGACATGGGCTCAGCTGCCCAGGAACCTCAGGGAGCTTCAGTTGAGGCATTGGGTGCTGCTAAGCCACTAAGCGTGGGGCCCCGCTCTGCCTGCTGGGGGAAGGAGCACTGGGGGCCTGTAAAAGCCTGTGCTCTCTGTTCAGATCAGGCAGCCAGGATGGAGGGGACCACAGCACCCTGAAGCCCACATGCTCTCCTTTTGTGACCTATGGGAGACCTTGTCCTGACATAAGATGCTGGGCTGTCCCAGAAGGTATCCCCACTAACACTGTCCCCTCTTTTTTCTCTCCTCTAGGAATGAAGACTTTGAGATGTAAGCTACTTACACTGCCAGGTCCCTGTGTGGGGTGAGGGGCAGCCCCTGTAGAACAGGGGGTCAGGGGACAGTGGAAGAGGGGTGGGGACTAGGGTGAGTGCAGACCAAGGTGTGTGCTGGTACCAGGGGATGGCTGTGAAGGTGGGACTTTTGTAGTTCACGCAGTTGTGGTGTCCCCTATCATCCTCCCACATTCCCAATTCTGGAGGTGCTGCTGGTCCCAGTCTCCCAAATTGGTGGGTTTGGGGAAGTTGTGTCCATACCCTATTTCCTGTGGGGCTGGGTGGGATGATATTTGACCATCCCAGTGCCTCCTGAGCTGTCCCTTGCTCCCCTCTGTGGCTGGGAGTGACATATGTGACCTTGGTTTTGCAGGCCACCAACATTCTACTCCTACAAAATCCCCAGGCCTTCCACAAGGCATTAACTCCTGTCACCTGCAGATGGAAGAGGAAATGGACAGACCCCTTCACTTGAAAAATGTGATTATTTATTTTTGCAGGGAGCCTGCCTCTTTCCAAGGCTGTAATTTTTGGTGTTAAACAATAAATGGTGTGTTTGTGCGCACTGTGGGATGTGACTGTGCTCCTCAGGTCTAGCAGTGATGGAAATAACACAGGGCTAGGGGCTGAAGGGTTCACCGCTGAGGCTGTGCCTAGGACCAGAGGGCTCTTTCTGGTGTTCCCAGGTGTGCTCTGCCTACAGCCAGCCTAGGGGTTGATACAGGATCACTGCTCAGCATCACCAAGACTGGGTAATGTTCCCCTCACTGGGCAGCCCTTTGCACCTCTGACTGGGTGAATGCCAGGTCCCTCCCTGGGACAAGCCACACAAAGAGCCTCCTGTCCATGAACTGCCACCCCAAGTTGTCTTCAGCACACGAGCACTTCCCTCTAGCAACCCTAGCTGTATCATCTGTGGATGTCCAGCGAGTATATGGGGTGCATGCAGCCCACACTGCCTTCCCTTTGCAAGGTATGGTGGCACGGGTATTTTCTGTGCCCATCCCTGCACACCCCATGCTCTGCACATGAAGAGCTGCATGCACAGATAAACCAAGGGCAACTTGGTCTAGAGCCTTGGGGTGAGTTCAGGTATTGCTTTGTGCTGCTCCTTGGTGCAAGTGCAGGGACCATCCCGTGTCAGGCACAGGGGATATATGTGAGCAGCTTGACTCATTTCCTTTGTTGCAAAGTCCAAGTTTCTCTGGAGCAGAGTGAGAGTGCCAGGCCAGCCAGCTCCCCCTCCACAACGTGCATCTCTTTTTATTGCTTTTTCCACTTGCCTTCAGATCTAAGTGCTAGTTTTTCCTTTGGGCTTTATCTGAAGCTGCACTGGCCTTACCTCCTGCTGTTTCCCCTCCAACAGAGTCTGACTGCAGAGAGAGCCCTGTGCTTGCCTATCAGTCAGCTGAATCTGTCCTTCAGATTGGTTTGGCCCCTGCTTCCCCGAGGGATGCCCACCCTTCCTGGTTCTTGGAGATATCCAGCAACCCCACAGAAAGCATTCAGCTCAGTTTTGTCCTGTTTTCTTCTGCCCTGGATCCTCAGCCTCCAGAATTCTGACTACTTCCTGTTTGTCTAGGGCCCATACATGGAGGCTTCTGCCCCTAACCCTCAAGCTGTCCCTACTGTATCATGTTCCCTGTTTCCTCTTCCCCTGCTGTGCCTCCAGGATGTCAGCTCACACAGGACTGCTAGTGGCTTCAGTTCCCACTTGCTGGCTTTGTGGGCACTGCTTCTTCCCTGCTCTGCTTCTCTGCACATCCAGTGCTGGAAGGCAGGGAGCTTGACCCTCATTCACTGTGTCACTGTGGTCACCTGCACCCAAACCCAGCCCTGCTAATAAAGATGTTCTCCCTAAATGACTGCACAGCTTTTGCCAAGGTGTGGGGCTTGCTCTCAGCAGCTGCCCATTCAGTGCAGCTTCAGGGCAGTGTTCCAATCCCTGGAGCCATGGCTCTAAGAGGTGCTGGGGTCCATCCATCATCCTCCTCCCAAGCACCCCTGGGAGGTGGGTGAGACCAGCTCCAGGCAAGGCCAGCAGCTGCCTGGAGAGGAGGCAAGGACAGCTCAATACAATATACTCATAGTGGATGCCACCAGCTGTCCTTTCAGGCCACGCTCCCTCTGCTTATGTGCATGGCAGCTGTCAGAGTGAAACTCACAGCGTCCCGTGGTCACAGTACAAGGCTCCCACAAAAGAAAGTCTCATTAATAACCAGCCAGTCTCTAGGGAACCATTGCAGCAGTTCCTCTTCCTCTTTGCCAGGCCTTTTTCCACCCCAGGGACTTTCCGCAGCCAAGCCCTTCTCCGGGGGAGACCCTGCCATGTCTTTACAGTGGCTTCCCAAACAATAATCCCTCCTCCAGTGGCAGCTCTGACACTGTGCCTGGCAGCAGGATTTTGCTGGGCCAGCCAGGTGTTCTGTGTTGCTAGTTTTCCTAAAAAATAAACAATTTGCAACTCCTGACTAAAAAAAATCCTCCCTTCCTCAACTTTCTGTTGGGCCCAGGCATAGCCATGCTCAGCCTGGATGGCCCTTCCCTGTGGCACACACACTCCAGCCTGCCTGTGCAGACTCCTGCCTCCATGGCTCCACAGAGGGAATGGGCTATCTGGGCATGCTCTCTGAGCCCAGCTGTACCAGTGATGAGCCATGCTGGGCACTGCCAGAGAGATGAGCCTGGCCACTTTTCACCAGAGGCAAAACAAGATTGCCCTCCTCCCGAGGGTGTGCAGCCTTGTAACATCCACTACCACCTCAGCAGTGCTTTAGGAACCTTTATTTTTAAAAGGAGTCTGTCTTCCCCACTTAAGACCACTCTCAAGAGGATTAATGCAGGTGAATCTCCCGCAGCCCAACAAGACAACAGGCAGCTCTACACCACAGCCCAGAATGCAGAGGCAAAGCCTCAGCCAGGGTCTCCCTACTAGTGGAGGGGGCCAGACACTGGGTACCTGAGAGAGGCTGGAACCTGGATCTTCCTGCACAAACTGCTCTCAAGTTACATTGATTTTGCAAACAGAGGCACAATATGAGCCAGACAATCCTGACAAAGCCCCTTTGTATGCAAAGGGCAAAGGTAGAGGAGATGGGAACAGAGGGCTCGGGTGTCCTGCAGCATAATCTAAGCCTCCACAAAGGAAAGGGAAAGGCAGGGCCAGTGCCAAGCTCACACAGGCTGCTGCAAGCTTCTCAGCTCAAAGAGAGTTTGGGTAATGTCTGGGACGGAGAGATAAGGGAATTAGGCTGCTCTTTTCAGCTAAGTAGCTGCAATCAGTCACAGCTACAGGACTGATCCCAGAGGAATTACGGCAAGACAACGTGTAGAGTGCTGCAACTGCCAGCATGTGTACTGGGACCCCCAGTGCCACAGAGCTGTGCCACACTGGCATTTAGAATCTGACTGAGCCCAAAGCAGCAGGACTCAGTGACCCAGCTGCAAGAAACATGCCCTGTTTCTCACAGGCAGAGCTTGGATGTACCACCCAACTCACTGAGCAGAGAATGGGGCGGAAAGACTATTCCCTGACTACCACTCCACCACCAGTACTAGAGGATCAGAGAAGGAAAGTGGAGTTAAAAAGGAGCCAAACAAACCGAAAACAAAGTGCTTTGGGCAGGGAGCAGTTCTGTAGTCCTGTAGTGCAGCCAGTGTTTTCATCTGCAAATGCACCTGGCATTTGCTCCTCCACTGGCACACACACAATTGCACTTGCTAGGAATAACCAGAAAGCCTTCCCTGTCTCAGAGGAGATCCCCCAACCCCAGTCACCCAACAGGCTCTTGGAGATGCTGCTGCAGGGATGCTTCAGAAAGGAGCAGGCTTCCATACTGCCAACACAGGACTTCCCTTCCTTATTCACCCAGGGCTTGGAATGACATTGTCCTATTCCCCTTCACACACTGTCATCCTGTAGCAGTGCTGAGAGCGAGGAAGTCCTTGTCATGGATGGCTGAGGAACATCATCAGCCATGGCTTTTGAGGTGATTTTGTGCTCTCGGGGTGGGGTGGGAGGGGGGAAGGTGGTGCTCTGCAGGGCATCTGAGTACATCTCGTCCTGGGCACTGGGACGCTGTACAACCCTTTGGAGCAGTGGCTTAAGCAAGCCCACAGTCAGCTGGTTCCCCTCACTGGAGAAAGGCACTGGGTCCTCTTGGGAATGAGGGAGGTGCTGCAGGACCATGGTGAGGATGTCTGAGGCAGTGAGCTCAGCAGGGCACAGTGGCCAGAGCCTGTCCAGGTAAGGGTCCAGATCCCGGTGCTGGGCAAACTCAGCCAGCAGGAGGATGAATATCTCCTTGTTAAGCAAGGGGCTGAGTTTGGAGAACTCCTCTGCCACCTCCACCACCCTCTGCCACTGCTTCAGACGGATGAGAAGGTGCAGAGCTTGCAGCACGGCCTTAGGCCTCTTGCTGCAGAGCAGCAGTTCCAGCTCCATCTCGTCATCTGCTTCGCTGTGTTTGTTCTTTTGGGCCAGCACTCCCAGTGCTCTCTTGTACAGGGGCACCCGGCCCTCTGGGCCCTCCTTGCTGCTGTATGACCACGAACTGCTAACATACTGCTGGGTCAGCTCCACAAAGCTGGGCAGCCACTTGGGCTTGAACCTCAGGAAGGAGGCGCAAATGAGCTCAAAGAGTGGGACCATCCCATTCTGACCCACCTCCTCCAGCTGCGGCTGACACAGGACCTTCTTCCATACCTCTGGGGTGGCCCTGGCAACCAAAAGGCCATCCCCATTCTGCTGCAGCTGCAGGCAGCTCCTTATGGCCTTCCAGGCAGCCTTGGGGAAGGAGGCAAAGACAGAGTTCAGATAGGCCAAGTTGTCCTTGTCCATGTCAGACTGCAGAATGCGGCTGATCTCCTGCTCCACCAGCTCCTTGCAGTAGCTTTCCACCTCACTCTCTGAGGCACAAACCACGCAAGTCTTGAGGAGCTCCAGGCTCATGTAGCTCTGCAGCTCCAGGCTCATGGTGCTCAACAGCTTGGCATAAGTATCTTGTAGGCCCCGGGCTGGTTTCTGCTTCTGGTGAAGGCTGTGCTGCAAGATGGCAGCAAGGACCACAGGAGCCTGGAACGTACCACCTTTCTTCAACTTCTCCACTGTCAGCTGGGAGCTGCTGAGGCTCCTCCTCTGGTAATATCTGCAGGCCTCCTCAAACACCATCTCCACCAGGCATGGCTCAGGCCTGCTGCTGTGCTCAGGTTTGGAAAAGCTAATGCTGTAGATGCCAGTCTGACTGAGGAGTTGGATACTGTCCTCCTCTCCCTGGGACTCCAGGAAATGTACCTCTTTCATGCTCAGGACTTCCTTTTCTACAAGCCTTCCACTGTTCTGGTCGACAAGGTACAGTACTCCAGCTATCACACAGGCCAGGATGCTGCCAAAAGTCTTCAGCTGGACAGGACTACCTTGGGCCAGGGGGTTACCCTCCAGGTCAAAGATATGCCTCTGTGTCCCATCTGGCTCCACAATACTCACAGCACCCTTTGTGCTCACCAGCAGCAGACCCCCACTATTGGACACAGAGGAGGTATGAATGTCCAGAGGTGCAAAACCTGAGAGAAGGCCCACAGAACCCAGTAGGAGCTTCCTGAAGTCTGACTCGCTGCTGGAGCGCAGCACCTTGCTATGGATGAAGCCTGCAGAGGGGGCTGTGATAGTGAACTCTGCTTTCTCTGGATGCCAGATGAGGAGGAATTTGGAAGTGGTGGCAAAGCCGGCAGCAGCAGGCACTAGGAAGACGTGCTGGGGAGAGGCCAGGACCTGGTACTCAGGGCTGTTGTGCAGGACTATCTTTACAGTGCCCAGCCGCACGCCTTGTTCCCCCACCTCCAGAGCACGGGCACAGACGCAGAACCTGAAGGCACACTTGCTCGTGTCCGAGGGAGCACCCAGCGGCGGCCTCTCCTCACACCACACCAGGCTGGCTCCCTGGCTGCACACGGAGACGACTCGTGCCCGGGCACCTTGGCAGAGCTCCAGTGTCTGCAGCAGCTGCCAGCCCACGGCCACCACAAAGTGCCAGATCTCGGTACGGCCATGTTCCCACACCACGGCCAGTACCCAGGAGCCTAGTACCACAGGGCTCTGCAAGAAGAGCAGTCCCACAAGGGCTGGCTGGGGCGGCTGCCAGCTCCTCTCCAGGTCGGCTCCAGCGATGCTGTGGCGCTGGAAGGCCACCACCCGCGGCAGGGCGGGCGGCCGGCTCTTCTGCAGGAGTAGGAGATGCTGCCCGTCGGGGCTGGACTGGACGTGGCTGGGCTCTTGTCCGCGGCACAGCAACTCCCGCAGCCAGTGGCCTCGGCTGAAGTCACTCAAGTCGGAGACCTGCCGCAGCTTCATCCTATCAGCGATAGCATGCACCAGAGCGAGCCGGGACACGGAGCCACAGCCGCACCCTGCTCCTCGGCACCCTGCTCCCTCGGCTCTCTAGGAGGCTCCCACGGACCCCTCGGGCACCTTCCCCCCCAGGGCGAGCCGGTTCCGCGGCAGCAATTCCCAGGGATCAGCCGCACCCGGAGCTGCCCGCACACCCAGCGCCGCCCGAGAGGGTTTCCCGCTGCCCCGGGCACATGCTGGGCCCCCCTTCCCGCCGGGACCCACCTGCCGCGGCGGCGACTGCCGACCGGGGCCGGGCCCGGGCCGGTGGCACTCCGTTCAGCGCTGCGCAGTCACGGGGCCGCGGGTTTCCGGGCGGAGCCGCTCCCCGCCGCCGCGGGCCGTCCCGCTCCTACTTCCGCTGCTGGTGCGGGGTGGGCAGCCGGGCCCCGTCCCGAGGGCGACCCGCGTGTTCCCGTAGACGGCAGTGCCATCTGTTACCGGGGTGCGGGTGCGTGTGTCAGTCCCCGCGGGGAGAGCCGAGCTCCAGCCGGCCGAGGAGGAGCCTCCGCCGTCCGCCCCGCCTGCGGGANGCCCTCGCTGCCCCTCCGGCACCGGGAGCTCCGCCGCACCGGGGGCTCCGCGGGGCGGGCGCACTCCCCGCCGCGAGGGGCCTCGCCGGGCACTGGCACCCCGTGCTAGGGCCGCTCGCTGCCCACCCCTGTTAGCTGCGGGAGCGGCCGCACGCAGCCCGTGCAGCGGGAGGTGCTGCCCTTCTCCCGCCGGTAACGCCGCGGTGCCCCGGTGTGTGCCCCGGCCCCGAGGAGGCCGCGGGGCCTGCTGCAGCCTGGCCCTTCGGCTGCTCGTGGGCCGCGCCGTCCCCCGGCAGCCGAGTGGTTTGGGCTCGAGAAAACTCCCGGAAAAAGAAGGAGCGTTTACTGATTCCGGATATCTGGTTTACCTCACCCTTCTCCGAACACTTGTATGGGCAAGGCAAAGGGAAGCAGCACACAGTGGTAAAGCAGTGGAAGCTTGCAGTGTTTGTTGTGCTGAAGGCAGAGGCACTTTTGCTGCATGAGCAAGCTGCGGGCTCGGTCAAACCCTGTTGCGTATGTCGCTGAAGCAAAGTTTCCTCTTCAGCAAAGACTGTAATCTGAATGTATGATGAGAGCCAATTAGGGTGAGCAGGTGGGTGGAATATGCAAAGCAATGAGATAATTTGAATCATTGCGATACGTGGTGATTGCAGTTCACCAGCTGTTTAAGCTCTAGTAGGAAGTGTGACAAAAATGCAGAAGAGGAATTTGGAGGGGAGGAAAGGACAGCAGTTTGGCTTTCAAGTAGTAATAGGTGGATCCACTGTGCCATTTATGGCTCTTTTGTGTGTGCAAAGAGATACTGAGGGTATATAGGGTGTGAAAATGTTAAATAGTTATTGGCTGGCATGCACAAAAGGACGAGAGAGGCTTTAATGAGCTGCTGGTCTAAGCATTCATCTGCTCCCTCCCCCTGCTAACACACCAGGCAGCCATGCAGACATCCCTTAGGAGGGGAAGGGTCAGTCTCTACTGCTCAGAGTTGCTGAGTTGCTATATTCCATCTCCCTATTTTTGAGGTTTTTGGTTTGTATTTTTTGAACTTGCACCTTTTTATGTTTGCTTTTTAACTCCTGAGTACTTGTGCTGCTGATGGTCTGTATCTCAAAAATGTTACCCACTTTGCAGTTCCACCTTTCTTATCTTGGCATGGCTTTACTGTGCAGCTTAGAACATAGCAGCTACCTCAGAAATCAGAGCCGAGGTCATGCAGCTGCACTGTATTCAGCATGGGCTTTGGATCCACACCACCGCTGAAGCCATGGGAAAAGGGCAGGGGAAGGTTACAGGGAGAGTGTTTTTCTTCAGAAAGAAGGCATTTGAAAAGGTCTGCAAGTGACATGAGCTTTTAGGTGGGAGTGTAAAGGCAGTGCAGAATATTTCATTATAAACTATGTGGGATGGGTTCTAAAGGGTTTGAAAAGTGAAAACCCAAAGTAGTTTTCTGACATGAGAGAGCTGGTCATAGTAGCCAGGAATACAGAGAGAAAGTGTGGTGAAATGAAAAAGTTTTTTACCTTCTATGAAAGTGGTGTGAACAGTTGCTGGTGGAAGCATGCAGTGCTTGTCTGGAAGGACTTGACAGGAAGAAGCGTAGCTAGTTGGTGGTGTGAAGTTGATGGATTGGGTGTTACTTTAACTGGACAGATAGAAATGAAATGCAATTATGGATGAAGTGATAAAATCGTAGGTCAAATGTTACTCTTTTATATCATTGCTAAAGCAGGTGCAGTGGGAGGTAGCATGTATTTGCATTAGGCTGTATTTGCATTAGGAAGCTGCTTTTCCCATTTTTTAAGGGGGAAAAAATAGGTCAGAAGTGGTGTAACTTTAGATTGTACTATGTAGAAGCACATACACTGCTCTGAGTGGGATGGAAGGAATTTCTAGTAAAAACATATATACTATGACTGTGCTGGGGGGGTTGTTGCTTTGAACTACTGAAAAAGAAGTAAGACCTCTATAGGCTTTTTGTCATCAGCACACCCTCAGAATATGTTTCTCATTACATATGACCTGAAGGCACCTGGCAATTCTGCAGCATGGATCACAGCTTGTATGCTGTGTTACTGTTTCCCTTGTTGGTGGGTTGGGTACCTAACAGTTGTAGAGAAAAGCACAATTTGAGCAGTTTTTGTTCCAATAGACAATATACAAATGAAGTTGTAAACAATGGATGGAATATAAAAGTAATGTGGATGTACTTGCACAAGCTGTAACTGCCAATACAAGAGTTTGTGGAGAATAAGCTGCAAAAGGGCTTATGGCAGAAATTTGGCCATGATGGTTGCTAAAGCCTTGACAAAATCTAGCCCTGTGTGTTCTTGCTCTCTTTGTTTTCAGTAGTGGTCTATTGGGCTGCTGATGGGTGGTCCTGGGGGTTTTAACAGAGGAGCTGGAACTGGGTCCAGGCACTCCCTGTGCACAGGGACTGATAAATTCTTGTGCTGGGTGCAGGTTATCTGTTTCTTCCAGCAGTGGATATGTGCTGGGGCCTGTGTTGTAACTGCCTGTTGTTCAAGTCCAGTATTTAATCTTCAAAATCATCACATGGATTAAGTGCAAGTTTTTCCTGGTACTTCACTGAAGAATTTAGAGTACTTAGCTTATAACACATTATTTAAGAAGCTGTGTGTTAACTTTTAGACCAGGGTTTATCCCTGCCTCTTGCATGATTGAGGCAGTTTTTGAACAGCTTTAATCTTGAGTGATGTACCTGTAGAACCCCTTGAAAGGCAAAGTATGAAATGTTTGAATAGGTGAGTCCAATATTAGTAGCTCTGGCAAAGTCAAGGGACATTTGATTCTAAAACCAGAAGTATCTCAGATCTTACTCAGAATCTTTATAAAATTCATTGAAGTTCAGGGCTTTGACATTAACAAACTAATACAGACATCATTTGCACAGCCCTTACCAGGTAGTGAATAAATGGTTTGCCAAGTAAGTCGTACGTGAAAATAGAATTTTGAATCATCTGTATTCTTTTTGTCTACCCAAGAAGTGTTACAGTATATTTTGTGAAGGGTCCACACTGAAAAAAATACACTTACTCATGTTTGGTTGCACATGGGGGTTATGTATGTGCATTTACAATCCTGAAAATGTACTGGTTTGTTAGCCAAGGCAATTGAATGCAAAGTGCTGTGCTTGATGGGCTGCATGCAAGATAACACAAGTTACATGTTTTGGATCCTGATGTCATTATGGTGTAGATATGCATTAGTGTTATCCTCTTGACAGGATTTTTGCCATTAAAAGATGGTCTGTGGAATACTAATAAGTCTGTACAGGAGATGAGTGACAATGTGGAGCATTGTGTAGCGGTTTTCAGTGTGCACAAGCCTGAGTAAATCTCAGACTCAAAATACCAGGTTCATTTTCCCTGTAGGTATTCTAACAAAAAGCCAGGGAAGCTGTGTTCATCGGAATGTCATATGTTTGGTTGGAATCTCTGTTAGGAGTTCTGGAATGAAACAGAAAGGAGATGGATGGTTGGATGTGCTCATCTCTTCCTGAATGGCTCAGCTGATCCTAGGGTTGATGAGAGATAAAGCAAGAGTCTGCCTGAACTTGTGTCTGCCATGGCTTTTATCTTCCTGCCTTTGAGCTACCAAGACTCGTGCTCTATCAAGTTTTCTTTTACTTCCAGATGAAGCATCTTGGATCTTCTGCTGCACAGCAAAGTATTTGTTGTTCTAAAAATCGCTATGGGTGTGCTTCTCTTGGCCCTGAGGGGCAGTTTCCCATGCAGTCAGTGAATACAGAACGATTCACTTAGCAGCATGTGTTAATGGGAATGACCTATTGACAGAATAAATTATCCATTTGAACCTAAAATGTGGAAAATGCACTGATGCTTTTTAAGTGTGATATTTAAAGGAAAATTGTTAATTATCATCAGTGTCATTGTTTTCATAAGCTGTCACGGCATCATGATAATTTGACACCTCTACAATATATTTATAAATGTTTTGTGCATTAACTGTTGTTTTCTGCAGCTTCCTGGAAGGTCTCCATTAGTAAAATGCAGTTTTCTGTTTGTCTTTATGACATCCAGAAAATGTAATTGCATAAAGTGAAAAGAAAAACCATTTGTATGACCTGATCATTATAGGTCATGAAACAAACACAGCCTAATAAAGCATTGGCATGAAAGGCGAGGTTTACGTTTCTCTCCTTGCTCCTCCATATGCTTATTTGTAGAATAGCAAAGTATAAACTAGAACATTATTTAATCCTTGCCTCTAGCTGTTGTCTTTGTATGTGCTCTGTGCAGTTTTGGGTGAGAGAATGTGAATCCTAAGACCCATTTTGACAGAGACTAGAATTTCATATGATCATGCAATCCTTCTGGTGCTCACCCTTTGTGTCTTGAGATATTTTGATTTTTCTGTCCTTCTGGAAATGTAGGAAAAGGGTTAAAATGCAGCTCTGAAAATCCAAAGACTAAGCAGAGCTTATTGATCCCCTCCTATTCACATACACATTTGATGTGAGAACACTGACCTAGAAGCACTGAGAGTTAGTTTATTAGTTTTGACATTGGGATTTGTTAGCTGTAATTCAGTTAGAAGCACACTGATGGATGTGTTTGTATGCTGGGGCTGGCAGTTGTTTTAGGTTCAGAAACTTAGAATTCTAGTAGGAAAGTTGTTTTGTGCAATCTTACCCAAGATTTGTATTCCTATGCTGAAAGTAACATCACTCTTGATTTGGTTTTTAATAGATTTCTTAGTGTTTCCAGTTATGTTTCTAATTAGAATGATGTCTTATTTCCCTTGAGAGTTTAAAATTAATGTGAAGCGTGTAAAAGAGAAGCTATCAAGATGACTGAATAATACTTTCTTTGTTGATTGGAAACCTTCTTCCATCTTAGTTGGGTACATAGACCTGGTAGGCTACGGGAGTAATTTTGGTCTTTACAGAAGGTTATGGTGCAGTAATTGCTAAGCTTTCTTCTGTCAGTGTGTCTCAGGGCTCTTTCCATTCTCACTTCAGCCCAGAGCCAGCCAGCTGGTTCCCTTTATAGTGGGAAGACAGCACCTCTCTGCCTGTGTTAATGTTAGCTTTTCAGGTGTAAGATCTGCTTCTCTCTGTCCTGCCCTTTCCCATCCCGGCAAAGCATCTTCCCTTTGCACCTGAGGCAGGGTCTTTTGCAGCAGCATTGTTTTTCCAGGCCTAAAAATGTTTTTCTGCCACTTAGAAGCAAGATTTATGGCTAAAGGGATGGATGTTTGAATAACTGACTCTGGAAGCCTGAGTCCTAGTTGAGAACATAGTTGTGAGTCAGCTAAAAATTTTTTGCAGTGGAAAGAATGTAATGGAGATCTGTAATTGGTATTCAGTAGTTGATGGAACATAGTCTCTGAAGGAAAGACAGATCTAAACCTGCTGTGATTATGGGAGGGGGTTCAGGCAGTCTGGGATTGAGGCTACGTCCAAAGCTATCTCCAGGGCTGTCAGCTCAGAAAGTTCTGGGATCTTGGATTCAAATAGTGAACTTACCTCTCTATGCTTTATTATGATTGAGTGCAACTACCACAAGATCCTGCCCATGTTTTTCTGGAGCATGACTTAAGTGAAGCCTCTGTGTGTGGTGGGCTGTTGCCATGTGTATAATTACCTTTGGAGGTATGGGAGGAAGGCTAGGAGCTCAGGGGTATGAGAAGGGATGGTATTCCCTTTCTGCTAAGTACTTCTGACATGCTGCAGTGATGGAGCAGGTTAGAACAGTGCTAAAGCTGTGATGCTTGCCAGGAAAATCTGTGATTGCAGATAAACGCATATTTGCGAGGTCAGAGTAGTGTTGCACTTGGAAGCATCACACATGAGGCTGAGAATATCTGGCAAGTTGTGTGTTCTGACTCAGCCCCTGGAGCTGGTTATCTCTAACAGAAGGCTCAGGACCACATTACTTTGTGTAATGGCTCATTTTTTTTATAAGGATACTACTTTTTTGTAATAGTATAATCAGTAAAACAACAATTAATGATAGTAAAACTTCTTTGCATTTTTAGAAAACCTTTTGCTGTCAATTGGATAATGAAATGGATCTGGTTAAAAAAAAATCTCGGTAAAGCTTGTCCTATGTCTTCCATCCTCCTCCCATAACTGAACCTCATGGGATGTTTTTGAGGCTGGGGTTCCTCTCTGGCTTGATTTGAAGAGTAGCTGGACCAGATAAGGATGCTAAGGTGCAGAGGTAGATGTGAACAAGGGTGCCAGGAGTACTATATGGAAGTTTTCCTAGTGATGGATGCTACCTTTGAGTACAAAAGCAAAATCTGAAGTGCTTTGGTAGGCAGAAAATTAAACAGATAAGAGAGGATTTTAAAATAGTTTCAGGAGCTTCTTATCACCAGATGCCTTTGAGGCTTGACCAGCATCTAAAAAGACTGGGTACTTGTTTGATATCAAGTATCACAATTCCTCCAGTGAGATTAAAAAAATACATACTTTTCTAGATGTAAACTGCATTGGTTTGGATAACGAATCAGTTTTTAATGGAGAAGAATTAAGAAAATTTATCCAAAAGGAGCTTGCTCTGTTTCTGCCTGTGTGTGGACTTTTGCATGTCATTGAAATGGGATATAGAACTAGATGGGTCCTTTGATCTGATTTCTTATCTGGTATAGTTATAAATGTCCCTACTTACAGCTTGTGAGAGAAGGTTAGTATTTCAGTGCAATGAAAAAGTCTTTCATGGTTGAGGCAGGCCAGATATGCCTTGAAGAAAAGTTCAAGTTTTCTGAGCTTTTTTGTCTGTTCTTACCTTCAGGGTATACAGCATGGCCCAAACAGAGAAGAAAGGTGGGCTGCTCCGGAAATCTTCAGCCTCCAAGAAGCCATTGAAAGAGAAAGTAGTGTTGATGTATGATGAAATTTTCACGGTAAGGAGTTGAGCATCTCTTTTTTCTAAAGTGTTGTGTTAAATTTTCTTGGTTTACTTTATGCTGATGGTTTTTTCAGTGGATTTCTTTCCTCAAGGTAAGGCCTGCACAGTGTAGGCACATGCTCCAGGCTCCTTTACTGTCGTGCAGAACTCTGTATTCTGCTCTCTTCCAAAATGTCTCCTTGTCCTGTTGCTTACCAGAACCGTACCATCTATGGGAAGTCATGGCTTTCCCAGTATTTCTCAAATAACAATTCAGAAAATAGACAGAGGCATCCCAATTGAGAGCTGCTTCTGTTGGTCTTTCTTTTCTTTGGGAACCTCTGTAGTCAGAATTCTGCACTTTGAGACCTCTTGGTCATCCAGCAGGTGATGCTGACTCTGAGCTACTCATGATAAAGATTTTTTTTAAATTCTGCCTGAATGATTTCTTTACTCTCATGCCTCTTCCTTTTCCTTTCAGACGGAGGACCCCAGTAAATGCAACCCTAGGTTTTGGGAGGAGCTATTTCTCATGAAGGTAACAGAATGTGAACTTCCTGTTGCTGTTCTGCTGAGGACCTGGCAGACTGTCAGTGCAAGGACTTCTGTTTCTAATGCGTTGGTGATGGTATAATGTGCATGAACTGCTTCTTAACCTGACAGGTCAACCTGGAGTATCTAGAAAGCAAGCTGGAGGCTCTGGATGGGGAAGAGTTAATGAAGATAAAAGATAACATCAACTGCTTGTTTCAGCACTGCATCCAGGCCCTGGGTGAGGAGCACCCAATCAGAGTGGTGAATGCATTACAGGTACCATGCTGGGAGACAGAGGATGCTGTCTCTTTGGTTCTGATGAGGCCATGTATTTGTTGCTGGTATCAAACACCTTGTGCTTATTTCTTTGCTACTGAGAAGAAGTGATGTCTACAGAGCAGTTGCTACTTGTTGTCTGTAGAGGTTCCAAACAGTCATGGTCTCTCTACTCTTGGCAGAGCAATAGATGGTTTCAGAATTCAAGAGGATCTGATGATAGAGGATGAAGTAGATGGCAATGAGGAGACAAAGGGACTTGTTCACATTGCAGGCTGTTGGTTTGGGGGTCTCAAAAGTACTTAGGCTGTGTAGCTTTGTGTTTTACTTTCACCTCTTCTCCTTCATTTCAGCTGCATTTTTCTATTTCCATATGGGTCAAAAAAGAAATACAGCTCTGGAGAAGTTAGTGTGAAATTTATGCAGGAAATTGCCTCAGCTGGACACTTCCTAATTGGTAGCTGTGAAGAATTATCACTCAAGAGTTTGTAGCCATTTTTGTGCAGGTTATTCCTTACCAAAGCTCTGCTGTTACATATCTTTTGTGAGAAACTTCCCTCCTTAGTCTTGATATTTGATGTTACTAGTTCACAAGCTGATTCTCACAGTTTGGTGAATACATTTGATTTAGGAGTATGCAGAATGCATCTTAGCTTTAGGAGTACAGGATATGAAATTCAATTTTGAAGAAGTCATCTGTAGGAGACATTGGACCAGCAGTGAGCTGGGAAAAGTTGTTTTAAAACAGAATGTTTACGTCTCTGATGTACAATCTTGCGTTGTTTTATTGTTATTTTTAGAATTAGTTTGAGAGGGTTCTACTAAAATTATAGTTATAGCTGCACAGGCAGCTTATACCAGCCCTGAATTTCTAAACTTGTATCCAGAGTCTTGGAAGAACTTAGGGCAGTCACAAGAATCCTGCCATGTGCGTGTAAATAGGAACCAGGTAACACATCCTGAGCTTGAATTGGGAGAGTGTTCCCTTAATCAGACTACGTTAATGTGGAAGTGATCCTGAAGCCAAAAACTTAAGCAATCCTTTTTTTGAGAATCAGCATCATGACCAAGCTGGCCAAACAAGGTTTGTTTAGCCCAGTATCTTTTCTGACAGTAATGAAAAAAAGGATATCTACCTTACCTTTTTGCTTTTGTATGGTTCTAGAAGTCTGCTAACTCCATCAGGTCTGTTCTGTCTCCAGCTTTACATCTGAAACTAATTACTTCTCACTGGTGAATTTAAGCTAGAATCTAAAACTTCGGTGGTTGTATTCCTGCTCATTCCCCTCTTCACAGGCGTGAGGGGTGCCTGATGACAAAAGTCACCCCAGACATTTCCCTCTCTTGGGACAAATGAGTAGTTTGCTGCCCATAAATTTTCCAGAGAGTCTGCTGAAAGCACAATGTGCTGTTACCTGTGTATCTTCAAGAACTTGGAATGAGACAGTAATTAAGCTACCTAATAGGCTTGGAGACCTTTTTTTTATTTTGTTGGAAGGTTGGTTCTTGTTGTTGACAAAGACACAGCTTATTGGTCCAAATAGGTAAAGCAATGTGGTACCCAAACAGAACTTGGTGCTCAAACAAGAAAAGTACAGACAAATATATTCCCCAATTGTTACATATTTTCAGCATCCAAGATCCCTTTTAGAAATGATAGAGCTGGAGGAAAGGTCAGACAAAATGTATGGCTTCCAGGCTGGGGGTATTAATTTCAGTATCTGCCAGTGCTAGGAGAGGATCATGCAGTGGGTTTTGCTGTTGAGTTGGAGGTATTGCCTTACA
>VWYI01034735.1:0-18076 GCA_013399455.1 Anthoscopus minutus | reverse complement strand
GGTAATATGCAACAGCTTGGCAACATCCAAGTCTGGAAAAGACAGCTGCTTTTTTATGGGTCTCTGGATTCAGTGGGAGCAAGTGTAAATATAGCAGCTAATGTTCTTTCACGTCTCTGCTCATCTTATGCCATCTGCTTTGTGTCCATTCATTCACATTTGTGCCAGAATGTATTTCTGGAGCAGGGTATTTGTGCATCAGCAGACTTGATCCCAGATTGTTAGGTGAGAACAAATATATAAACTGTATGGTGTGGGTAGGCAGGTGAACTCTTAAGATTTAATGTAGCTATTTATAATCAGTTGCTAATCCACAGTGTAGTGGTAACAGTTATAAGTTGCCACTGCTTCTGGTGCTAGTGCAGGAATGGAAGGAGCACTGTTTCCCCTCTGGGAAAGGTCTTATTCCTTTGACTGCTCTGACTCTTTTCAGCACCTGTGGCAACACCAAACTTCTGGCAGAGTTTATCAGAAATCAAATATTTATAGAGCTGGGACCTAGACATGGTGCAGATGCTTTAATCCTCCCACTCGTTGATCTGTCTTTATTTTGCAGGAGTGAGAAATGTGTCGGGCAGGATTATGGCCTTGTCTCTCTGTTTATACACATTGTCCCTGTAGTGGTATTAGTGCATTATTAATTATGGGGATAAGAGATATGTAGGTTCAGTTGTATTCACACAAACATGTTTATATCACTTTCTCAGATTCCTTTTCCAAGGTAGAATTGTATTCTATGTTCAGGACATCCTGACTGCACAAAAGCAGTTGTACTAGCTCTAGTTATTAAGGCTTAAGCCATAACACTTAGCACTAGCCATAACATTTGTAGCAAAGCAAATCTGGGTGTGAATTACACTGATCTAAGGCTTTGAGTATATGTTATCTTTCAAATCTAGCTGTACATGTGGAAAAAACCCCACTGTTCTCAGCTTTTCACTCTCATTTCCACCAGAGATTTGTCTCTCCTCTGCAATCTGCCAGCAGAATTGTTTGTGCAAACCCTCCCTTTCTAGTTTCTAGGATAAACCCATCCATTTAGTGCAGACCAGAGGCCAGAGCGTGGTGTATTGGTCTGATTTCACAGACACTAGGAGAAACTCTGAAGTGGTCTTTTGTGGGGAAGGAGGAATGGTAACTTGCAGCAGAGAGACACCATGAGCCTGTGAGATTAATATCCAGCACAGCTGGATCTAGGAACAGAGGTGTGCCCACAGTTGTCCTTGTCTTTTTGGGAAGGTTATTCTCTTCCTGTGCGCACGGATGGCATGGCATTGCTTGATTACCTGTCAGCCTTGAGTGGAAATAAATATAGTATTTGATGTTGATTGTAGGCTATAGCCTTGCTGGTGTGTAATCAGCATTTCCTCTGCAGTCGTTTCATCATGCCTGATTTCACACTAGCACATGTGTAGGATTAAAGTGTGGATATCTGTCTGTGTACAGACTGTCTGTTACAGTAGATATGATTTAAGATAACTATGTAAGTTGTGTTCTTCTAGAACACAATGTGGTATTGTGGACTGTGAGTGGTGGTGTTTAAAAATTGGTCTAATGTTCAAAGAAGACAACAGTAAAATGTCTTTTATACATTTAAGCTTCAGGTTTGAGCTGGACAGTGTTTTATTCTTTGTTGTACAGTGGAAAAAACCACAGCAGTCATATTTCAGGAAGCATTCAGAGATTTAATTTCTTCTGCTGAAACTGAAGCATACATAACTACTTTCAACCCACTGTTTTCCTTTATAATTATGCAGGAGTAAACAGAAGTACAATTCCCTCTCTAAAACTGAAAAGAAATTCTGTATCTTTTGCATACTTTTGTTTAGCACTTAGGAGAGACATAGATGTTAAAAATCCTTCATTTTCAGCTTTGAGAGACATACACAGAGATTTTTATGCACCATTTATTTGGACTCATTAAAAGAGAAGGACATAAGAGCAGTTTCAAAGCTTGTGTTACAACATGGGAATGCAATTTTTGACGTATTATTTCCTGTTTTGTAGAAGTAAGAATCTGGCTCCTATGCTGGTTCTTGCAGCTGATTCAAAGGTTGAACTGCTTTTTCCTTGCTTAGCGGAATGATTTGCAGATTGCATTTCTTTAAAATATGTTGTTTAGCTGCTTCTATCATTCTCCTGCTTCTCATATAGCAGTCATGCACTCTGCCAGCTCACCTAGTGTTAGCACTTGATAGAAGAGATTTCTTTTTGCCAGCTTCAGTAATCTGGAACCACTTTCTTTTATCTCTATATTCATTACTTCATTGTTTTAAAAATATTTTCAGAAGTTGCAACTGTTTACATACACCTTTTACTCCTCAGTGTTTGGACATATTTCACTTGACCGGGTTGCTTATGGCAGCATAATCTTTATGGTCTCTTCTACCCCAAACCATTCTTTGATTTTCCTGGGAAAGCCAAGAGAGCACATCATCTAAAATTGAACATCGCCACCTGGATTTTTTAACTTGTCCTGACTCCAAGAGATTTTAACAAAGCCGATGCTGCTTTATTGTTTACTGAAAGAGTGATTTTGTAAGATATATCAATCGTTCATATGTCTGTGGTGCTCTGGTACTCCCACTGTATTGATATGTCTCATAGTGCTTGAAAATGTGGAGTTTATGTTTGTTCATTATCCAGAGGTCCTGGCAGCTTCTGGCTTTGTGGAAACTAATGGGATAGAGGGCTGAGATGCACTTGATACTCTGTGACAGAGTAAGATTAATCTTCGGAAATAATTGAGAGGAAAGGAAGAAAACAATGCCTCCTGTCGTAGAAGTATGGATGGTCGAGTACATAAATTGTTCTTAAGGGTGGATTAATACTGACTATCCTGAGTACTTTAAGAAGGGGACAATGTGCTGAGGTAAGGTCAATAAAAAAACTGATTAGAGAACTGGCTTTTATTCTGAATTTAGTAATAAACCTTTGTAGATGAGATAACTGTTTGGCACATTATTTTTCTTTCAAAATGCACTCATAGCAGTGACATACTGGATGTGCAGACTTTGCTTAAAGCTTTGCTACTAAAGCTGGAAGAAGCTAGTAGCTGTCTGTCTTGTAGAGAAAGTATCCTAATAGATGGAAAACTGAGGGAGAACTACATAGTCTCATTTTCCCAACCTATTCACTCATTATGTAGAACATGTAGTTTACTGCTGTTTAGATATCCAATTGCATCTACAGTAACAGTATAATAAAGGAAAATGTTATATACTTTATATTGAGCTTCAGATGGATAAGGTGAAACTTCGTAAGTGGTTTAGTTTCGGTTGATTTTGTTCTGAAGTATTTTCATGGGTTGCAGGTGTTTTTTACACAGCTTGATTTGCATTTTGTTTGCTGGCATGTCAGCTGTAGGGGTGATCTAATATACTTTTTTCATTCACATTGGTAGTAAATATAAACACAGACAGTAATAAATTATTACTTCTGTTACTTTTCAGTTTTTTGGGCAGTAGGAGAGCCTAGCAGTCTAGGGAAGCATTATGTTGCAAATAACTCTCTCAAAGGAGAAGAAAAGTCTATTTCATGCATTATAAAATATAGCAAGCAGTCAAATTAAACAATATATCCACTCTAATGGCACTTCAAAACTGTGTAGCAATGGAGTCTGAAATCTCAGGTAGAAAAATCTGCTTAAAATGTTGAGTCTTGTGTATTGAGATAGTTATAGCTTTTCTTGATTTTTCTATTTTTTTCCTTTTACTGCAAGGACAAATCTCTCACTCATATTGTTAAAGTCAGTGTGAGTTTTGTCTTTGATTTGACTGGTGCCAGTGTTTCATCCCTAGCCTGTAAAACTTATGGCTCTTCCACAGATGTAAGATTTTATATTTGTTCATAATTATGTATATGTCTCTATTCATCTGAGCAACTAAGTCATGAGAAAGGTAACAAGCATATTGATTTTGCTTTCAATTTTTTTCTTTGAGGGTGGGAATCTTTGGCACAATGGATAACTTTCCTTATATGATGAGTAGTCTCTGACTTTTACAACACCCCTTAGTTGAGCTGACATGTTATTTTGATGTAGCAGCATACTGCTGGAAAATGCTGATGGAGCTGAAAAAAAACACTCTATGGGAATGTGTATGTGTGATGAGATTTTCATGGGAAAGCAGGCCAACTTCCACCCTGGCCAACCAGCTGCTTACTGGCAAGGTTTGCCTATAGACATTTCTGAAAATGTATGTTCTTTACATCATAGAATCATAGAATGGTTTGGGTTGGAAGGGACACTAGAGATCATCTAATTCCAGTCTCCCAGCACAGAGACACTTCCCACTAGACCAGATTTCTCAAAGCCCCATCCAGCCTGGCCTTGAACACTTCCAGGGATGTGGCATCCACAGCTTCTTTGGGCAACCTGTGCCAGTGCCTGTCCATGCTTGTGAAGAATTTCTTCCTTATGTTTAATATAAGACACAAAAATTTTTGTTTCTGAATTTAGTTCCAGTTCAAAGAAGAAAAGATTGATTTGGAAATGTGGAAGCTTTCAGGGATCTCAGTTTTATTGTCTGTGGAAACACGTTCATGCAGTAACTGCAGTTTTCTACTGGGTTATTGCTGTTAGTCTTGGAGTGGCAAAAGAGTGTTCAGGAAGTGAGTTTGCATGATTTTTTTTTCTATTCTTAACAAAGAATTGTTGTCATGTCCCATTTATGAGTTGTAGATGTGTTATTTAGATATGAATCCTTTGTGGGACTGATTCTTTGAGAATCATCTTAGATATCAAATAATCATTGGGATTTTTTGCATCCATTATAGCAGACATACAACTCTCTCTTAAACATGCTTTGGGCACGGGATCCAAAAGGAGTATTTTAACTCTCTTTTATCTTTTGTTCTGAATACTCAGTGATACTTTATGCTTGCATTCAATTTCATTCTGGTTGATCATGCTTCATGAGTTCTTTAATCACAGCATCAAGTACAGTAGTGATTGAGGATCAGCTCTGAAACTCCAAGGTTGTAATTGATGGTTATTTTAATCTTCACTTAAGTAACTGTTGAAAGCTCTTGCAGAGAACAAAGAGGAAGTATCTGTCTCAGAAGTTTTTTTCTTGTGTATTTTTCATCAGACAGGAGAAACAGGTTGTATCTTCTCAGAAGACAGTTATGTAGCCTTATAGTAATCTTTCTTTCTTTCTTTCTTTCTTTCTTTCTTTCTTTCTTTCTTTCTTTCTTTCTTTCTTTCTTTCTTTGTGTTTTTGTGAAGGCATCTGTACATCTCTTTTTCTGTCTTTGTGATCAGCAGAAAATATGTGAAGCAATCTCCTTGGAAGATAAGAATCTGGACATGTCATTTCCAATCAGCTAACTTAACTTTCTGCATTAGTATCCTTCAGATCCTGAAGAAGGCTAAACAAAACCAAAACCATACAGGGGAAACTGCTGCATGCGTGTGACCAAGAAAAATGAGTTTGGGACAGCAGAAATCCTATAGGTCTCTTTTATTTGATAGATAACCTTCCCTGTAAATAGCTGTTAGACAGTTCACTTAGTACACTAAAGAGAAGAGGTACATCATTTGCTATCTTCTGATCATATACAAGTATTTGTCTTCTCCCCTCGGGTAAGATTTTGGTTCCTGGTTATTTCAAAATGTAAGGCATTTTTCTTTATGACTTTGGACTTTCCATAGTGACTTTGGAATCAGGATTTGACTTACAGTGACAGCATTGTTCAAACAAACTAATATCCAGACAAAACAGGGAATGTATCAAAGATTTAATCTAAGCTAGTTTCAAAATACTATAAAATAGCCTTTTAAGTTAGATGAGATAAGCATTCTTTGTTATCCTGGAGAAAAAAAAAATCAGTTCTGCAACATAGGCAGTGCTTGAGCAAAAAAAGAAAGTTTGGGAATTTTTAGGAGACATGTTAGGTAGAGAAGAGGTGGAAAATAACAAATATGGCCTCTGTTTTCTCATTGCATGAGTGTGTTATTAAGTAAAAAGATTATAATAATATATAATTTCTGTTGATACAATGAAGCATCTTTGTTTTACCTGCAACGTTGAAACTAATCACAGTATTGTTTTTGCTTCCTTCTATAGGTTGCCTTTTTGAAGATGTGAAGAATGAAGATACCTGTGTAGAAAAACAATTGTTAGGTTTATTTTCAGCAGAAATGTGTACAGATAACTTCCAATGGTGGGACTTCTAGAAGAAAATCCCCTGGAAATACAAAAGAAAATGGGGTGGGGTGGGGTGAGTGGGTATATTCTTCATATCTGGCTGTGTTTCAAAACCAAAGACAGAGCTGACTTTTTTATCCAGTGCACTCTCAGATGTCATTCTAAGAGTGGCTTACCTGTCACTGCTATGACATCCAGCTGGGATGACTGTTATGATGTCTTCACTGCCAAAAGGAAGTTCCCTGTGTATCTTGTACTACCTTTACCAGTGTTTGATAGCAATATATATATCCTTAGGGAAGTTCACAACTGGTAGCAAATATTTTTAAATATCATAGATACTAATGTGAGTTCTTTACCTTCTTTGTTCTGGTGGCGTTAGAGGTCCAACTTTAAAACATAACATCTATTTTTTGTAAAATGTAATTGTTTATCATGTTTATTGTTTCTGCATTAAGGTTTGTTAATGTAACAGAAAGTTTGTTTAGTTTTGAAGTGTGCAGACAGTTTACCTCTCTGCTTGAGAGTGAAGGAAGACAGTTTCTGCATTCCTACACCATATGTAGATTTAAAAAAACTGATAATGCTTTGGAGAATAAAGGTTTTATGGTTATTTAGAGTAATTATTATTTCAAGGAAAGTTAAGATGCTCTTTACTCATTAAATGATCCTAACACAGGAAGTGATCCTACAAAGTGTTGGACTCCTTGGTTTTACACATCCAAAGCAAGGAGCTGAGGCCTCACAGCACCCACTCTGGATATAATTTTTCTGTTATTATTTTCGTTTTCAGTATTGAAGGAAGAACAACATTATTCTGACTTTTGTATTCAGGGACTAAATTATCTAGCTCCAAGATATTTTGTCTATGCACCAATGTTGAGTCATTTTATGAATAAAATATTTTTTCTAAATTAGTTTACCATTTGTTCTGCCTAGTTTCTGTGACAGTTTCAGCTTCCCAGAGTATGACTGAGCAATTTGCAGAAGGAAATCGTTCATATCACACCAAAATATTCCAGCTTTAAAATCTTTTTCAGTCTCTTTAAATGACCCCTGTTCTTATTCTGCTTATATGGAGCAACCTTCTTCATAACAGCCCCTGTGGTGATGTGGTTGTGGCTCCAGCATGGCTCCAACATCAATATTTTGACTATAGCTGAACTTCCCCTTATTTCCCACTCTGCACCCACTTTCCCCAGCAAAGAGGGGCAAGAAATTAGGGGGAAACATAACAGGGACAGCTGATCTGAATTGGCCAAGGGATAGCCATCAAACACAGCAGTGAAAGTGGTGGTAGAGAAAGAAACGGGGAGAAGGCTGTCTTCCAAGTTTGTGGTTGCTCAGGGAATACCTGAGCATTGGTCTGCTTGTGGGAGGTGATGAGTTAATGCCTTTGCATAACTTGGTTCCATTTTTGTTTGATCTTTTTTTCTCTCTTCATCTATTAAATGGTCTTTAAATTCACAGGTTTTCTTGCTTTTTTCTTTCTGTTCTTTGACCCATCACGCTGGTAAAGGAATGAAGGCGTAAGTGAGTAGCCAGGTGGGTGCTTATCTGCTGGCCAGGGTTAACCCACCACAACTGGACGTAAAGTTGTGAAATCCCCAAAAGCAAAAGAATAAATCTCTCTGTTCTAGCTGCCATCCCATTTGGGGACATTTTCCTCCCCCGTGTTCTCAATGGCCATAGTTGCTTCTCTGTGTCTGTACCAGCAGCAGGGCAATTTGCCACATTTAGTGTCATTTTTCCCTTTCCTTTATTCTAGCTCTGAGACCTCCACTGACATTTAACTACTGAAATCACTGGAAAATACCAGACCACATATGATAGCATATAATTATCTCAGATGCCTTTCCATTTGAAAAAAGATTAATTTGGCCATGTTCAGAAAATAAATGATTGTACGCTCTCCCAGGAACCAGGCAATATGTTATTCAGAACTCCTGTTTCTGAAGACAACTTTATTGGGTCTTTTTTCTCCCCTTCTGTTTCTTATGTCACCTTTCCTACTGAGCCAGTAGTGGATTTGAGGTTTGACAGCTTCATTTGACACTTTCTTGAAATCTCTCTGCTTTATAAAAGCAAAACTTGGCCTTTGTTATCTTTGCAGTGAACCATGGGCTCTTATAAAAAATGGAATTGGGTTCAGAAACACTGTTGAGTGTGGACATGATTTTCTGAGCCTGAGAGAGTTTTCAGCCTGACAGTGGCTGATCTATTCCCAAGGAAAAGTCTTTTGGGAAACTTCTCTTTCAAGGACTGTTTTTTGTAAATAGGTTTTGGTTCTCAAACAATGTCACACACATGTTCTGAATGTGTTTTTCTCTTGTTTCACCAATGGAACCAGAGAGGTGTTTCCTTTGGCTAGTCATGTTGACCTCTATGGGAACACCTTATAAAAAGGGTTGCAAACCCCAAAATAAAGGCTTCCTGCCTCATTGGGATCAAACCTTGCTATTGTGATGTGAATCCATGCTTCTATTTCGTTTCCTCTAGCGACAGCTGAGTTTCCCTCACAACTTGATCCGTGACCCTTGCCTACCACTGCTCTTGCCTCCATTTCTCTCTCTGCTGAATAGCATGATATTTTATTTTGTTGTCTGCTTATTAATATCAGAATTTTGAGAAGTACTGTAATTGCAAAATACAATTAGTTACTGTGTTATTTGCTTTGCAAAACAGAGTTAGTGGTACAGCTTAGTCTAGCTTAAATACCATATTTGGATATAACTGTAACAGAAAGTTTGTTTTGTTTTGAAGTGTGCAGACAGTAGCTCCATGAAGAGGGAAAAGCAAGCACCGAGACAGGGGCTGGCCTAGAAGCTGTGCCCTTACAAAATGTTTGGTCCTTCTTATTGCTTGCCATCTCTCCCCAGCATTTTTATCTCTTTCAGTCTGCATTTCTCACTGCAGAAACTAGAAAGCTAATTTTTGCTTTCTGTAGTGTCAAGCACGATGTTAGTCCTAAAGTTATAATAATTAATCAGTGATCCCAACCTGCATTAACTTAGATGTGCATCCTTTCCTAATGTGGTTGCCCAATACTGTATGGCACCAAGAAGATATTTAAAATGTTAGCTTTAATTCTAATATGTTATTGGATAATAAAGCTGGCAATCGCTGTGGTGCAGAAAACACGCCTGTCCATCAGACCTGTACTGTACATGCCACTAGCAACAACAGACAATTTTATTGTTGTCATTAATGGGTCACATGGCAATTACATTTGCGTAGGCCTTGCTATTTCTTCTTAAAAAAGGTGACCATTTAAGTAGAATAGTAAATTGACACACCAGATTGAGTCCCAGTGGGGTTCTTTTAATTTCAAAATTAGGGTGGCTTTCTAGCTTGGTTTAAGAGTAGGTTAGGACAAAATTAATAGTAATAACAAATAGGTTATTCAGAAAGCTGTGTTGGCCTTACTGTTAGTTGGAGGGCAAGTTCTAGTTTACCTCAATCTTACTTTTCTATGTAGAGAAACTTTTGTATATAAGGAACAGTTTTAATTAAAATTTACAATAGATGATTCTGCTCTCAAACATTCTGGGTTTAAATGCAAATGCTTTCCAGTAATTTTCTTTTTGTTTTGCTGCCTTCATCTTCATTCCTCCAGAACATCACTTTGTGGTTTCAATTTTAGACTTTGTGTCCTATCATTCCTCTCCTAGCTCACTATTCTCCATTATAAATTATAGCGAATTTGTTTGAGGTACTGCTTTAGCTCATCAACTTCATTCCTTTTGATTTACCTCCACAGCATTTTTTGCTACTGTTGGATCACTGTCATAGAAGCACTACAAAATCTACAGATGAACAAATTCTAGAGACATTGAGCAACTCTTGAAACACCTTCAGTTTATTCATTCAGAGCAGGCTGAATTGCCTCATAGCAGATGCCAGGGAGCATTTTGCAATGTTCACAGAATATCAGGAATTTTTCAGGTCCACATGAAAATGGCTCAGTAGCGATATCTGGGTCTTCTAATACCTGAGTGTCGCTATAAGTGTTGCATAGCATAATATTTTTCTTATTGTGGATAACAATTGCTACACCCAGGTCCCACGGTTCCGTTGTTCAGTGTGTTTGGCTGGTGTCTCTTAACATGTCAGTAATTCTATTGTCTCGCTGCCATAGGCTTTATTCCCATCCAGTTGTCTTACACATGGATTGTGCAGGTCAGTTCTGGTTCTTAATGATAGATGCTTCTTCTGTCTTCTTCTATTCAGTGATGATAGAAATATTTATCAATTTTTCAGTATAAATAATAGAAAACTTTATTTCAAAATATAAAACATCTATAAGTCTATCTTACATGCTTTTAATCACTCCCTCAAGACTGCAAAGCATTTGCTGCCTATTTACCTTTGTTTGTGATTCCTGGGTTTTCTGTAATGCAGGCAGGATGGCACAGCTGCAGATGGGCTCTGCCATGTGCTTGTGGCAGCACCACCGGCCAGGGGCTCATGAAACAGACTTTACACCTTCATTACTGATACTGGGTTATTACAACCCCAGTGGGCTGGGCATCTTGTCTTTTACTACATGATAAGATTCTCTTCACTTCTAAATTTCTGAGTGTATCATAAGACTCACAACTTTCCCATTACCAACAAGGTCATTTTCTCAGCAGTGCAGCTGGGGAAAAAGTCCCTGTGTGACCATCAGCTGAGTTACACAGATGAAGGGTAGACCATCAAACACAATAAAGCCGATATAACTATCCCAACTTTAATGGAGTTGTTGCCAATTTATATCAGCCGACAATGTTCAGTGTAACAGGAGGGAGATGAAGTCTGTTGCCTTCCCCTGTCAGTCCTGTTTCAGAATATAAAATTGAGTTGGCACATAGATAGAAACAGGGCTGACTGTGTTTGAGAAAAGCATGAGAACATATCTGGACAGAGGTGGAGTAGTTCTATCACTACACCATCATAATGAGAGGGCTCTGCACAGCTCACAAGCATTATTCCTGCAATAAAGGACATTGGCTGTAAAACAAGAAGAGGGAAGAAAGAAAATCTGTCAGTGTTCTATCAGCTCTGCATGATGGAGTCCTGGGTTAACAGGCTTATTGAGTATATCCATGATGCAACGGCTCTGCTCTCAACTTCTTTGTCAAACTCATCAGAAGTTTCTAGTTTCTATCTGTGATAATGGGAAGCATGACATGCAACAATCCAGTTGTATCGTTAGTGTAGGCTGTTTGCTCAGATTACTTGACTTGTCCTTTACCAGGCTTTGATTTATGTGGACATAATATGAAAAGGGCAAGAATAGTCCTTTGTCTGAGATTTGAAAGAAAACTGAAGTATGGGACAATTTACAGCTTGTGCTTTGTTGCTGAAAGGAGGTTTTGTGAATTTGTTGAAATAAAATATTCTCAAACATGTGAAGCAAGATGAAAATGCACTAAATTAAGAGCGCCCTTTATGGCTGTTGGGAAGAAGATATGAGTTGCTGTTTTAGTTGATTCACAGTAATTATTAAGACCATATTTTGTGGTTGGGATGCACAAAAACATCTTGACTGTTGCAACCTCTTATCTCGGGAGCACAAAGAGCAGTGTCTGTTCCGATCCAGCAAACACAGCTCTGGCACTCGGGCAGTTCTCTGTGCAGGTAAACAAGGCATGAGCGAACTCCATAGAGGCCATCACGCAGCACAGGCCTCTGTGAGATGCTTTGAAGGAAAATATATTAAGAAAATATATTATTCAGCCTGCCTGAAAGAGACTTTTATTCTGTCCTTTAAAAGTGCTTTTTAGATTGCAACAGGCATATAAAGAAACGTCTCAGTAAGCTGGGGGTTTTAGAATTGGCATCATAATTTGCAAAGAAAAACGTATTTCCTAGGCTGTTTTTTATCAATGATCACATGAATGCAAAAGAACGTCTTGTCATACAGTACTGCTGATTTATTTTGCAAATATTTCTAGTTACCTGTGGATTTATTCGTGAATTACAATCATTACATTCCATAGCTTCCATTGCAATTTATACCTTCCTCTGCTTCTAGATTTTGACACTTGCTCAGCAAGAGTCACCATTTACACAAAGAATATTAGGTAGAAACTAATTGCAAATTGATGTTACAGTTACCAGAAGACTAGTAAGTAAAGAAGACCTCACATGGGCTGTTTGTTTTTTAGCGTATCATTTCACATTTTAAAGTGGATTTTTGTCTCCTACTCTACTAAGCAGATGTTACACTATTAGAATTAACAATTTTTATTTTGTCCATAGAACATAATTTTAAAGCATTTTTGAAAGACCTGAAGTTCAGAACCTGTGAGACTTTTCCAGCCCTTAAACCCAATCTCCTCTTATAGATGGCATTCTTCCATGCGGTTCTCTCTCATATGACTGCTTTCATATCCTGATCTACCCTAAAACTAATAAGTTGGTTTGATTTCGATTTTTTTCTGTCCTGCTGTCCTTACTGAAAACCTGACCCAGAATGTCATTCTTCTGATAGGAATCTTCTGATTTCTGAGGGAGGTATCCCCAGCTGTAACGCACCTGTTGTGCCAACAACATTCTTTAATATAGGTGGTTTCCTTCCTGGGTTCTTAAACCTTATTCTGTGCTTAGGGAACAATTCTATCTCCTCAATGTTAATTTTATTAATGGTTTCATTCCCAAAGATAAACCTGGCATTGTACCAAGCTCTGTGTCTGTGCCCGCTTGAATTAATCTCCTTTGTGTGGGAGTGAGCAAATTGTGCATGAGGTGTGCATCTTAGCAAAGAGACATTAATGCTTTCTTGCTTCTTTTGGGAATACCTCACTTCTTGTGTTTGTGAGTGCTTCTCTTTTTTCTCAGGTCTGCTGGAGACTGGCTCACCCCAGCTCTTCCCTTCCATTTCCAACTCTGGAGACCTAAAGAATGCCATTATTCTCTGGCAGAAGAATCTGATTATTTCATAAGTGCATGACCTCATGCTTTGTGTGTTGATCCTTTCCTTAGTTTTTCTGATCCTCATCTTTATTTATGATGCTTCTGTCTGTCACATCAGCAAGTGTTATAACATTTCTAGTGAACCATGTCACTGTGCTATGGTCACTAGTGAAAATGTTTAATAAGATCAGGTTATAGGCAGAACTACTATCCCCTCAAGCTATTTACTTCTCTTTTGGGTTCCTGCTGAGGATATGAACCTTGGAAGTTCATTTCAGACCTCAGCAGGAGTCAGGATCTTGATGCTATCCTCCTGAGCCCTGTGCCAGGACAGATCCACTAAGCAGAATCAGCCCTTCAGCTGTTACTGATACTCACTGAGCAGTACTTGTTCCTGACCATGTGTGAAAGACAAATGCTCTAGTGAATGGAGTCCCCTGCTGTGGTAGAGAGGGAGTATTATACACTTGAGCTATTAGGTAAAATTGCAGATTATCTCATTCTTATTTAGCACTGGGTTGGTGGCCAGTTTGGGGTTGTTTTATTTTGTTTTGTTCTAGAAGACTTCGTTAATTTTAGGTTTTTGTACAAAAAGATTGAGTTTCTAATGAGCAAATACTCTTTATAAAACACAGTTACACTCCATCCTTCTGCTGTGAGTACCAAACACAGCCTGATGATAAACTAAAACCAATTTATGGGAGTGGGAGCATGACAAGGGTCATATTCTAGTATTGTTAATGGAAAGGTTTGCTGGCCGGGGCTTGGATGCTTGATGTTACAACTTTGATAGCTGTTGTCTATAGCATGACTATAGACAAGGCCTGGGCAATTCAAACTTTTCCTTTCCTTTCAAGAGATGTTTGACAGACCTCAGGCAGATCTGTGCTTTGGTTTTTCCATATGTAACATTATTTACATCGTGGGCTAATAATAAGGCACTATATCCCATGTAAGCTTTTTTTAGCGGCAAACTCTCCAGATCTGTCACTCTGCCTGGTGGGAGTTTGTCAGCGTTGCCGTGTCAGAGCAGTTTTGTGCCTTCTGTAACACCACTAGCACCTCTCAAGTGTGACCCACCCTTGCTCTCTGCAGAAAGGAGGTGCAAAGTGCCTGATTTTGTGATCTTGTGGGGGTGAGCATGGAGAAGTCGCTGGCTTGATTTAAATGTATGAACTTGGTGGCTCTGTTAGAAGAGGTGAGTGACAGAAGCGTGCCTAGGAGCAGGAAGTGTTTGGATTTGCCATGGTCCAGAGTTCCCATGTGAGGTCTCTGTAAGTGAAGAGGCCACAGTGAGAAGTTTTTCTCTTGTGGGAAGTGCAATAGCTATCCTGAAGCCCAGGTTTTCTTGTGTCTTGGAGAGGACTTTGAGATCATGGACTTGGTTCAAAGCTCAGACAGCAGGTGTTTGGTCACTGACAAGTTTTATTGAAATCCAGTTGGAAGGAATTTTTAATCTACAAACTGGGTTTAAAAAAATTTAATATGCACCACACAATTTTTGCCCTGTCACTACTAGCATTTCTCAAATACAGGCTACACTGATCAGCCAAAGGCTGGCTGGTCTGTCCTCAGGATGCTCTGCATTCCTCTGCTTACCATCCCCAGCTAGAAATGTTTTGTCTTGCTTTTGTCTAGCAGCCCCTGTCAAGTAAGCCTTTTTCAAACATAAGCTTGCTAGGGCTAGTGGCCTGGCTTTGTGAGGGGAAGGACAGATGAATGAGCAGAGTTCCTGCAGATTAGTAATACTGTTTATATATTATATCATGTTCTTTATTGTCCTAATGCATGCACAACAAATGCACAGGAATACCATATGTACAGCTGCAGAAGGTAAGCCAAGCTATTATTAGTTATTAATTTGATTCTCTAATCAAAGATGATACATAATGGACAAAGGGGCATGGGCACATTTACATTTGATATTTTCTGCCTTGAAGTTTTAATCACAAAATCTCAGCACAGCTCTAAGTGTTTCACGATGTGTATGAAAATGTTTTTGGTTATTTAGAGAAAACCATTAAGGAATTCTGAGATTGTCATGAGTTTGGACACAGCCTCTAAAACAACTTCAGAGACCAGCCTCACTATGTCACTAACTGTGCCTTGTGCATCTGATTTCATGAAGAATTCAAGATCAAAGGCCACATTAGAGCAGTCTTAATACTGACATAATTTCTCGATAATAAAGCGCAATTTTGGCTTCTTTTCCTTGTAATGAAATGATGTTGCACACGCTGCAAAATTATGGTAATTTTATTTTCCTGTAATTCATAAAGAGAATAATAGGCAAGCAACAATGCACTGGAGCATTTTATTAGGAAATTGAGGGCCATATTCCCTAGCTTTTCAAGATAGCTTTTCTCCTTCCCTCTGTGTTTTTGTTTTTCAGAATTGCATTGCTTTGGTACCATCTCACCTCTGCAAAAGGCAATTTTGTTAAATGTATCCCCAAATGCACTGATGAAGTTATAACTGCTTGGCAAAGGCTTGGAGACAAAGATACTGCTGTGAAAAATGAGTCTTGTCAAAAGAAAGCTGATTTGTGAGCCAAAATGTGGACAACGTGGTCAATGTTTTATTATCCATTTGTCTCCCACTTTCAGGTATATCCACTATTCTGAGGTAGTTTTTACATATCAGGAGCATCTGTATGGACTCTGCCCACCCTTCTTCACTGTCAACAATATCAGAATAGAGATTTTTTTCCATCTCTTAGCACTATGGCTTTTGACCAGTGTAACTGGATATCCTGGGGCTTTGTGGCTGGCACTCTGGGATTTGGACTCTTTGTTCCTCTTTGTGCATCTGTACCTGTCTGTAGCTCTGTCCTTCATGTATGCCTACAAACTGAGAGAAAAGCACAGCCTAGTCTTGAGAGAGGTATGTTAAAAGCCTGTGAGTTTTAGGCTAAGCAGTAAAGGATTTAGTAGATGAAATATAGATTTGCTACAGACTGTTTCTAAGAGAAGACGTATCTTGTACCAGACTAATAGTTGAGTGGCATTTTGGCATGTAAGTGGAAAGCTGTTGCTCCAGTGTCTGCTAGGAGATCATATTATTTCCTTCTCTTTACTTGTAATACATTTACCCTGCCTTTGATTTATGTAGCCAGGAACAAGAAGTGAAGCACTTACACAGGGGCGATAGGTATGTACTTGTATTGGTTCCTTGAATGCCAGAGCTGTTAAAAGCTGAATTTTCAGATCTTTTAACTCATAGCATAGTGTTTCTAAAGAGGACACCTTAAACCTGTTTGTATGTATTTATTAGTTTCACTACTGCTTTATTTCTGTGCTATTTAACAGCAGATGATATCTTCCCACGTTTTTCAAGATCCCAGGGTGTTTATTGTGGTTGCAATTGTTCTTTCATTGAGATCAGCAGAGTAGCTGGGCTTCTCCAGCAAACTGACTGCAGTTTTATAGTAGCCAATGAGCCAATAGTTCATGCAAATCTAGGGAATTCTGCATTTTGTTAAAATGCAGCAGCGCAGTTATACTCTCACAGAGTTTTTATTAATGTAATATCCTGCCTTCTTAAAATATGTGGTGCTTATTTTGTCCTAATCCATCTGTTTGAAAAACAAAAATTAAAAGGGTTACACAGTATGTGTGTTGCTTTGATCACAGATTTGGAATTTCCTGCCTCATATAAAGGAGCATCAATTAGATGTTACTCCAGTCTAACACCCAGATCTAACGTTTGCCTTGCAAAAGCTCAGATAGTCCTGCCTTAGATAGGTATTCTAGGAGACCCCTATTCCAAAGTGGGAAAGCTGCACTTCAGATGCTCAGATAAATTGTCAGGGATGTCCCCTCTTTTACAGGCAGCTGCTAAGACCTAGGAGAGATGCTGTCTACCCTTGTTGCCCCCAGTGGAAGCATAAAGAGGTGACTTCTCAAGTATGTGCTATTTTTGTATAATCTGAGTTTCATTATATTAGCTGGTCTGAACATCCTACAGGTCATTAGGAAGGGTATGCAATATAGGAAGGTTTAACAAAGGTGCAGGCAGAGAAATGTCCTGTCCCTCATAATAGACAGTATTGGACAAAATTTCACTCATTTGCTGATGTTGCCTTGCTACTTGGTACCCCACTATATGGAACCCCACAAGAGAAATATTAATATTAATATTATGAAGATTAAGGCAAGGTCCAGCAGAAAATACTACATGCAACAAGGTTGAAAGCTAAAAGCTGAACTCTTCCAGTAAGCCTGCGTTCTCACTAAACCCCTATTAGCCAGGCTTTTTCCTTTCAGGCTGTTCATGCACCATGCAAATACTTTGGTATCTGTGGAACTTGTATCGCTTTTGTCAGCAGGAATATAGCCCTCTAACCTCTGAAAGTGACACCAGCTTCTCCAGGCAATTACTTTGGCCATTTTCTGCTAGAAATGGCCTTTTAGTACTGTGCTAAATTTAAAAATAATATGTTTTAAATTACCCCGAAGGAAACTTTGAAAGGTAACAAGCAAGGGGTGAAGGAGATGAAGGGAGAAGAATTAGAACTAGACATCAGGAGATGTTCTGCACATAACAGAGCCAGAACAACATAACACCCTTTCTCTCTGCAGCAGAAAGAATCTCTCAGTCTGGCTCTCCTGTGCAACCAACTCAAAGGCAGTTTTAACACAGCAGAAATAGACTCACTAACAATTCTAATTTCTGGGGGTTCTAATTTCCAGCATCCTTGTTCAACTTGGGCATCCAAAAGATGCACAAGCAGAAGTCCCTGCAGCCAAATCCAACCCCACAGATTGTCACTAGTGTAGGTATCAGTGCTGAACACTTTCCCACCCCATGAAATGCAGGAGGGCTTTGGCAAACATTGCACTCTACCTGAAATTCCCCTGGGCGAGGACTCAGGTGGGCAGGGGTGAAACTGAGATTCCAGGCCAGCACATAGAAGGTATGGAAGGTGCATGCTCCTGGGATGCATTTCTAGCTCTTTCTGGTGGGAAAGGGGATGAAGAAATTAATCAACATGGATCCTTGTTGGGGGTTACATGCCCTTTTTTTTT
>VWYI01034732.1:52960-122700 GCA_013399455.1 Anthoscopus minutus | reverse complement strand
TAATTATTTTTATTATAAAATATATATTTTAAATTTATTATATTTAAATATTATTATATTTATTATTAATGTAAGACAATTTTTAAAATTGTCATTTTTTGTCCTTTGCTGTCATTGATGAGCAGATTGTTGTTGATTAACAGACATGGATTTAAGTAGCAAATTTAACAGTTTCTTTGGAAACATGAGTTGGAAGCACTTATCTACAGAGCATAATAACAAGGCTACCTTGAGGGCTATCCCTTCTTTCTCCCTGCTGCCTATCCCAGGGATAGAAAATTAAAGTAACATTTTGGATATTCTGACAACAAAGAAATGACCGTCAAATCCCCATGGAGCTTATTTGTTGTAGGGTGTGCAGTTTTGGGGAGAAGACCTTGACTTTTCATAGGGAAGTTTTAGCATAACTTGATACTGACTGAGTGAAGTGCTTGAACTTCTAACCCAGAATTCTGTGGATTGCCAGGTGGAAGCAACTCTGGCAATGTGATTGGCATTGGTTGCCCAGCCAGGGCCCATACAAATGCGTGGTGGTTTGTGACTCCTGCTCTTAGTACAGCCCCTGCCATGGGAACTCAATAGTGTGTTGTGTTTGGAGGTTGTTACATTCCCTAGCTGTTCCTGTTGTGGGGCAGAAGGCCCTGGTGGATGGCCACAAGGCAGCTCTTACAAGAGATTTCTGTGAATTTTCTGCTTTGTACTCTCCATGTTTGTGTCACTGGGCTTCTTGTTAGCCTGAAAGCTCAGAGGAAGCAGTGGAGGCTGGACTGGCTTTGCAGGGTAGATTACCCTCCTAAGGCAATATACCTTGCTGTGAAAGGCAAGACTGTAACAGTAATGCACAAATGGCATCACTTGAATAAATACAGATGATAGAATGTCTTTATGTCCACTTGAGGTGTATTCTACTGCATTGGGGTGTCAGTGTGAGTTATCCCTATTTTCGTAGAACATTTTATTTTCCTTGCTGTTTTTTTTTCTGAACACTGATTCTATTTATGAAGTGATTTAAAGAAAAGTTAATCTAATGTAATTGCAAGTTGCTTTTTCAATCCGGTATTTAAGATTATTGTCTTTTCTAGTAATAGAGCAGTAAGTCTTACTGTGTGTTTATTTTGCTTTGGTATTATTAGTTCCAGGAACCAGATATAGTTTGGATAATTTACAGGTTTTCTGTTACACAGAATTTTGCCATTCTCTATATTCCTTCTCTTTCTGTTCTTAGAGAGAAGGTACTTCTTGCAGAACATTGCAGAAGTTTCTGGTTAAATGGATTGCAAGGATGAAATATATTTGTCCTATTTCCATTTTTATTGCACAAGGAATCTATTACTCTGTATTTTTATTGGTTTATAAAATAGAGTGAAATTCAAATACAAAGTACTGCTTTTCCCATGGTCTCTCTTGTTTTCATCTAAAAATTGTTTCTCTGCTCCAATTTTCTTTTATATTGCAGGGAAAATCTTGCCTTTTGTTTAATATGCCTTTTCTTGTCTGCATTTGAAGGGAGATAATTTAATAAATTTTAGAGTTAGAATCAAGTCACTCAAATGGAATTGAGTAATCCTAAGAGAAGATTTGCTGAGTTGATTGAATTAATGTGACTATCCAAGTTGCTATGAGTTTCCAGACATTTAATTAGTACCTCTGGCAGCATACTCTTTTCAGCTTTAGGTATCGTTTTCTGCTCTTCAAAATATCTGTAGCAACTTCAGTGCTTAAGAGATGAAGCTCAGCTCCAGCTGCTCTCTTTCTCACTAGGGTTCTGCCTTTGTAGATAATTTGATTTCTTTTTTGATTCTTTGGGGAGCAGGGCAACCAGCAGGTATATAAATCTGCACATGGCAATGCTTGTTAATCTGGGAACACAGCATACAGGGTTCTGTGGTTAGAAGAGAAAATTGAGATGTACAGTTTCATTTGGATCATCCTGCTGCCAAATGTACCGTTGTGTTTCCTTCATGTAGTAATGCTGGTTAGAAACTTCCCAGATTCATCCTGTGCTGGTAGCTTCAGCAGCACATTGTTGTAGGGCTTTTGTGTTTAAGGGTCACGTGTACAGAGAGAGAGTGAAAAAAAATACAGATTGTGGAACTTAGTTTGAATGTTATATAAACATTGATATCTAAGAGGTTTAGGGTGGCAATCGTGTAGGTCAAGATCCAGTTCCTAATGTGACACATACAGAGATCACATTATTAATAAAGTTGGAGTCTGACAGAGAATAAAATACAGTAACATGAATCTACAAAGAATTTCATCAAATAGGAGTAATATTCCCAGGAATTCCTGTGAACAAAGTCCTCCAGAACTGGCAGATGATGCCATTATGGTTTAAAGAGCCTTATAGCAAGGATGACTGCTAAGAGCATCAGGAAGAAAGAAATAGGGTGAAGTCCGTTTTAAGAGTCAGGTTCACTTTCTCATATGAATAAAGTGATGATTACACTTGCCCTTAATGCCTGTTTGTGAGTGGAGTCAAGGTCCCTGGTACTGGGCTTGGACTGCTTACTTTCCATCCTTTCTTCTTTTCTTCTGCTTGTCTCTCTCCCTCTCCAGACCCTTTCGCTATGTGCAGACTTCATGTTTATGTGAAAACGCCCTGATTTGTATAGAGCCTTGTCAGATTTACCTGTGCTAAAAAAGGGCTCTTAACCTTCAAGCTGTGTTTGGGGTAGTACCAAAAGAGTTTAAAAGACAATCCTGGGTTGAATCAGGAGAGTGGCATATAGCTTCTTGCCCTGAGGGAAAAAAAGAGAGGTTTCCCCATTATCTGGGAATTTTTTTTCTAGGGCTGGATAATCAAGAGCTACTAACTCTTACCATCTCCTTCTATGTACTGGCAGGTGTCCACAGACTGAGGTTACAGCATCATGCCTGAAAGGACAATTGTGTGACTGTGCCTTCCCATTCCAGATCCATCACTGGTTTGCCATTCCTGAGCTAACACAGATAGCATCCAATTGATACAGGAGCTGATGAGATTGACCTCTGATCGACTCCATCTACCCTTCTTTATTGCTAACAGCTGCTGGCTGGGCATGCCCTTAGACATGGCTGAGCAGAACCTCTGTGTGTAACCCATGGATCTGACCTCCAGTTTCAGCCAATGTGTCTGTGAATCAGTAAACTAGGTGGACTTTGTGCAAAACTCTGTGTTGTTGCTGGTTGTTTAGGGATTTTTGTTGGGTTGGTTTGTTTGTTTTTCTTTGTATGTACAGCAGGATTTAGCTCTCTTCCAGCTATAATTTTCCAGTTTGTCAAGTTTTCCAATACTAATGGAGAAATGAGGACATACTGAATGTAATTATGGAAAATAGTAATGAGTGGAAGAGCCTGTTGAAAGTGCATTCTCGTCAAATTAGAAATTTATTAAGAATGGGATGATGATGGGGAGGAAATTATTATAGGTCTGTTCCTAACAGGGATGACAAAAAGGAATTAGAGTAATGGAACAGAGTGTATGAATCCATTGTGTGAGTCTCAGAAAGGGAAATGGTTCTGTTGACTAGCAAATAGGTACAGCTGATGGCACTTAGTCCAGAAGTTGAGTTTAGAGGCTTCAGAATTCTCCACATTAGGTGAGGAAAAAATAATAAAACTTTGTATAAAATAATCCTTGAATTAAAGGGCATTGTTAGTCATGAAAGGGGATCTGCAGGGCCTTCTTTTATCATTTGAAGTGGACCATTGTCCCCTTGTTGCAGAGGCAGCTGGTACCCTGGGCTGCCAGCTGGTCAAGAGAGACGGTCCTGCCCCTGTGCTCAGCTCAGAAGAGGCTACACCTGGAGTCCTCCATGCTCCTGTTGGCTTCCAGGTGCAAAACCAACGTGGATGTACTGGGGAGAGGACAGGCAAGGGCAAAGAAGCTGATGAAGGGACTGGGCTAGCTCATGTATGAGGAAAGGCTGAGAGAGCTGTGGCTGTTGAGCCTGGAATAGAGAAGGCTCAGGAGGATCTTGCCGCTGTGTACAAAATACCTGCAGGGAGGATGCAAACAGGATGTTGCCAGGCTCCTTTCAGTGGTGTCCAGTGACAGAACCAGAGGCAATGGGCACAAACTGAAGGACAGAGGGCTTTCCCTGAACATCTGGAAATATGAGGATGACTGATCACTAGCACAGGTTGTCCAGGGAAGTTGTGGAGTCTCCATTCTTGGAGATATTCAAAAGCTTCGTGGATCATGTCCTGGGCAACCAGCTCTAGGTGGCCCTGGTTGATTTGAGATGGGCCAGATGACTTCCAGAGGTCCCTTTTAACCTCAACTACTCTGTAATTCTGTGATTTTGTGAAAAGAGAGTTATTTTTGTCAAGGATGTAATTGGTAGAAATTCCCTTTCCCCCCTTTTTCTTCCCCTCTCCCATCCACTTTGTTAGAGTGGGAAAAAAAAGCAAAAAACAAACCCTTGAAATTTTTCTTACTCTGATGGTTAATAGGAAATAGAACCAGTTTTTACAGACTAAAATGCAATCAAAGTGGCCAGAGTAATGAATAATGAGTGTTTGATGACAGGAATAGCAGCAGCCCTTGACCTACGTAACAATTATAGCAGCAGGTCTTGTTCTACATAACAGCTCCTGGGAAAGGGAGACCTTAAGTAGGTGCAAGGACACAAGAATCTGCAATATACAGGAGAGTGTTCACAGCAGTGTATAAATTAAAATCTTCTTGCTGTGATATCTTTAACTAGCCCTGAAATAGATTATCCATTTAGGGATACACCATTAACTAATGAGAAGCATGAGATTCCTAAGTCTATATAACTATTCTAGTTTGGTTTGAATTAAGATAAGAAGCCTTTGTGAAAGCTGGAGATGATTAAGCCCAAGGTAACTATCTTGGATTTTAGCCCTGCAGGAGTGACTAAGGAGTTACTAAGGAGAGCTCCTGAACCCTGTGTCTGAAGATAGCGGTGAATTTTCTCTGAAAGAGATACAAGTGACCTTAGAATGAATAACTGACCTTATAAAATCTCTCAGGGTATTCCCAAGGAGAGTCTGGAAATGAGATTGTTTCAGCTGGATACTGGGCCTAAGGACGGCAGCAGTCGTGATAGAAATTCAGCTGAAACTGCACCTACACAACAGACCACTAGAAGTCTCCAGACTCTAAGACATTTCACTGGAAGGAAAATTTTTACACATTTAAGACTGTATCATAGAAATCCTTTAAAGATCAGGGAAAATGTCTAGAATTGTTGAATAACACAAATAGGCTTAATTGACAATAGATTGAGAGTATAGATATCTAAATACTTATTTGACAAATTTTAATCATCAATTTAGGAAATAAAGAAAGAATTTTCAACAAGGAATCAGTCTCATACAGGCTCAAATTCGGCCTCTCATGCTTGAGCAAAAATGGCATTTATCTTCCAACTGTTCTGGCCTTTATTCTGTATTCCATTTCTCAGAGAGAGCTTAATTTTCCATGAACTATCCCTTGAAACTGTTCTTGCTTGTGGGCACCCACCCCCCACATTTTTTATTTCTGGTGCTGGAATTTAGAAGAACTGAAGAACTGCTTTTTGTGGGGTTTTTTTTGTTTGTTTATTTTTAAGAAAGATCCACTTAACTAAATGATGCCTAAAGAGTTCTCTTCTGTGCTAGGATAAATACACAGTTGCTGAATCTGAGCTCTCTTTCCTCTTTGCTGTTGATCTGAAAGTGAAAGGAAATTCATTACTCCTTGCCTGTCTCTTCAGAGTCAGGTCTTTTCATCTTCTGTCTTTGTTACCTATGGAATGAAGACAAGCAGAGAAGGCAAAGCAGAAGCTGTGCTGCTGGCTGTGGGCTGCTGCCTGCAGCCCTTGTGCAGCAACCAGCGAGCTCTTCTCTTGTGCAGGGCTCTCTGGCTCAGCCACAAAATAACCTTCCCAGGCTGTAAGTTAGGCCCACGCTGACCCTCTGATTTGAAGAGTTCAACAGGGTTTGTATGAGAAGCTGATTTTATTTGCATAATAATTTGAACATGGAGATAGTGATTCCTGTGTTCATTGGATCATTAACTGAATGCAAAAACAAATTTATATAATTTGGTTATGAATACCTGTAGGCAGAAAATTAGGAGTTACCTACATTATCTTTAAAACAGCTCTTCTCAAGTTCATTCTGAGCCCTGCAAAATTTTCCAAGGACTACCACAGACCCCCAAATGTCTTGAAGGTTATGGATACACTTAATCTTGATTCTACAACTTAACACTACAGTCTATTGTGCCTTTCCTATCTCAGGAGTCTTTTAGTCACTCTCCCTTCTTGGCAGTGGCCTTCAGCTTCAAGGTCTGCAGTATTACCCCTGCTGGGTGTTTGGTCTCCATCCCTTGTCTTGATTCAACTGAACCCCTGGATGTCAGATGAGGACATAGTAACCATAGCCCTGTTTCTGCCAGCACCTTCTTTCATCCTAGCCATTTTGGTATTGGAGGACCTAATGTTTTTGTACTCCCCAGGTGACCAATTCCTAGCCCTAATTTTATTTAATTCTAGGTAGACTACTGGCTAGATCACTTGTCTTAATTACACAGACCCCTGACTGCTCCCTGGCCCAGATTAACAGTGTGTCAGAAGTTTAGCTTTTCCCTTGTTGTTCCAAACACAAATCCTAGTCACAACTCTGACCATAGTTTGAATATCCTGATTTTGTAAGTTGGTTCCTTGAGTACAATTGCTATGACTGGAGAGACTGATCTGTCCCAGAGTTACTTGTCCCTGTTGGTGTTTTAAGTCATCTTAGCTCTGTGTGCTGTGAATGATTGACTAGGAAATGGATTTCTTCCATTCCAGCCTTATAAAATCTAAGCTGTCAGAGAAACAATCTCATGTTTTCTTGGCAAGAATCAGGGTAAAAACTGTTATTTTCAAAAATCAGGTATTCTCTGTTCTCTCTGATGTGTATATCTTACAAATCCGTAACAGATCTCCAGTTCCTTGTATTCCAAGCCATTAGAATTTCTGTGTGAGGCTGGAGTTAGAATTATGAGGTAGTTATAATCATGAAGATATAGAATCATACATTGGTTTGGTGTGGAAAGGACCTTAAAGATCCTTTAGATCCAACGCCTCTGTCATGAGTGTAGACACCTTCCACTAGACCAGGTTGCTCAAAGCCCAATCCAGCCTGGCCTTGAACACTTCCAGGAATGGGGCAGGGAGAAGGAAAATATATGTGGGCTCCTCTGGCTGCACTGAAGGTGTGAGACTTCAGGGTTAATAGTTTCAGATCAGTCCCCAGACCTTCTTTATTCACAGCAATGTAGCTTCACCTTTGTATATATGTTTAGATGTGCACACAACTTCCAGCTTCCTCAGAATATAGATGTATGTGTACATCTATATGTACATTTTTTAACCTTTTTTTTGTAAACAGGGAAAGGTGTGAATCTTCTCTGCAGGGTGAAGGAAAAAGGAAACACACATATTGCATGAAAAGTAGGAAGGGACCTATCCAATTGAAGCACTCACTCTCACTTGGGACCACGATGGAAGTTTGATCTACTCAGAGAATAGGGGACATACAACCTCTCTAGTTACACCTGGGATGGACAATAACCAGTGTAATTGTTAACAGTCAGGGTTGGGATTAAGTTTAGGGATACCAGGATCTGAAGTGATTGATTTATTGGTGGATTTTGCAAGTTTTGCAGGGGTGAGGCAGAACTGTGTTCTGGTAAGGCAAAGTTAACTCTGGGATGTTGTTACAAGAGCTATGTTTGGGTTGGGAACAACATGGCATAAAACCTCGTGTCTGCTGAAATACTGAGGTATCCTGAGGGAGAGTGGGACATTAAAGAGAGGTGAGCTGAAATCAGATAGAAAGATGAAATTAAATTGTTTCATATTTGCATGTGTCACTTCAGCTTCATTTACATATTTCCTTAGAACTGAATTACCGCCATAAGTTAAGGGTATTTTCTAATTAACAGTCCTTGTACACTTAACCAACCATCTCTAAATGGATTCAGAGGTCATATGCAAACCATACAAAATACACTGAATCTCTCCACTCTTGGTGTGGCAGAAGTTTTAGAATGATGCTAGTTTTGAAAGAAAACATAATTTGAGTTCTCCCTGCATCCTTTATGCAAGAGAAAAACAATGACAAGTTTGAAAGAATGAAATAGAAGGCTTAATAAAATCCATGTGGAGACTGAGAAAAAGCTCAGGTAGCTGGCTCCAGGGGTAGATTTGCCTGTTCTACAATGAATGATGACTTTTCTACCTCTGCTTTGCTCCCTCTGAGATAAAGAACTGTTCAATTTTTTTCTTCCCATGCTGTGTAGTGTATACAGTATGATTACATTTCGACATACAATGAGATTTCGCATTGTTATAATTTCATTCTGATGTAGTTTGGTTTTTAATCACATCCCTTTACCTTTTCTAAATCAATATCCAATCACTGTTGCTTCAGGGGAAAAATTTGCAATTCATTAAGGCTTGCCTAAAAGAAGAGTATAAGCTTTATCTCAATAATGTGCATGACAAAGTTTAATGAATCGTTTAAATATTTTTCATTATTTTCCACTTCTTATGCAATGGAAATATCATTTTGGATTTGACAGAAAGCAAGGTAGAAGGACTAAACCAGAAAAACCATTTATAAAACACTTTTTACAGGGCTTCCTATTTCAACAGGTCATTTTCCCATTCTTGAGAACATCAGTCTTACTGATGTTAGTTTAGCAACCACCAACACGTTTTTTTCGTGGGCTGAACCAGTCTTTTTCAGTTCTTGTATAACAGTACTCTGAACTACTGTAACTCTTGAAATAGGGGTGTTTGCCTTTATTCCCATCTGTTTTCTGTGCATAAATGTTTTCAGCTATCCAATGGGAGAAGGATTTTTTCCTTCTATGGTCAAGGTGGTGCCAATGTCATTCAAGTAGTACACAGGTAAGGGATGGGGGCCAATGGACACTGCATCAAGGAAAATCTTAATTGGCATTAGGGAAAAAATCATAGGCAACAACATATTGGAAGATGTTCCCTCAAGAAGGTGTAGAAGATGTTTGAAAACACTCAATTGGATAAGGCCCTGAGCTACTTTATCTAATGGCAAAGACTCCCCCGTTGCATGGTCAGACCAGATGACCCCCTTAGGTCCCTTTCAACTTAAATTAGTGTTTGGCACTTATCAAGAAGTAATCAAGATGCCTGTGCTAAGAACAGACTTTATCAGGCAATATTGCCCCTATTTCAGTCAGCAAATTAGTTTATCTGATAAAATGTGCAGCATTTTCCAAGTCTGGAGCTGTTACCTGTAGCACAGTAAGGCTGTCAAAGTTGATGTAAGTGATCTGCATCTTCTTGCTACTGACATGCAAACTGGTGTTTTTATCCTACCACATCTGGGTTTTGGGACTCACTGGAGAGGGAACTGATAAGGATGGTAATTTTTTTTCAGGTGGATGAATCTAGGCTGTACTGTCACATATTTGTAGGAATAAATAGGGGAGATTCAGCCTTAGACTAGTGAAAATCTCACTACTTCAGCTTATGAAAATAACCAAAGAATTCAGTAAAGCCTCCTTGCCATAGTTTGCTTCTGCCTTTGAAATTGCCTTTTTCATATGGCAGATTTTGATCTAGCAGTGGAACTCAGGTTAGCAACGGGGATGATTCATGTCTTTTGGGCATTTTCTGCAAAGTTTAATTCAATCTTCTAAAAGACAAGAAAAATAAAGAGACTGGAGACTTTGTAGCAGTCTAGGCCATTTCACATACATATTTGCAGAAATAAAATTATAAGGCTTCAGGGATCAATCTGACAAAATATAATATTATGTGCATTGGTGTACATTTCCATTTAAAACTAGGAATAATTGAAAAAATGAAGCTAGGCAAAAATAACATAGTAATGAGTTTATCACTCTACACTGTAAATTCTTGAAGCATAGGCTAATGTGTAAGCAATCATAACCTTCGGGGAAAAGAGATGGGTACCCAAGGCCTTCTTGCCCTTGTCTGGGTTTTGTGATTTGGCAGTGGGGAAAAGGTGTAGAGAGAAAATCTTGTAAGCTGAGTCCACGCATTTATTTTTAGTTTTATATGAGGCATTTACTAATGGCAAAATGTCCTTGAGGTTAGGAAGAAGGCTTTTTTTACTTGGCACAGACAAGTTTCTACATTCCAATTTTGTTGTGATATGCTCTTTGCAATTAATAATAAAGCATTTTGAGAGGAAACAAGGGAAAAGCAATGAGACTGTGGAGGCCAAGTTATTAACCCAGTGTTATTTCCCTGTTATAAGCAACCAATATAGTCTAGAGCACAGAGGTACCGTTAAGTTTATTCCTTAGACCACAGCCAATTCCTTTCTACTACAGATTTACTCTCATACAAACTCTGTGAGTTCAAATTATTTCAAAATGCAAAAACTTGCAGGAAAGTGGCACTAGGATGTCCAGGGAATGGAGAACCACTCTTTCCGAACAAGTTAAAAGAAATAGGCTTGTTCAGGCATTAGGGAATGTCTGATTGTGTTGTAGAAATATATCTAGGGTAAAAGCTAGGAATTAAGAGTTGGAAAAGAAGGGTAAAAGGTGAGTCAGATGTATTCATTTTTCCATGGGTATAGCTAGATTAGACTCTAAAACAAGGTTCCTGGCCTTCAGAAAGGCATAAACTTGGGATGAACTTGCTGAAGGTGAAATAGCTTGGTTGGCTGCATTAGAAGACACTGACCTTGACTGAAGAGGTCCTGGTAATCTATATCCAGGGGAATTGCAGAAGGGAATGGAACAGTGCTTGACTTTTCTTACCTCTCTCCAGAATTTTTTGCAGTTTAAAGAATTTTCAGTAACTAGGAGAGATTTTTCTTGCCTTTGATACAAGGATTTTTATTTCTTCTGTGGGGTATGTGACTTAAGCAGTAAAATGCCATTCATGAGTGATACAAAATGCAAAATTGAATTTCGTTTTGACAGAAGGCTTTTCAGAAGGTTCATTTGACTAAATCAGTCATTATCTCTAGACTTAGGATGATTTCCTATTTTTTTCCTAAAAATTCCAAACGACTTTTAAAGTATTTTAAAATATAGAGAGGATTCTATTTGTCAGTCTCACTGAGAATGAGCTTGTGTAAGTTTCTGAGCTTGTAATATTTATTATTCTCTTTTTCTTCTTGCCTCCTGGCCTTTCAAGAGGAAAATGTGTTTCCATGCATGTACTATTAGAATGACTTTTTCTGCTTTTAAACTGGTTTTGAATTGCTGAATGTGGTCACATCACTGCTTATCTTGCAGTAGCTTTTCCTGGACTGTAGCTTGCTACCTTTTGATTAATTTCTTTATCTCCTGAGATGCATTTCTGATTTTTGTGTTGAAACCCTGCTATGAACTTGATCTTTCTTCTGCTTTTTAATCCTTAATTAAGAATATTGACATATTATTAATAGGGATTATAGCCTCCTGTGGAATAGCCAGCAACAGCACTGATTCTGCTGTTACATTTATTTATGGGGCATCACAGTACATGGCATCATCACTTTGTTCATGGAAGTCTTTGTAAATTAGAAAGAATTTAGCTCTTTCCATGCAAAGAAATGGTATAATTCCCATTCTGATTCAGAGAAAATTTGGCTCAGTAGTAGGTAGGGGTGACCTCAAAAGTTTGGAGAAAATTAGTAGGTGAACTTGGTATGGTTTTTTTCAAAAGACTTCAAGAGTAAATGAAACACACCAGGGCAGATTCTCAGCTGGTGTAAATTACTATCACTCCACTGAAGTGGGCATAGCAGAAGGAGTTTAACCAATTGACAGTCCTTCAGGTGTACATTTGTTTCTTTTTTTTGCTGCTAATTTTGAAATTAGAGGACTCCAAGTGAACCTTTGGACCAAATTATTCTGTTGGGGTTGGAGCAGGTCACAGATAAAATAAGAGTACAGATCAAATCCAAGCTTTTTCCACATGAGTTATACCCTAATCATGGCTCCATGCACTCTCAGAACTTGATTCCCTGCAGCCTTTCTCCTGCTTCTGCCTGACCCTGATCTGGAACTACATTGTTAATCAGAATCACTGTAGCATGTATTGTATTACTGTGTATATCAAATAAAAGTTGGAAACTTGGCATATTCAAGACTGGGAATAATCTCATCTATGATAGAGCACTTTCTGAGAGCAAGCAGTTCATCCAGTGAAAGCACCAGCATTTCCCAAATGCTCCCACAAACAGGAGCGCATCTTAATATTAATAAAGCAGTGAAGTATTAAGGCAACATATGCTGTAACTGTGCAGTCTGCAAGTGAGTTAACTGCTTCTAAGAGTCCTGATCAGATTTCCTGATGATGAAGCAATGCTGTGCTTTGTCAGATGAGTGCCTCCTCATTATTCAGCATGGCATTGTGGGGTTTGTGGCATACTTTGCTGTTTTTCATAAAGATGGGGGTTTTTTTTCTTAAATGAAAGACCAACAAAACCAAGCAAAATTGCTTTTTGTCTGGAAAACATTTTAAAAATGATGCTGCAAATCATTCAAATTTAAATCTTAATTATATGAATTCTGGAAAAACTGTTCTACTTGCCAAAAAAATGGTGAGTTTTGGATAAATTAAATTAGCTTCTAGAAACATTTTTTTCAGCCTGAATACTTTTAAAATACTTTTAATACTTTTAAAAAGTCATACTTTAATTTTTTTAAATGTAAATAGTTTATAAAACTTAAATACATACCTGACTTAGTACTTTGTTTCTCCACTTGGTGTGAGAAATGTTTCAGTGAGCGTAGTTCTCTGTTTGCAGCATGGCAGGCTGAACCTCAAGTGTGTTGTGAACTACTCCCTTCTGATAAAGGCATTTTGTCAGGGGCAGGGCAGCTCTATGTTCAGACCCCACAACAGGTAAAGCCAAAATATCATTCAGGAGCATGTGACAAAATGATTTCACTGGGTCCTGCTGAATTTTGAAAGGAAAATATGTTGAAATTCCAGATTGGTCCTTAAAGGCCCAAACCCCTCTGTGTCCCATCTCCTTTCCTTGATCACATGCATGTGACAGGTGTGTTCCATAGTGTAATGAAGTAAAAGGCTTTTAATTTTTAGCTACAGTTCGATGATGGGTTTTGCCCCAGGGACACAGAGTCTACTGTGCTCGTTTCCTGCTGGCTCTAATAGCAGAACAGGGCTTCTTTCCCTTTCAAGCAGAGAGGTTACTCTGTAAAACGAATCAGACAGTTTTTATTGTGAGATTTATGTAAGAATTAACTATTCAGTGTGATCTCCTTTTTAGAAAAAATATATATTTACCTTAATTTCTGTTTTAAATACCCTTCTATTAGAATATAATATTTTATTAGAAGTGTTTACTCTCTGTATTAAAGGACTCTTCTATTAAAGTGGGAAGCTATGCAGCATAGCCATCCAATAATAGCTATTAATTATTCTGTAAACTAAAGCTATGGGCAGGAATGTTGTTGCAGGCATGTGGTGAGAATATGATAAGAAATAGAAACTATACAGTGAAGTAAGGCTCTTTTTTCCTCTACAAATTGTTTCTTTTTTTTTTTTAATTTCCTTGGGGTTTGGTTTGGTTTAGTATAGGTAATTGTATAAATATGATTTTTAATGTATTCTAGTTTAATATTAATAAATTTATACATTGCTGGTGTAACCATTCATTTTGCACAAGATAGTTTTATTGACATCAGTGAAAGAAAAGTTCTTTATTCTTTCTCTGTAATTGTAGTGATCACACTATTTAATTTTTCCTGTATTGTGAGCATTTAAGCACCAAACAGCTTGTTTCAACCTTTCAAAATTCAAGCCTTAGTGAAATATTAAGTACAATCAGTTCTAGTTCTTGCTGAATGGAAAATAATGAAAGTGCAGAACAAAACCATATTTTTCCTCTGACTTCCTAGTAATTAGTCTTTGCCTTCTTTTTGAAACACTAGTGTTCTATCTCTTTGCTCTTAGAATTTAACATTTTCAGTGCTTTATAAAAAATTGCAAGTTGAGGCAGGCCTAGTTTCTTCATAGTTTTTGCATTTTAGAAATATATCATTAAGGAATAATTTAACATGCTTTTCTACTTTGTAAACCATGCAATTTAAACTATAACAGAGGTTTTCTTCTGTTGCCACTTGAATATACTTGTGCTTTATGTTGAAGTCAAGAGGTTGTCTGCATGAGGGCTGAGCACTAGAAGTTTTGTGATGTATGCTAATTGAAAAGTTTATATTCTGAAGTGACTAAAGAACCTGGAGATCAAACTGAAACCAGTGGAATTATAGGAGAAAATTTTAGGAGAACTGCATGCTTCCAAGCACCTGAAAAGCAAACAATCTCAGATTCTGTTTCTTTGACTTAGTTTGTCCTTCGATATTTAGACACAAACCTCCTTCCCAAAGTCAGCATGAGGCAAAATTAAATTGAGTGGGAACAGATTGAGCAGTCAGAAGTATGAAATTTTCTCTGAGATAAAGCATCCTCATAGGAGCGCTCCTCCCTTGGGCTATGGACACTGTAAATTTACCTGATAATGCCAGGTGACTGGAACAGTCCCTTGGTATTTCTTGTGGAGGCTTCCCTTGCTGCTGGAGATCTTTTCTGTGACTTAATATCTCAATTTAGGCTTCATTAAGTGCCCTGATACAAAAAGGATAAGAGCTGATCCATGCTTTGATCAATGCTGATCAATGTTGGCATTAATTCACAGGCACTTCTAACAAAAAAGTTCAGTTTTCTCTGATGCTGTTCTGACTCATTAGAGTTAATGGCCTTTCCTGAGAAATACAGTAGTGGCTATTAAGAAATGAGGTGAACACTCAGAAATGAACCAGAGGAGAGCTGGCTGGCTGTGCTTTGAAACTTCTGTAGTATTTATGCAGTTACACACGTAGGCAGCCTGTCTTCTTCTGCTCCAAGTGAATTTATTTTTAAAAACTCCTACAGAGCTGCTTCTCTGTCCTTCAGCATAGAGCAGGTGTTCTGGTCCCACTCTGCAGCAGTCCACACAGTAATTGGCTTAACCCCATGATAGACCAAGGACCTGAACTTGAGCTTGTGCTCCTCCAGCCTGGAGGAGACTGAGAGGAGACCTCAATGCAGTCCCTGTGAGGGGAGGAGGGGCAGGCACCGATCTCTGCTCTGTGAGAAGAGTGATCAATCACTGCAGCGGTGGCCTGAAGCTGTGCAGGGGAGGTTCAGGTTGGATGTTAGGAAAAACTTCTTCACCCAGAGGGTGTTTGGGCACTGGAGCAGGCTCCCCATGAAGTGGTCACAGCACGAGCCTGACAGAATTCAAGAAGTTCTTGGACACTGCTCTAAGGCACATGATGTGACTCTTGGGGATAGTCCTGTGCAGGGCCAAGAGCTGGACTGAATGATCCTTGTGGGTCCCTTCCAACTCAGCATATTCTGTGATTCTGTGATCTGTAAGGCAAATATCAATGTACTTTCCTCAGAGTTGGAACCTGAGAAATCGCTGTGATAACTGTGTCCCACTGGAGGGCTCCCCAGCACTTGCAGTAATCCTCCTCTTTAATGGCTATCTCCGTCTAGGGCTGTCTCTTCCCTGCAGTGCAGTGCATTGCAGAGCTGCTCCCCTGCAGCAGAAGGAATGACTTTAGAGATGGGGGTGGGTGTGTGTGTGTGCAAGAATCACTCCTGCACCCCTCTGTAGGTATTTTTAATCACTGCCCTCAGCTATAAAAAAACTTATGTGCCAAATCACCTTAGAATTTAGTATTACTTGTATTTTGAATTTTGTGTTGATTCCTGAGTGAGTTTGGCTGAATATCTCCACTGCTTCTTAACTGATTACAGCGTTAGAATGGTAATGGGAATTATTCTGTATTTGTTCCCTCTATTGTACTTCGGTTTTCAATAGAAGCCTTCAGTACAATCCAACTACTTAGAAGTACTCCAAAGGGAAAGTGGCTACACTTGAAGTTGACTGCTTTGCTCTTGCTAGGTCATTTTGCCTTTAATTTCATTTAAAGTTAAAATAAATTCGTTCAATTTAATTCATGAACAGTTTTTAATTTTCTATTGAAATATCAGGTGGTTGTTGAGTCTTGAGGAGTCAAGTGCTCTAACTAGAAAGCGTAAGTGATCTCACAGAAAAGTGTATGAAGATGAGTTAGTGATCTGCTTTGTGTGTAGCAGTGAAATAGCTTTCTACAGTTCTCCATTTAATCTGAAATGAGTTAGATGAGGCAGAATGTGTTGGGAAAAAATCATTAGTTTTAAATGAACTTTTGTGACTATTGTAGCAGCTGCTCTTAAAAGTGTTAATTATCGGCAATTTAATTTATTTACAAATGCATTCTTTTCAGACTGGGTTTTATACTAGATTACCTGAACTTTAGCTAATGTGCCCAGTTACTTTTAAATTCATGATTGTCTTTTTCCTGCATTAGTTGCACAGTGTTTCAAAAGTCTCAAATTTTAAGTTGGATGCAAATATTCACTTCAACAAAGTCCCTAAGTCATCTTTGGTCTTGTCTTTTAGAGATCATCTGAGCCTGTTCTTAATGACTGTTAGATGATGGACAAGGACTTCTGGGGCTGTTGACTCTAAATCATGATTCTTTCCCATAGAAGTTTACTACTATGGTTTGCCTGTATGTATCCAGAAATGAGCTCTCAAATGCATCTTTTTAATCACAGTGACAAATTCTTCTAAGCCATCTTGCTGGTACATCTTGCTTCTTACTCCATAAAGCAACTTTGTGTAGCCTTTTCCCTTCCCCACCCCATTGCAAATGTTGAGGCTTATTCTGGGATTTTAAAAGAATTACCCTTTTTAAGGTATTTGTGTATTACTTGAGAGTGGCTTCAAATCATGACTAAAAGATTCACCACTTGTACAAAGAATTGTTCAGCTGTGAGGAAAATTATTATTGGTGAAACTCCCATATTCAGCCAAGTTCTTAACCAAGGGATATTGTGTGAGTTCATGTGAATGAATTTTTGTTCGTCCTTAATGCTCTTCTGATATTATTTACTTGCTATTTGTCCTGACAAAGGAAAATATGCTCAGCAAAGTACTGTAAAGTAATCAAAATGTTTAATGTTCTTCACTTAAAAGGAGAGCAGCCTAGAGAGCCATTTCTAATTATTCTGAGCATGGAGATATTAGGATTGTGTATTAAATAGAAGGCAATTTTAGCACAATGATGAGTATCATCCGAGAATATTGGAGCACTTTTTGTGTTTATATATCCTATGTGCTTTGTAATTTCTCTTTTACCCTAGTAGTCCACTAGAAATGCAGCAGTTCATGGTGCCTCTTTACAGCTGGAGAAGAGTACCTGTGTTGTCTGGGAATTCTGTTAAAATTCACATTGCAATAAATGTACCAAGATTCTTTTTCATTAGAAACATTGTGGTGTAAGTGAATTGTAACATACAAAACAATAATGAATAGACTGTACAGTTTACAGTTTTTAAGCTACACAAAATGTTAGTTCTAGAAATATATTTTAAAAGACACACCAGCAAATATTTAAAAATAATTGCAAATTCTTCAGTGATACACATAAATAAAGGAATTTTGCTGAGGCAATTATAGTGTCTCCTGCTGCTCTGCCAAAATTATTAGCATCATACATGAGACCTCCCAGTGTTTGCAGATCTGTGCAGTAACTGGAGATTTAAGGTTTAGAACTTGGAGGTGTGGAGAAAAGATGTTGTAAATAACTGCACAGGTTTCAAATCTAACAGGGTGACTGTGGTGCTCTAATATGGCTGCACTTGTCCAGGACCATTTGCCACTCTCTATCAAAGCTTTGGGATTGCTTGTTTTTGTGAGTACTGCAGGAATGTACTGTAATCAAAATATTCAGAAGCTTCTTAATGTGCTTGCTGACTAAAGACATGTACTTTTCAGAGTTTAAACTATTCTGTGAATCCCCCAAGAGTTGATGGTGCCACGTAATTTACAGAGCAAAGTGGGGAATTAGTCTTTCAATGTTAGAAGCTATCCTTGCATCATCTTTTGTTTTCTCTAAAAAGCTGAATTTTTGCCTGTTGTCTCTGAATATCTCATGATACATTTTTAGAGGGACACTAGGATCTCTTCTTTGGAATCAGGCAGGCAATGAACACACAGCTGGAAACTGATTCCTTTTTCCCAGCCCTCTTTTCCCTGCTGGCAAGAGTACCATGTATATACGTAAGTAAAGAAATCCTGGTAAGCCATTTAAATCCAATTATCTGTGACTTTTAAGCTTGACTTCTTTCTCTGAAATTAAGAAGGTATTCAGAAATGTGAATTATTTTATAAAGCTCTTTGTTCTTTATATGTTTAAATTTCACCTTTTTTATTTTTGAATAAACTTGATTCAAATGTTGATTATGTCAAGAAACATTTCTGCATTTTCTAGTTATGAATCAGATGATGAGAGTATTGGAAGAGTTTCTTTGCAAAAGTCAAAATATGAATTTTCTTTGAAATTTTTCTTCAATAGTTATTAAAAATTAAGTAAAACATACATCTGTGTTTATCCATAGTATATTACTCATCTTTAAATGAGACAGTTAATTAAAGAAAAATTAGAGAATTATTATTTTAAGATCTACCTAGAGGGAATGCTTGAATCATGTCTCTTTTGTATGGAGTTGCTTCATGGGTCCTTCTGGTTTCATTCATATGAGTTATGATCTGTGAACCAAAGTGTGACCCTATCCAAAGCTTGTGGGTGTTTGGATATCCATTTACATCTTAGGACTTTTGATTTTACCTGAGGAAGACATAGAGGACATAGAAATAGATACTTATTTGAGCTCAAAGTGTACTGAATTCAGCCTATCTATCCAGGCAGAATCTGACCATGTAAGTATAGATGTCAAAGTACTCTTCTTCTTACCCTGTAATTCTGAGCTGGGAATAAATGAAAATTACTGTGATGGATGAATGATCATGTTTCTCTGACTAGATTTTATCTTGTTCACCAACATTTTAGCTCTTAATAGGTTCTGATACTGTAAAAAAAAGAAATTATTATTCTTATCAGAATTTAATTTTGTAGGAAGACATGGTTACATCTCCATTTATTTTTTGACATTGTTAAAGCAGAGAGTTGGTCCAACTGTGACTCTATCAGCTGTAAACAATGCTCTTTGCCTTTGGCCAAATTTTAGTCTCCTAATGTTTTCACTTTGCCTGAAGTGAGTCACTGTGACAAACAAATCCCTGAAAATAAGAACATATAATGGAAAAGCTGACAAGACCCTTAACAATAGCAAAGCCATGGGCTTTGGTATAAACAGCATAATAACAGAGTGGATTTGATTGTCATCCTGGAATTTCAGTCTTTTGTTCCATTTCTTGTCCAATTGCCTGCATGACTATTTCACAGCAATACTTCCTGGCATATTCCAAAAGCTATGGTTATTCATTGGCAGGCTTCTGCCATAACCCAGCAATAAAATGTACATTGGGATGGTAACTGCTCTTTCCTTTAAAACAGAGTAAATATAGAAAACCAAAGCTGACTATGGGATAAAGTAGTTAGATCAAGCCTAAACAACTGGTTTTGTGTGATATGCTGGGATATTGAGGCTTGTCAGCATGGGGGGCTGTGAGAATGCCTAGCCATGTGCTAATGAGTCACAGTGTGAAGCTTAAAGAAAAACACAATCCTTTCTTTTCCTCTTCAACTCCATGTCTTATCTGAAATGGAAAGACACTGGCCGAGGTGTCTGTGGTCCAACTCAAGGATGTCTTAGTCCCAAGACAGGTATCTGAGCTTCTCTTTTGTGGCTGCTTGAGCTTGACTGGGCACCAGGCACCCACCAAGTCATTCTGTCATTCCTCTCCTCAGCAGGGCAGGGGCAGAAAACAGGATTGAAACAAACCTTGCGGGTTAAGATAAAGGCAGTTTACCAAAGCAAAAGCAAAGGTCATGTCCATGCAAGCAAACAAAAACTCCAAAATATTTTATTCTCTACTTCCCATCAGCAGGTGATGTTTGATAATTTCCCGGGAACCAGGGCTTTGGCACGTGTAGTGGTTACTCCAGAGGGCAAACATCATAAGTAATAAATTAATAAAAGATAATGAATACCCCCTGCTTGCTCCTACTCTTTTCTCTTAGCTTTTGTATCTGAGCAGACACTATATTGTATGCAATATCCTTTATTCAGTTTGAGTCAGCCGCCCTGTGTCCCCTCCCAAGATCTTGCCCACCCCCAGCCTGCTGGTGAGGGTGGAATGTTGGGGAGACAGCACTGAGGCTGAGCCAGCCCTGCCTGCAGCAGCCAAAACACTGGGGTGTTATCAGCTCCTTTCCAGCTACCAGGGCACAGCACAGCGCTGCGAGGGCTGCTGTGGGGAAATAAACTTGTCTCAGCCAGACCAAATACAGCCGTGCAACACTCGGGCAACCAACACCCCTAAGAAGCTTTACAGAGGGAAACAAAGATGCAGAAGAGAGGAAAGTTGTTTTTCATTTAGCTGTCAACTTCTGGTCTATGAAAAGCCTCTCCTTACTTTACTACTTCTTTCTCTCCAGACCAAGGGCTCTGAATCTTTTTTTTTTGTCTCAGCTGCTTGAGGTTGGGAAGGACAGTGCTTTGATTGTGGCTTTTCTTTTTAAATATTTGTAATAGTTCCATGTCTATTGCCTTTTTCCTAGCTGGAAATGTGTTAATTAAAGCACTCAGGAAAAGTCCAGTCCTAAGTAATTAGCTCATGGCTATTAAGATCAGTGTCCCTATGGAATAGCGTGGATGTTCCTCTTGCTCTTCAAAATAAAGTAGATCTCAGCCCCAGCCCTAAATAAGGATGGCAATGCTGAATGAAGATAGAAAGTTTTACTCATGAACCCCGCTTTAGGTATGGTAGCCAGCCAAAGACCCAGGAGCAATTCAGAAATAATTTGACTGATGAGCTTGTAGGGTGAACTTCGGGTAAACGCTTCTGGTGCTACTACTGCAACACAGCCACAGAAGTCAGTTTGATTGCTATAGTGCTAACATAATTCCTAATTTTTGTTTATATATCATAGGCTAAATGACTGCATTTTGGTATAATTAATGAGCTCAGTCCTTTGTGCAGAGGGATGTAGCTCAGATCCCTGGAGCTAGGGATGGGAGAGAAGGAAAAGAGGACTATTCTAGACTGGATTATCTCCATTAATTCTTTCCTTTATTCATGTTCTCAAAGTTACTGTGCTAATAAATTGGAAATATTAAGATTCCAGATTCAAGGAGATTCAGGTCATACTGAAATATATTAAATGTAGATTTATTAATAGAATTTCCTGTTTTCAATAATATGTTCTAATACTTCACCTGTCCTTGGCTGAGTAAGATACAAAAAAGCCCCATCTGCAGCTGTTGTGAGGTTACAATTCAATAGATAATCCAATTATATGCCTTTCTGAAGCTAGGTCAGGATCACACACAGAATTGCATTGATTACATTTTAATGCCAGCACCATCATGGCAGCAGAAGGGTAAAACACCAGTCAGCTGTCACAGAGCAGGTGGGTTGCCATGCGATGTATTGCAGTGCTGTGAAGAAACTTTAGTCCGTTCAGTGGTTACTGAGTTATTTTTGGTGCCCCTGAGAGGCAACAACTTAATCACCACTTAAACTTTTTGACACTAGAGTTAACTTTTCTCTGTCCTGGTGCCCTGTCTTGAAGCTGTGCATTTTATTGAAGTGTTTTGAAGAATGTCGTGATTTGCTCATGTTGGGAGAATCCCAAAGGTTGAGAAGCAATGAAAAACCTCAATCCTTTATGCTAAAGATGGAATGAACTCCCAGCATTGAAGTGCAAGCTTGTAATCCATTCATTGTCTGCCTGATGTGAAAGGATGTTTTCTCTGGCTAGTGCCTAAACTTCAAGAATGTCCTGAAATGTCTTATTCTTGGTTTTAGTGATGGTGCCTACCACTTGCCAAGGAGGTGTAGATTCCAGGCACTTAACTTTCAGTTTATTTTTCCCTTTTTAAAATGTTACAGAACAGAAGCTAGAGATGTTAATGATGTGAGAGCATTCACAATTAACCTGAGAATCCCTCTTCCATTTGATTGGAATCATATTTGCATCTCCTACAAATTGCCTTAGCAATGGCAATACTCCATCTGAACAGACAATATTTCCTCTCCTTCTGTTGAAGGCTTGCTGATGTGCAGGGAAAAACATCAGGACTCCTCTAACCTATCTGTCTGTTCCTCTTACTTCAACCTCCCACCTCAAATCACATCTCCTCTTTTTTTCTTCTAATGCTTTTTGTCACTCAGTTTTGTGCTCTACCCTCCAAATGACACCATCCACTTCAGAACATTATGTGAACAGAGTGCCAAGGAAAGAACCATGGTTGGAAGCAATGATTTTCAAGCTGTAATTCTGGGAGTACCAAAGGTCTCTAAAGGCTTTTCTGAACTTATGTGAACAAGATGTCTTAAGAATTGGAAAAGAATAAAAAATAGTGACTGAGGATGCTAGGAAGGAACTCTATGATTTTTCTCTGATTAAGATGTCTGTAGAATGAAATGTTGGCAGATTTTCTGGGCCGAAATAAAAGCTGTGTTCCCTTATGCCTTCTTTTCTGGAGTTACAGGGACAGGGTGCACATTGCTAGACGCTATCAGTTATGGTCTAACAGAGAATGCAGCTCCTCCATGGATGTCAGCATCTACCCACAATATCTGGAAAATAATATTAAAACAATGAATGTGCCAGATAAGTTTTGCTAGCTGGCTATAGAAATGGCAGTGTTATGTTCTGATATATTGCAAATTCATAGAAAACTATGGTATATTAACACTTCCTTTGTGGCAATGAAAGTGATTTAGCATTTTTTCTGGGAAATAATTAGAGTTTTATTGTTTTAATAGTTAAGGGTTCACTTTTAACTTTGAGGAGCTTGCTCATAACTAAGCTTCATGTAATTTTTGATAGATTCTTTCCATAAGGGAAGATTAAATTACAAATTATACGAAGCACAGAGAACCTTGTGGGCATACACACACACACACACAGAGAAATATGTAAGTGTGCATATATGTGTGTGTATACATCTATACATACACAGAGAAATGTGCATTTTACAAATATCTCTCTATGTGTCTGTATGTATACATATGTTCATACACACACACTCTTACATTTACAAATGTGTGTTTTCCCCTGTTATATTATGGTCAGAGTTATGCTAAAAATATTTTGCAAATCTTTTAATGAAATAGATTTAAATTTGTTGAAATTGAAGCTGTAAAAATTTAAAACAGAAATGAGAACTTATTTAATATCTGATAAGTGGCATTGCTTTGATAATGCTCAAGAGACTTGACTTTTTCACATCAAAATAAAGAGATATTTTAGCATTTACTGTGTGTATTAGCAATACAGCATTTGGAAGCTTATATTTGAGTACTGTATGTAATTTGTTTTGTTTTAATCTTAAAATTCTGTTATGAAATAATTTTCCTTAATGTTGAATTTTTGTAACTATATAAAAAAAAATCTTATTCTCTATTATTGCTTTTTCTATCTATAGGAGATTGTGAAAGATCTTTTGGAATTGTGAGCTATTCAGGATCAAGAGCCTAGTATATATTTGATGATTTTCATATGATGGATTTGAAGAATGGTTTCCTAGGAGGGCTCATATGATGGCATAAGAAACTTTTGTCTCTCTTTCCTCTTTAATACTTGCATTATGAAACATGCTCAGAAAAAGGAAAAGAAAAAAAAAAGGAAAAGAAAAAAAAAGGAAAAAGAAAACTAGAGATTGAGCACTAATAATTTCTGTTCATGGTGCATCTCTCGTTTTCCATTCAAAGCTAAATGGCCTCATTTTCTTGAGTATCCAGCATGAATGGTTCAGCAGGCTGTGGCTATGAAATCCCACACTGCCTGGGTGCTTTGCAGCATGAATTTGGGTTATTATCTGTCTAATATATTCAATCTCATGGGTTAAGGAGAGAGAAAGACAAGGGCTATGAAGTTAATCACTGCAATCTCCTCTAGAGAAATAACCTGAGAAGTGGTGGGCTCTGCTACATGTCTGAAAACAGAAACAAATCTGTGTGCTGAGATTGAAGGTGAACAGTTCAAAAAACCACAGCTGTTTGCCAGAGAAAGTCCTGATTACAGCAAAGGGGATCCAGATAAAGACCTTTTGTTACCCTCTGCTGTGGCAGTCAGCTATCTTTCATATCATCACTTGAAGGTAATCATTAGAGTCTCAAAGATTAAAGTAAAAATCTTGTATCAAAATCCAGCAGCTTTACTGAGAAATCAATTGGAAAGCAGAACTCCTAGGCAGTGAATTCACTCAAACCAGACTGCAGTAGTCTTTATTGCCTGCCAGGTTCAGACTAGCCTCGTGTTTTAAGGCAAATCAAGTTCTATTTGGGAAGGCCAGCCTACTCTTTCTGGGAGAAAATCCTTTTCTTGTCTATTCCATCATTTGTAAAGAAGTAGCTCAAGGTAAAACAAACAATTACTCATCTGCTTCAGTTTAGTTTTACTAAACTGTTCAGTTCAGTTCAGTTTTTAAATTAGTTTAGATTAGTGTACATTATGTTCATAAGAGAATGCTTAATGATTATACCAGATTTTCAAGATAAATTCTACAAAAAGATGGGAAGATTATGACCTACTACAGACAGTTTCTCTGCCAGTTTTTCTGTGGCTAATGCAAATATTTAAACCTCATGGTTGTGGGGTAAAGCATCTGTACTTAGCCCTCAGTGGGTAAATTGTTTGTCTCTTAGATATTTTAATATATGCATTGGAGCCACTGTCTCATCCATCTCAGAAGGACTGGTAACATTAATTTAATTATTTGTATGTAGAAAAATCAAAACTTTTTTTTAACTTGCTGATACTGGTTACTATATTATGTTAGGCATTGGGTTTTTTAAAAAAGTAATTGAACATATGTAACCCGCACTAAGGGAATTTATTTAAGGATTAGAAAATAAGTTCCTTTATTTCATAATTTTGTACAACTGTCCACAGGGCTAATAGGACTCATCATGGAATGCAAGTGGAAAAGAATTTGGTAGTTATGTAAAACTTACTATGGGTATTTTAATGGAATTGTTACAATGCATGAGGCTTACACATGGATTGGGGAGGACTGCTGTGGGGAAAATAGAAGAAGGGTTTAAAGGACCTCATTGAGGATATTCAATTTGCTCATCAATAGAGTTGTCTGACAGAACCTTGTGCTTAATTACCACAGTTTGCCATATCTTCTTATCAATCCCTACTTTTACTGTTTGAATGAACTCTCCATCCTGAGTGTGCATGTGTGTGAACATGAAAGAATTTAAAACTGAACCAGCCAGTGAGTAGGAAAAGAGATCTTAGTGCCACCAGCTGGAGTAAAAGCATGAACCTCCAAGGGCTCACAGGTTTGTGTGACCACAGCTGGGGAGACCAGAGGATCAGGGACCAGCTGACCTACTGGATAGACTGAGTTTCTAGGCCAGCTACTGGAGGGCACATATGCATAAAACAGATTTGCACATACGCATATAACAGATGTGCATATTTATAATTGCATGTATGGTCACCCGTGGTGTTCTACTGACAGCCTTCAACCTTGATCAGCTGGAGAGGAGGAACAGGGTCCAGGCTGCCTGTTTGTGTGAGTGTCATGTGTTCCCTGCCTCCATTGATCTGTGTGGCATGCGAGTTTGGATATATCTCTCTCTGTTCACTGCACAGGGCGCTTTTATGCTTACTGGGGATGACTGCTGAACCTCGCTGCTGGCTGGAGATGGGCACATAGACTGCAGAAAGCTTGCAGCTATCAGGCTGTGGGGTTTGGCAGCTTCCAAGAGAGAACTCCAGCCTGAGCTAGCAAAACCCTTTTTTAATTAAAAAAAGAAAAAGCTTATGTGCTAGGATCTATTACTGCCAAACAGGTTGAAACCTCCGGCTTGTAGATGGTGGTTTGTTCGTATATCCACTAACATTTCTCTCTAATCCTCAGAGACTTTACTTAAGACTGCCTCACAAGCTATTCTCATAGAATAAGCAGACTTTGAAAAGAGCTGACAAGAAGAAGAATCACCAGTCATAAACCATAAAAAATAGGGGTACTCACTTTAAGCAGCCTTTTTTTAAAAACCATAGAAAAAGAAACACTTCTGCTTCTTTATGTTTGATATTATAGCAATGATCACTTTGCTATTAAAAATTATTACTGCAGCTGGGGAAATGACTAGCACAGGTTCATTTTATTGGGAGGGTTTGGGGGTGGGTTGGGAGGCTGCATGATAAACTGTAGGATCTAGTTTACATGTTTCCTGGGGCTAGAGGCAGTTCATGTTCCCATGAAACAGAAAGGAAGTGAAATTGCTTTTCCTTTTGAAATACAGTTGTACTTCTCTTGCTCTACCTTCACCCAGACACTGACATTACTGGGGGCAGAGAGGAGGTACCTGATCCAAGGACTGCTGAAGACAATGCCTGTTCTCAGCTTAGCGGGCAGATTAATCTGGCTCTTGTAGAGAGGTAAAAGAAACTTGCTGTGTTCACAACGCAGAGGATTCTATTAGCTGTGTCTTATTTAGTGTGGTGCTATAGAAACTCACTGCAGGTGATATGAACTTGTGTATTTTTAAAGCTCTTCTAAATCTTGTCTGCAATGCTTCTACTCTAGTGGTATGAGTGTACTCACTCTATGTGGCGCTCTCTGGGTGATCTAACCAATTGATCTAGTTTATTAAGCAAACAAAAATGAACCAGGAAGAATATGGTGTTAAAGAAAGCTTTGCTAAATGCTGCAGAGCCAAAGGAGAACAGCCTTAGTATGGCCTGGAGCTCCTGATCCTGCTGTCCTTTCAGCACTGCTGTGCCCAGCCCTCTCAAATGCCTTGCCTTGTTCCCCTCCAGAATGCCATTGTTGTGTTCCTTGGTTTTTCCTTTTGGCTGATTCTTTGGGGCACCCAGAAGAATATGCCTTTTCCCTTTTGCACAATCACAGCTCTGAAGGCAACATGATTTCCAAATGAAATCTCTCTTTGTAGAACTAATTACCTTGTATGACAAGTTGAAAACATAGTTTCTCACTTTCTCATTCCTGCAGCATACTGGTTCCCACCACTTCAAAGAACAGAAACGTTTATAATGGTGTAAATGTTACAGGTCCTGGGCCAACACAGCCCACCACTTGCTGAAAGTTGGTTAGGCTGGCAAGTGTGATGTCTTGTTCTGGGCTTCACAGTCTGTGTACTTAACCACCTCTGCTGAGAGTGTTCCCTCTTCAGCCTTGCGTTTGTCTAGTGACAGCTCTCTTGCCTAACATCTTCCTGCCCATAAAATTATTAATTAAGAAGTCATGATCTTCCTTTCATTAATCTCCCAGTTTGTCTTCTACCGAGCTCACAGGATTTACTGATTTATTTATTTATTTTTAATTTCTGGCAGTGGTCTAACTCTTTTCTCTCCACTGCCTCCTCTAGTTTTCTTACTTTTGCAGTCAAATCAGACAGTTTCCTAGACCATTAATCTTTTCTATGTTGAGGGGAAACTGGTTGTCTCTGATACTAGAGGTGGACCAGATTCTTTGGTCTTATTTTTTTTCTTGCCCAAGTAATTCCATAAAGCATCCCTTCAGCAGCTTCTAAGTGGAAAGAATAAAGGTTTTCCATGTGGATGGAAAATGTAAAGTCTATTTGGTCTTAGAAAAAGACTCTCTAAAAGCTTTTTCAGTGCTTATAGAGTATTTCATGGTTTTAAACATTAAAACTGAAATCACAACTCAGAAAATTTTAGCTAGAATTGTTCTATTTGTTGAAGTAATAAAAAGCTAAATCCCACATTTTTTTAATAGAAAGTGTTGTAACACTGAGTCTTCTGATCTGTCACAGTTTTCAGGAGCTATAATACCATATTTGTTTAATTCTGAGCTGGATTCAAAATTCTTGAATGAAGTAGGTTCTCTGAGGGTCAGGTAACTGTTACTCAATTAAATTGTCAAGGCAAGACAGGTTGTAACAAATAGGGAAAAAACAAAACCAAAAAAATCCAAATCACTGACAGCTGCCGCAAAGGACATCTCTCTTTGAATGGGGGAAAAGTTGCTAATTTGAGGCACAAGCTTACTGTGATCATTTAGGTAATTACATTAAATTATGGTTAATGTAAGTAATTATAGTCATTTAGTTATGACATAATTCAGCACAGTTAGACTCAGCCATGAGATGTGTTTGGTGTCTTGCCCACAGAGAGGGAATACACTCACACAAAGTGTTATCTACATCTTGTGTGAGCCACTGCATCCACGCCTGGCACAGAGTCTAGTGCTATTTACACAGCTAGGGAGCTCATGGCATGACAAGTCATGGAAATACAAAAAGGAAGCTATGTACCTTGCCTTCTAGCCAGAGAAGGTTTGTCCTGGGAGTACTTTTTCTAACATTATGTCTGATAGTATTTAAAGTTCCTATGCACTGTTCTGCTTTTTATTCTTTCCTCCATACTATTTTGCCACAGTGTAATATTTCCCCTTATCAGGATATCTTTTCTAATAATCATTCAATGTTTTCATTTTCAATAACATAATTATATGGGTTTTTTTTTCTCTAATTATAGCTACTATTTTTCTTATCTGACTAAACCAGAGAGGATTATTTTCTCCTTATTTCTGTGATGTGATGCCTCAATCAGAATTGCATTGCCTTTTATGTTTCTTTGCCATATTACATAGTAATCTAATTTATTCACAATTAAAAGATTCAAGACTCTTCTGGGATCAGCGCCTTTCAGGTTCTTCTCACCCAGAGGCTAATAGTTAAATTATTTTTCCCACATGTATTAAAATCTAATCCTGCAGAGAGACTTACATAACTGCTTGTTTTTATTCTTCATGAGTATTCTTATTGGAGGAGATAGGACTACTCCGAGTGCATAAGAACATACTTGTGATATCAGGCTTTTATTAAAATGAGTCTTAATTAAAAGTCGTAATATCAGCTTTTAAATCTCTTAATGCTTTGATGAACAGGTGTTCATATTTTGTCTCAGGTAAATATGTTATATCAGAGATTTCTGGATAAAACCAAGCAAAATAAAATCAAATTTAATTTAATAGACATTGCTTTGAACTAAGAATGTTTTATGTCCTACAAGGTATTTTTATTGTTTTTGAAACAAGAATGTAATTTTAAAGTTCTTACAAAAATTCTGCTAGTTTTTTTTAAGGAAGTTAAAATAATTTTTTCCCTCTTCATGCATTATTTAAAGCAGCCAGATGCTTTGGGTATTCTGGTTGCCTTTGGAAGGAAACTAACATTTCCAATTTAAGTTGATAATTTAAACTGAAATATCTAGGTCTCTCATAGTTAGTGTAATTTATTGCTTTCTGTCTGATTAAACACATTAGACTGAATTATCTTTACAACTCCCCAGTCTGTGTTACTCTAATGTTCTAGACCATTTTGTTGAGACATATTGTCTTCTATGTCTCTAAGAACTGCCACTTCTTAGCAGCTTGGGCAAGTTTAGTGTTTTGGCCCCATTTCTAATTCTTTTCTTGCTAAAACCTTTTGATATGCCCTGGCTCATCCACAGTTGTTGGATTCAAAGCAGGATTGAATATCTGTAGCCTGTGTTACACAATAGAATAAATTTTTTTCTAACAATGGTGCCTCTCTTCTCTAAATCTCAGTTTATGTAAAACTCTGATTTATAAGGAAGTGTGTCTGCTTGAATCCTGATTCAAACATTCATTCTCACTTCACAAATCTCTAGAACGTGTGTGTAGCAAAATGTTTGCTGAATAGACAAGGATGAAAGGATTTGCTTATGTTTTGTTGTGCTGCTTTATAAGAAAGTCTAGAATAGCTGAAGGTTAAGAAATAAGGGAATCCCTTGGGAATTTTGATAGGACTTTGGACTTCGCTTTTACTTTTTGAAACACTTTGGATGGCCAAGTGAAGATTGTGACAACAATAAATTGAACAAGTTAGGTAGCTGGAACTGAATCCAGAGATTTTATCTCCACCAAGATTATAAAAAGTCAATGTAAGAGATACAGATTAAATCTCTTTCTTTTGACCTGTTTGCTGGATTTTTCATTCTACCAACTCCGCCTATGGAAGGAAACAAATTTTTCATCTTCTATTCTCTTTGGAATACCTCAATCAAGAGAGACTTTTCTTTCAACCATTCATGTTTTCCCACTATGGTTATCTGGGTTCACTGTAAAGAGAGTCTGTGATAGATTTTCTAGGAAATCAGGGTACCAGGCAAGGTCTCACTCCCCAGTCTTGTAAGAGTGTTTATGACTATGACAAGAAGGACAAAATGTATCCCTACTGTGTCAGTGTATCTGCTAACTAACAGTAGCATAAGGAAGAGATATGAAGGGAGTCATCATTTGGTATTTTCCAGAATATTCTTTCACCTTCCAGTTGTTCATGACAGATGGACTTACGGATTGAGGGATGTCTTTGCATTTAAAAGCTCTTGTAGATTTTTTTTCCCCATGATGTTGTCCTGTTAGTTTTCAGCCTACCTCAGACTTTTGGCATTGGTGATCCTCAGTAGCAGCAAATTCTACACCAGAAGAGTCAAACAGAGAAGATAAAGGAAGGTGGTTTATTTCTTCTGACACCTCCAGTTTAAGCAAACTCTTCTCTTTCTCGACAAAACTCTTGTCTTCCTCTCTAGGATGTTAGTAGCTCATCTTTTGGTACAATATTAACATTCAGTTCTACTGCTACAATCTTTGCTATAAACACACACACACTTTTACACATCACTTCCTCAAGGACTATTCACACAGAACTTGCCATGCTTTGATGGCCAGCATTCAAATTCAATCTGCTCTGTCTGTCCAAATTTTTTCATATCAGATTGCAAGCCTTGGTCTATCAGCTGCTTGACAAATTCTCCTGGGCAGCTGAAAAAGAAATGAGCCAGCTGTTGGCCCTGCCCTGTTAGAGACCAGGTTGTGTCACTACAATTCAAAGCCAATTGCTTCCTTCCCTGTGCAAAACTGTCTCTGTGAGCAGGTAGACTGAAAGCGGAATATGCTTTTTATTATTTCAAGAATAGCAATGCATGGGTGTTTTAGGCCAGACTGGCTTGGACTGAGCTGCACAATTTTAGACATTTAATCTAGGATTGTTCTCACTGGCTTCTCCCTGGTCAGTAGTTAGCTAATCTGCTCAGAGGACTTTTCTATCTAGGCTCCTCTTCCAAATTATTCTGTAGAAGCTTGGCTTTTTGTACTGACTATAAAGAGAGTGTGAGGAAACTGGAAAACTAAGTTAAGCATTAAAACCTGTCAAGTAAAAGTAGGCAAAGGAGGACATGAGATGTTGAACATGGGGAATATGGGGAGTTTTCAAATGAGTTATTTATCTGATCTAGGCTGCTAGTTATGGGATGCAAGTCTAGTGGTACAGTAATGACAAAACTGGCTCTGAGATTTTTGTGTAGTAGCTCCTGACATGATGTCTAGAGTCCTTCATCTGCTTCTGCTATGCAGTCCAGAAGGGGATCTGTCTTGTTAGCATACATCTGAAATATTTTAATCACATATAACTTTGTTCTCTGCTCCCAGCAAAACATCATGTGCTCTTTGCTGCACTTGTAAGACAAAAACTTCTTTGGAAGCAGAGCCCTCCTTGTTTGCTGCTGTCATACTTTGATATTGTAATCTCAATTCTGCCTCCTTTATCCTTTTAATAATTTATTATAATGTAATTTATAGGTGGTAGCAAAAAAGTGAGATCATAGCACAATGACAATTTAGCAAGTTAAAGTTTATTACTATTCATTCACTGTACATTAAGTCTATTGAAAGAGCAGTATACTGGATTGATTGTTCTCTATTAATCTGTGTAGAAGAAAAAGTTTAAGCAAGTACATTTGAGTCTTGTTCTGACTTTCAACATCATAGCATAAATTAGCTGTACTGTGTGATACTGCAGATGGTATATGTGCTATTTTTATTGTCACAGTTTTTGCTCTTTAGCTTTAGTTTTTGTATTGCCCTTTATAATCACTGGGCAATTGGTATGAAAGAAGTGAAACACTTAAGCCCACAGAGAGACATTTTTAATGGGATATATTTTTACAAGGATGAGCTGATCAAAGACACTGAGAAATAAAACTTTGAAATAAGGTGCATACCTCAAATCAAGAAGGCAATAATTTTGCAGTTGCCTGGTGATGTTGGCAGGAGAAGATATGGAACTTATTTCTTTGTTAATTATACCTTTTCTCTAAATAGCTAAAATCTTGATACTGTTAATCTATGACTGTCCCACTGAAAAAGCATTTCTGTCAAGAGAGACTATAGTTAGAAAATAGACATGAACTGCCTTGTAATTCTATGGTATAAGAAAATGTAGTACATAAACAATATGACTCAAAAGTTATCAGCAGCAAGATATGCATTATTTCAGTTTCTATATAAAGTGATGCAAACCATCATTTATTGTTTATAAGGCCTCTGCACCTTCTACTTACTGCTGTACTACTGCTATTTGGCATTTCTGGTCACTGCTATGGCCAGCTGAAAAGCTGCCTAATGGAAAAGGACCTGGGGGTGTTAGCTGACAGCCAGGTGAACGTGAGCCAGAGTGTGCCCAGGTGGACAGGAAAGCCAATAGCTTCTTGGCCTGTATAAGCAACAGTGTGGCCAGCAGGCTCAGGGCAGGGATTGCCCCTCTCTGCTGGTCACTGGTGATGCTGCACTTGATTCTTGTGTCCTGTTCAGCTCACTGCAAGGACAGTGAGGTGCTGGAGTGAGTCCTGAGAAGGGAATGAAGCTGGTGAAGGGTTTGGAGCACAAGTCTGATGAAGAGTGACTGAGGGAGATGGGAGTGGTTAGCCTGGAGAAAAGGAGGCTCAGAGGAGATCATATCTGTTTCGGGCAGAAAAAGCAGTACACTTGGTTTATGCAAAGGTATACAGAGAGTATCCACTCCTTTAAGGATCTAGTTAAGGATTTCTTCAATGGATAAAAAGGGATAGAACGAAAAAGAGCTACTGCGACCAGTGGGGTTTCATCATTAAGTACTGTAACCAATGGAGATTTCAAATTTTACCCAGTGGGGTGGGAACAGTATTTGTCCTGAGAACCAGATAAGGAGATACAGGCATGAGAGAGGTCAGGGAGGGTCTCAGTGCCAGTGACGGAATCAGTACTGCAGACCGCAGCCTTTGTGCTGAGTGTCATCTCCTGGAGGTGTCTGTACCTGCCCCAAATAGTGTGCTGGGGGATGTGTGTGTATTTCCCAATAAAACTCCATGCACCAGCTGGAGAGTAGAGGGGCTTTGGTTCTGGGCAGAGATATCAGGTAGATGGAGGTTCTGTGCTGGTATTTGGGGGCACCTGCCATTGTTGGGTGCCTGTGGGACAAGTGTGTGGGTTCTGTGTAATAAGCACCCAGCGAGACCAGCCCATGAGTCAGGAGCCCATGGGATGAATAAGGAGGGCCAGGAGCTCAACAGAGGTGTAGTCCAGGCATAAGGACCATGCTGGTGCTCAGGGGATGTGCCAGTGTGTTTGTGCTTGTGACCCCAGGGAGTGTGGGCTGTGTGCTGCAGTTGTGACCTCTGCCAGACCTAGATGAGGAGGGGACGTGTCCCTGTGTGCCTGTGCCTGGCGTGAGTCCTGAATGTAGAGCTCTCTGCGTGACCATCTGTGTCTGTTGTCTTCTGTCTGGATTATTTGCTCAGCTTCACTCTTGGCTGAACCTGAAGAGAAGAACAGCAGAAGGCACACCCTTTAGCCTGGCAAGACCTCATGTCTCTGGGCTACTGGGCTGGGCTCCAGCAGCCAGACAGGAGGGCTCTTGAGCCGGGGTGGCTGCAGAAGGTGACCACTCAACTTCCCTTAACAAGCACATGGCTGGCCCTTGTGCTTGTACAGGCTGAGACAAATCTATTATGTGCAGATAGGCAGAAGCTGCATGGAAACACCTGCATTCCCTCCCCACTCCTACTTCAAGTTTTGATCAGGAGGAAAACTAAGATGGTCATTCTCAGCCAGGTCTTTGCTTCTGGGTGAGCAGCAACAAAGGAGCTGAGGTCTGGGCCAACTTCGTTTCTGTCTGACCATTCTGCCCTTTTTTTACACAGAGCCTTCCTAGAAGCAGAAGGAAGAGTGCTCTTATTTTCTTATTTTCCAATAGAGTTGAGTTAAAACCAGACTGCAATTACTATTCATGAGCATCATCTCTGAGGTGGCCAGCTGATAGTGTGATCTAATTTGTTGGCCAGCAGATTTCACAGAAAACATCTGGGAAAATGTTTTGTGGACTGGTTTTGGTCTGCTGTCCATACTTCAGTCACCCCTGCTCTGCTACCTTAGGAGTAGGAACTATTATGCCTCAACTAAGACTACCATGAGAAATGGATCTGTCAAAAAACCTTTAAGAACTAAGTTTCTTTTCCATCTTTGAACATCCAGTTGCTGCTAGAGGCACATTTCTGTTGACTCTTGCCTTGCACACACTTTAGAACACCATTTTTCCAAGAACCTGCATGAAGAACTATGCTTTCTTTTCTTAAAGTTTCTTTTTTTTTTTTCATAAAATTAATTACCATCTCCTTAAACTGCTTTATATCCAGCACCTGAATGAGAACATGCTGCAGCTGGAAATCTGAAAAAGGTCATTTAGCTGAAACATTTGTTGACAGGTGTTTGGGGAGTTTTTTGTGATACTTAGTACTCAATATATAACAAATACGATGCCACCATACCATATGAAACTGCCAGAAGTGAATGTATATAGAGAAATAAGAAACAGAGTTGTAGTAAGTGAATCATCTCTTTGTCAGACAGTAAATTGTTAAAATCTTTTACAGACTGCTGGATTCAAGGAAACTAATTTCTTCAAAACAACCTTTATAATTGCCCCTTAACTGAAAGATCCTTACCGTATGCTAAATCGTTCTCTGAAAAGAAAAAAACAGGAGGAAAAGGGGAAAAAAAGGAAGGAAAAGAAAAAAAAGAAGTAATATAGGAGAGCAAACAAGTTAGAAGCCTTTGGCTTTCTGTCAGTGAGAAGAGATTAAACTTGCATCAAGGAATTAACACATTGATGGGGCACATAGTACAGCTGAATCCTAAAGAATATGTTAATAGCACAGAAAAAAAATCCTGTTATAATTCCCAGTGATCTGCACAATTAAGGCAACAACATTTATGCATTTTCTCCTGTGCTGGCAGAGAATGCTGCATGAGTTGCTTCATTAGTATGCATTGTTGTATGAACTGATTCCCTTGCGTAGCTGTAGACTGTCACTGGCAGCCACAGGAGGTCTAGAAAATTATACAAGTATGGGTCACAGAATGATTTTTAATTAAATGTAAGAAATAACAAGAAATCTAAATTTCTTTTGGAAGTAATCTAATTTTCTTTTTGGAAGTATCACTCTATTGATAACGCAATGACACTAATTCACATTTCAAAATACTTTGCCTAGCAATCAATCTGCTGAAATATCTATTAAAGCAATATGGATATATTTAATCCTATCTGAATTTTTGTTTTTAGAGATTCATTTCCTTACAAACCAAAAGGCCTTTGATTTCACAATATTTGTGGTACTTCTATATGAAATTTCTTGAGAACTGCGTGTCCTGTGTATGCCTGTGTCTATTTATTCTGCTTCTAAAATCATACTTCCTGAGTTAGTCTTTTGATTAATTCCTGTGGCAGTTGTTTCTGAGAATTTGTTAACAAATATAAATATAAGTCATCTAGAAAAAAAAACAAGAATCCATATGGCATGTAAAATTTTGAGTAACAATTCTTCCATACATATTTTAGCACTTTACACTGTTACAATGTTCTGAATGTTACTTTTCATCAGCATTTAAGAACTTTTCTAACCTAAACCAGGGTGAAGTTTGTGTGGTAAACCCCCGCCCTTAGGACTTTTGTTCAGGTATGCATACATAACTATGTAAATATGAATATATTTACCAACACATAAGTATGTGTATGTGCATATATCTATCTATCTATATATGTATATATCTGTGTATCTTTAGCAAAGGGAAAGAATTTTAGAGGGCTGCCTTATTATTATTCAAATTCACTATGGAACTTTTCTTCTGTCACTATGTTTCAGCAGGAGAAGCCATAAGGTCTCAAAGTGACTTCTTTGCAATTTAAAATGAATCATGTACCTTTAAGAGCTGAGGTATAATCATACCTTTGACTTTTCTGCTTTCATCACATTGATTTTCCAGATAGAAATTGATTATGTAAATCAACTACTTCAGCTTATTGGTTCATATCAGTATTTTTATTTAATTACTCTTTGCAGCATTTAAAGGAACATTTTATGAATCTGAAGTGAAAACTGTACCTTCATCATCCTTAATTTTCCACACAATCAGCATTGCTGAAACACAGTAATGCACCATTTCCTATGACTAATTTTTCACATGGAAATGTGTCCTACTGTGGTCGTGCATCTACACTCTAAAATGGATACAACCAATGTCAAGAATTCCACTACAGTGTGTTCTGTCAATTGGTATCTGTCAATCTGTCAGCTGAAACCTGAAACATGACTGATTGTGCTCCGTGGTGTGGATCTGTAAAACACATTAGTAATAGTTTACATTCAGCATTTGCAGCATTCTCAGCCATTACAGTGTGTGTTGTTGAATGCATATTAAGAATAATGTGTTATGCTCAGCTAACTTTTAACATACCAGTTGACACTTCCCCCACCCCAAAACACTTTGTAAAAGCTGCTGCCTTTTCTTTCTTTGACACACTATAGAATGCAAAATGCCACAACCCATCTTCACAAAATGTTACAGGTTTGATTTAGGGTCTCAAAAGTATTGCACACTCTGTGTTGCTCAGGGGACTTGTAAAATATACCCAGAATACCCAGCCTTTAGCAAGAGGTTGTCACCTTAATTTATTGCCTGAAGACTGCATGACAGTTTATGCAAATTATGTCAGTGGCTTCAGTTCTGCTCCCAGGGGACAGATACCTGCATCATAAAACTGCCTCAACAGTTGTTACTGGGTGTGTTTGAGGAACTTCTTGCATGTGCAGAGTGTAGAAAAGTGATAGTCTGTGAGCAGTTCTGAAAGGGAATGGCTTCAACATCCTTCTGAAAGTGGTCCCATCAAAGTGGAATTGAGACACATTTAAGAAAAACACGGGAAGAGCCCATTCTCCTGTACTTGTCTGACCCCCTTCAGAGGTGGGTATTAATTTTGTTTTCAGCAGCTGCCAATCCACACTTTTAAGTACATCTATTCTGATAAAAAAGATGACACTGACAATGTGCTTGAGCGCTTGGATGCTCATTGTCCATGCTTCTCAATCCCTCATCCTTTCAGGATGGAGGGGAGCTGGGCTAGCCCTGAGCAGAAGGCATATGATATCTCTGTTGCACACATCCATGTGACCAGAAATCAAGCTGTAGTAGCTAAAAACAAAGACCCACTGGCACTTCAATGGCTATCCTCTAAATGCACCTTTCCTGTTTCTCTGTAATCTTTTACAGAGGCTGCTTTTTTGCATGGGTACCATGTTCTAAGCTCCACAGAGGTTCTAGAATGGCTCAGTCTTCTTAGTGCCAATAAATATGATCATCAACCAGTGCAATAGGAGAAAGATATAACAGCAGCTGCCTAATGTTTGCAGACTTCTTCCCCTTCTCTCCTACCATGCACTTTAAGTCGCTCCAGAGCTAAGAGTAAGCTTGACTTCCCTGCCCAGTGCTCACACATTTTGATACTTCGTTTTAACTCTGAAATTATCACTGTTCTTCTTGGCTAATTTTAAGTTTTCAATTCCCAGCCTGGGAATTTAATTCTCTGTGCTCTGTTACTCTATTTTTCATTCCACCATGGAATTCCACCTCACTGTAGGGTTTTTCTGGTGGGCTCAAACATAGTAGCAGCTTTTTGTCTGTGTTAAGTCCTCATAATTTCTAGGCAGGTGACAGCTGTTATTATTATGGGATTTTTTTCTCTTATGCTGTTTTGAGCATCAAATAATCACAGAATTACAGAATCATGGAGAGTTTGGGTTTGAAATGGACCTCAAGAATCATCTATCTCCAACTCCTCAACCATGGACCAGGACTCCTCCCACCAGACCATGTTGCTTGAAGCCCATCCAACCTTACTTTGAACACCTCTAAGGATGGGGAATTCACAAATTCCCTGAGCAACCTATTCCAGTGTTTCACTACGATCACAGTAAAGAATATTTTCCTACTTTTAATATAAATCTATCCTCTTTCAGTTTAAAGCCTCTCCTCCTTTCATTGCATGCATTTTTAGAAAGACCCTGCTCTCCTGTAGCTCCTTGAGGCAGTGGAAGATGCTGTAAGGTTTCCTCAGGGCCTTCTCACCTCCAAGCTGAATAACCCTAGCTCTCTCAGCCTGTCTTCACAAGAGACACATTCCAGTCCTCTGGTCATATTTACAGCCCTTCTCTTGGGCCCAACAAGCCCATGTCCTTCTGCTGGTGGCCCCAGAGTCCAGACTTCTTGCATCATCATGGTATATTTGTACCATTTTGCTGTATAGCTCCTACTTAAGATCCAGAAACTGAACATTCCTCTTAAGTCCCCCAAATGGCCAGGCCTACTTATGTCTTGAGGACACTTATCACCATTTCTTTTCCTTGCAAAACTTGGACATTTCATCCTTATTTTGGAAAGGAAAAAAGGGTAATTGGTCTATCCTATTAGAGTCTAGTAGTTACCTCTCTCATCCCAGAAATGGGAGAGACAGCTTTTCTTGCTGTGGCTGTCTGAAGAGGCTCCTCACTGAAACAGTTCCTTTCTGCAGGGTTTATGCTCAGTTGCAAGGGAATTTTCCCCCACGTTGTGCTTAATTGGTCTAATTGTGCAAAATAGTTTAGGGTGGTGGTTTTTTTTTTAAATTTTTTTATTATAGTCCTTGCTTAAGGATTTCCCTCACTTACAGGACTCCATCTTAATGCCCTGGTTTGTAGCAAAGGTCACTGTGCAATACTTGCTGCATTGGAGTTCAAAATGTTGTGTTCTTTGAAACACACTGACTAAACAATGAAAAGATTCAGTTCTTGGTGAAGTAGGTGTATCATTTGCTGTGCTCTGTTTTGAAACTGAGCCCACTGGACTGATTGGTTTTGTGATATGAATCTTCTCCAGTTAAATTAACCATAGCCAAAGAAGATGTTATAATGACTACCAAAGTGTGAGTTTTTAGTTTGGTGAATTATCTTCTGAATGAGAAATAGGGATGAAAATTGAGTAGAAATGTCCAAAAGCTGAAGCAGTTGATTATTTTGAAATACATAGGGTGAAAGGTGAATGACCATAACCAGTGTAAGTGTATGTAGTATTTGTGAACTCTCTCTGACTACTATTTAGTTCAGAGTTAGAATACTGATTTTACAAAATGGACCATACTCTCTTATTTTAAACCAACTTCATTTCCACCCTTCAGTCCCAAGGAAAACAACTTCAATGATTAAAAACATACACAATAAAAGAAATACAGTATCTGGAGTGGTAAGCTGATGGTGATTGTGGTGACTCGGGTTCTGGATATAATTGATGACATTTCCCTGGCCTCAAGATGAGAAGTGTCCTATGAAGTCTCTATGGGAATGTGTTGATTGCCCTCTACCTAACTTATTAACTACAAGAAAATGGTACTGTAATGTCCTGCATCTGGGGACCAGTCTGAAATCCAGTAATTAAATAAATACTTATGTATACTTATGTTCACTAGGATGTTGAATCAAGTTAGATCTTGGAGAAAAAATAGCTGTAAACATGTAACTTGGTTGTTCCTTCCTGTGACACTGGAGCTGTGTTGTTTCCACTAAGTTATCTAACTGTGATGAGCCATCATCTGTCATGCTGTCCTTGGTGAGCATCTACCCAGTGTTCCTGTTTTTAATGAAAATGAATGTATGGCTAACCTGAGAGGTTAGCCATACATTCTAATGCAGTTTTTTTGGTTTACCTAAATGTAAATGATGTTTGCCTTGGGTCTTTTTGGTTCATCTAAGTCTGCCTCAGCAGACAGATTGACCATTTGAACATATTCACTCCAAAAATGACCTCATCACTTGAGGCATGGGGGGACAGTGGAAAGAGCTCTGCAAGTCCCATGAAAAACGGTAACAAGCCTACATAAACATGGTCATGTAGCCTTGAGAAATACAATATGTTAAAGGAGTTAGAAGTAGCATGTCAACAGCATAGCTTTATATACATAAGGAGACTACTAAATTTAGTAGGGTAAAGATGAAACAGGCATGTTCAGGCTTGCAGGAACTTTTGTGTTTATCTCTGCTACTAGTAAGCTTCAAATACATTCTTCAACTTTTTTGGGAGGGTAACTGTATCCCCTCATATAATGGAGTCACAGAATGGTTGAGGTCAGAAGGGACCTCTGTAAGTCATCTGGTTCAACCCCTCTGCTCAAGCAGGGCCACCTAGCACCAGCAGCCCAAGGGCATGTCCAGACAGATGCTGAAGGTCTCTAATGATGGAGACTCCCTGACCTCCCAGGGCAATCTGTTGGAGAGCCTGCCTGTAACCTTCTCTGAGTTTATTATCTGTAATAACACCTGACTTTTTTTTCCTGCTTGCTGCACTGCACTCTGTTTAAGCTGTTTGTACTGGGACTTTTAAAAAAATGTTCAAAATCAGACAGTAGTTGGGGCATATCTATGAATATATGACTTGCAAGGAAACAGGGAAACTACAGTAGTGAAAGATGATACATATGGAGACATCAGCCAGATAAAAGGTGAATATAAAATGTTTAAATTTTTGCAGTACTTCTGAGAAATGTCACATCTGACTCTCATTCATCTGTTTCTAAAACACTAGCTCCTTTCTTTGACTAGGTTTTTTTTTTTGATTTTTTTTTCCCCTTGTTTCTATTCATCATGGCCTACTGCAGTTTTTAGTTTTTTAGGAAAGTTCTGTTATCTCTCCCACTGTGGTAGTATCAGAGGTTTATTTGTAAATTCTATTGCCACATTTTCAATTAAGTAACACCACTTCAGAGTTATCTTAACACTAAACACAGGTGAAATTCGATGCACGTACTTTTAAGTCCTTAGCTTTTAATTAGCCCATTTCAAATTGTTCTGCCTTTCTTACAGGTGAATTGCATTGTGGCTTTTTGAGTCACTCATTAAGATGTTCTGGATTATTAAACTCTTCTTGTTTCTCATGTTATGAGGTGTTGGATTTTGTGGCTGGGAGGGCAAATGACAGATGGATTTAACACAGTTTAATCATAACATCGCATAAGTTACTACACACATCCAAATGTTATCTTTCTGGTTATGTCACTTCTCTGTCATTTTGGTTATCACATGAGAGTCTGATTTTTTTTCTGACATTATAAGTTAGCTATCTTTAAAACATATATTGATCTGTTACTAGTTCGAACAAGTCACACTAACCTTAACTATATTGCAATTTTCTTGTGCAGGGTTGATCCATTAACAGTCTTAGCAACTCTGTAAATCCTATCCTCAGCCTAGATCCATGAAGTGACTTCTCTTTTTTATGTTTTTAGTAATAGATACTAATCCTTCCAACAAAACATATGTAAGGAAAAGAAAAAGCAATCAATTTGTTTTTATACATGCTTCATAAAGGAAGTCAAGTTCTATCTGCCTTTTTCATATCAGTGGATCTTTGCAAGCACCATTGTCAGCTCTGTTGTGCTGTGTTGTCAATAGTTCATAACAATAGTTAACCTCTTCTACACAAAATTAGATAGATTAATAAGAAAAAAATCTTTTATCTTCAGAAAACTTGCATTGCCAAAAGAGATAAGGTGGCTTATATACCTTGCTGAAGGTATAAATATTACATTACTATATAACTCTGAACTGCATGTTTTCTTAATGAGCCACCAATTTTATTATTCTTTCATCACATGCCTCTCTGGAAGTTGCTGCCATGACTCTTTCTTGTGTCTAGTATTTTGAACTGGAAAAAAGGGAAAGAAAAATGTTAAGAGAATGAAGACTCTCAAGAGATTTTTACTTGGTAGGATGTCCACAGATATGTTATTCCTTTGCTTTTATATAGCTATCTCTAAGCTCTGGAGATACCATGAATTTATCAGAACTGTGATTGCACTTGGCAGTGCCAAATTTTAATGCCTAATGTATACTGTTGAAGAGTAAGAAATGTGAGTTTATGAGCTATATAGTAGGGTGGTAGGGTTTGAATTTGTAACAAGATGTAGGAGTTGTAGTGTAAATGAGTAGTAAAGGAAGATATGAAAGAAGAAAGAGTGTTCCTGTCAAAAGAAAAAGAAGTAACTATGCTCAGGAAAAAGCTTACATGAAGATTTATATTTCAGTCATTTAAGTTAGCCATAAGGCAAAACAAGGGAATTCTATGAAGCTTTGGTTAGTTTCTGTGTCAGAAACAGGGTTAAAGTAACATCTGCTTAGAGCTACACAGGAATTGTGTAGCTTAGTAGGAAAGAAGTTTTTATTTTTTGCCTAAAGCATGTAAAAACAATCTAACACATCAACATGGAATGCAGGAGTGCCTATGGACTAATATTTGAAGATCCACTTGCACAGAAATTTGCTGAATACATTCGCAGTCCAATGGGCAGGCAAGCAACAAGGAACCTTGCACTTTACTGTAGAGATTTTCAGTATTTTAGGGTTTATTTTTAAAATTTTCATTTAGTACATGGGCAAATTCTTTATAATATTCTCTTGGACATTAAAAGAAATAAGCTAGTTACTGAAATTTATCTGACCTTAATAAATACATGGATGACCATTTATTTTTGTGGTCTTTCTCATCAAGTCACAGAGAAACAAAACTCTGTATGGTGAGTACAGTACTAAAACGTGGGCATCTAATGATAATATTGGGGTGATCCTAATGACATCCTAATGATAATATTGAGGGAATGAGCAAATGGGGTAGTCTCCATGCTAAAAGGCTAGCACTTACCCACTATTTAAGAGCTGTCTTTCCATACAAAGGTATCTGCAGAAATATCCTTTCAGGGGCATTTGGCTAATGCTTGGAAAAGTCTATGGAAAATGCTAACTGAATCAGAAAAAAAAATTTTGGCAGATTTAACATGGAAGTTTCTGCTTGGAGTAGGATTAGCTGTGTACTCAACTATCCATGTCCCAGATGATTTCGCAGAAATTTTCAGCTGCCTGTAGCTTGCATAACTGCCAGCTGCTGCAGAGATCAAAGGCTGGAAAGGAAGGACAAAATGTACATGTGTCATGCTAGACACTGTGATCCTAAAATCTACAGCATGCATCAGTATATCTTTATAACTTGTTGCAGATGCACCAATTACTGTCTGAGCGCCTGAATTTTAGAATAAAGTACTTCCTAAAACTAATTTAATTTATATATGAATTCATGTATAATAATATAGATAATATAAAGTTAAAAAAAAATCTTAAAAATGGAAGCTCTCAGAAACTTTTGATATTTTTTACAATACTGCAAATGCCTAAAAAATGTTTTTTTTTTATTCATGTGATACAGCCTAGGTAATTTATCAAGGTGAAAGATCTGTATAAACCATGCCTTTTGAAGTGAAGAAAAATTACTTGTACTTCTTAACCCAGTGTTTCCATAGACAATGGAGAATAAATCTGCAGCAGTGAATGACTTCATAGTGCAGTGGGTTTTTCAAAGATTAAAGTTGATATTAATGTAAATACTGATTAGGTTCATGAAATACATTTTGAGACTCTCTTGCACTATTGCAAGTTGATCTTCTGGCACATCTTCTGCAGACCTGATGTATCCAAATGTAAATGAGGCAAGGTCTGAGAAAAATGGATATTGAAGGGCTCAAAATTATTTCTACAAGTGGCTCTTTATAGCTGGTCTACCAGAAGCAAATGATGTACCTGATTCTATGGCTTTGTGGTGAAGTATTTTGGAAAAGCACAATTTAAATGTGAGTACTGTTAAAGGATTATGTAATAGTAAGGTATGTGCACTTAGAAGTAGAGGGAAGTTTGCAAAGGTATTATTAAAATGCGGGACAAACAAACAAGGTTGTTTTGAGATGATTTTGCAGGAAGGTGAATGTTTGCATGGTCAAGTAATGTTTCTTTTAATCAATTGGCACACCTCGAAGTAGAGGTGCTTTTGTGCAGAAGTTCTTCACCCAGTGACCTGTTTTTCCATTCTGAATAAAACATGTTGCCTCTCTGCACGAATCTTACTTAGTTCATTATATCTGGAACAGCTTTAAGCCAAGGAAATATCCATAGAGTTGCATTAGCAATACAGCTTATGAGTGTTGACTTTCCTTTTTGCTTCCAAGAGACATATTCTGAGAATAGTACCAGGTTAAACAACATATTTGAGTGTATTTGCAAATTCAGGGGATCTGCTATTTGAAACAATTTTTATTTGCATACTCATCTATCTGTGTTTTTGACCATTTATTTAAAAAAAAAACAACAATAATTTTTTGCCATGTTTGCTACTAATTGTGTGTGTGGAGTTTTTCCCATGTTATGATGACATTTCCTCCAGGAAAACAAGTGCTGGTCACTATCCTTCATTGGTGAAGGATGTGACTCATTCTGTTATTTCCTGCTACCCTGATAGCTGAGGGGAAGGTTTTGATTAAATTTAGATTAGTCACTGGGTTTGTTACTATCATGGTGCTCATTTCTGTCTTACAGGAAAGAACTCTGATGTATTTAGATATCTAGGGGCAAGGACTGAACAGATTATATACTGACTTTGACGGATGAGTAATAATCAGTTTCAATCTAATATATGATGGACAGCTCTGTTACTATAAATGCAAAATGTCCCGCTTTTCTACCAGACCAGTTAGTCTGCTGGCTATTTTAAGCTTGAACATTGCAAGCCATTCCTTCTGTTTTAGGGGTTGTTTCACTGAACATGTCTCAATATTGTAGATGTATGGAACTGTTATTCAGATATTTTTACATGGAAGATTTTGAGGGAGGAAGAGGAGGTGAGGAAGGAATCAGATTTTTCAGAAAAAACAGGTGAGTGTTCTGGAGAACAAGTTACTACTGAAATACTCTCTAAAAAAATTCACTCTTCCCTCCTGAACAAAGTTCACAGGAGAAAAGAAAAGCACTTGAAATAGCACATTTAAATTCTAAAATCAAACGGGAAGGAATCCGATCAGATGCTTCCTTAAAAGTGTGTAACCCGCTGTTTACATAAAAGCTGGAGCAGCCCTGCTTGCTAAGTCATGTCATGTTGTTCTGCAAAGACTGTATAGAATTATAGCTCTCAAAAGAAATTTGTTTTGAAGGATGCATATTTTGACATCACAGGTGATCAGACTTTGCATCATGTTTGAGAATTGTTATATTGTTTTTTAAAATCTTATACTGTGCTAATGTTCCCTCTATTTCTTCTCTACAAGATCTTTGTGTCAGCCCTAAGTGCATTTTTTACTGTTAACAGGATGATAAGCTACTTGTGTTCTCAGACAGATAATCAGGAACCACAGAGTTACACATCAGTCAAATATGCCAATTATGCCTATATTTTCCTGGTGACATTTCATCCTTGCTTATATTTGAGAAAGAAAGGAAAAGTATAGTTCCTTCAGCCCTCAGATCTTCTCCAAGAGAAATTGGACAGAAATGCATCTGGAAAGTTTTTGTTGACAACTATTGCCAGGTGCTCAGTGAGGAAAATAAGAATTTTAAAATATTTTCTTTAATTATCAAAGCCCTTTGTTGACTAGATTCAACATCTGGTTTATTATTTATTTATTATTTTATTACACTGGAGATTTTCCAAGGCAGCATCTCTGAGAAGAGCTCTTTGGCTCTGGCTTTCTCACTTCAAACCTGAACACTTTAGCCTTCAGAGCCTGGTGTCTCCTGTTTCTGGGTGGTATATTTCACTTGCCTCTTTTTTAATTCCCGTTCACTTCCTTATCTAGCTTTCTATTGCCCTAAATATCTTTGCTATTCCCTTAATACCAATGGTCACACTTAACACCCTCCTTTGCTTTATTACAGTGATTCAGAAGTTTCATACTGGTATTACTTTGCTGGGTTAGATGCCCTGTGGGGCAAAGTTCCTGATCTGAGGAGTTTGGGTATGAAGATGATAGGTGTGCTATGAATACCTGAGCTAGAAAGCAAGAAAGTTCTAAACTGGATAGGTGCAATGCAAACAAAAGGTAAAAGGGGGAAAGCTGCAGAGGAAGAATATACTACCCGGGCACACTCATATCTGCCAAGCCTTTTCTTTGACAGATGTAAATTGGCAACCTATCTGTAGGTTTTTGTTTTAAGTCAACCTTAAACCCAAACCTGCACCTTTTGTATTTAGGTGGTATGTTAAAGTACTAAGACATTATGCACTATTATTCAGTAATTTATTTATAACTCTTCTGATCAGAGGGCTGTTAGACCATAATTATACCAAAGTTATAAGAAAGAATTCAGGAAAAAAGTCTAAAATAATATTTTAGGCCAATTTAGGTGAAAAACTTACTGCTGTTTTTTGTTTTTAGATTAAAATGTTTGAGTGTTTTTGGTAGGAATGGGCTTTGTGTAAAAGTATTAAACTTTTACTCAGAAATTGATTTTTTTCCCCTCTAAAGAGCTAAAACCATTAAAATCTACTACTCATATCCACTGACATTCAGTATTAATTTTATGTCCCACTATATTGCTTCCTTCAGAGAAAAACTAACATCCATTTGTTGATGAGTGATATACAGTCAGCACAAGGTGCATGGCTGCTGATTATGCACGATTTTTGTTTTAATGGGTGCTGACAGTAGCTGCTGCTGCCTGACAGTCACTTAAGGGCAGTCTGCTCGCTGCACTGGTAGACCAGCATTGCTCAGTGTGTTCTTTCAGCCAACAGCCCAGATTTTTTTGAAAATTATGAAGAATCACCTCCTTCCTCCATGAGTGAAAGTAAACAGTATGGAGGCTTTCCCTCTAGATTTGATATTAAAATCTAAGTATCACATTTATTCCAGCACAGCTAGGCATCTTTGTTAGACAGACTGAGGAGGAGGAGGAAGGGAGGAAGTGAATCAGAGACAGAGCTTCAGAGGGCATTCAGCTCTTATGTGTGTGAGTTGTTTCCTGGAGATGCTTTCTGTCCTCCGTGGCTCAAAGGGGTTGTGTCCAACTCATCTGGAATGGTTACAGCTCCTACTCTATCTGCTTCATGAAATGCAGTGGGGCTAAAGGTTGTTTCTGAGCCTCTGAACCAAAAGGCTCAGGACACAGGTGTTGTGACACCATGTCTGCACTGCTTTACCGTGTGTGACATTTGCATGGGGCAAGGCAGCTCTGAGCACAGGTTAAGACAACTTGCTTTCCAGCTGGGCTGCCAGTTCAGCCACAGCCCTGCACTGCTCTGCTCTTCCATCTTCCAGTTCCTGGAGAGATTTCCTAGGGTGCTCCTGCTGGCACACAGTCCATGCTGCCATATAGATCTTATAGAGGATTCCTCTCTCACCACCAGAAAGTCAGCTATGAAAGGTAACTCCTGTTTCTCCTTGACTAAATCCATCTATATTCAAACACTTTATGGCAGTTTGTATTGCTGCCTCAGCGGCAGCTTGACCTCTCCAAGACAACATCTGTTTGGCCTATGCTCTCCTGTGACACTAAGCCTTCAGAAAAAACTTCACCCATTGTGTGATTAGCCAAAACTCACCCATAAGGATTTTTTTCACTGTTTTTGGTTGCTTGCTTTTATTCTTTAAATCTTTATGTAGTGGTCAAAAGCAGAGAATAGAATGGTTAGTACAGTTTTGAAAATCTACACAAATTCTGGGTAACTGGTTTGCACAAATCCTTGTTTTATTCTTGTAAGTGCTCAAATGCAGTTATAAGCCTTCAGAGATAAGGCTGTACCTGATGCAGTGCAAATGATTCTTCTGAGGCTTAGGAAGGGAACAGCTCTAGGATACTCCCATTAGTGTCACTCTGAAGGGCCATTTTATTCCAGAGATTGATGCTTGGAGCAACTTTATACGAGTGAGGTGAAATACCATATATACAAACCTCCATGGCAGATCTGGACTCTCTTTTGGTAGCCCAAAAGATCTTTTTAGATGAGGTTTCCTCTCCCAATTTAAAGGACACAATTTTCTTAAAATGGATTTACTTCAATGAATGGATTTATTTCTGATACTTCATTATTTAAATGGGGACTTCTTTTTTTCAGGAGGCATATTTGTGCCCTCAAAGAGTAGTAATTCAATGTTTACACCTATGAGTTGTGTATTTCATTGCTTCTATTGGTCAAGAGGAATGATAAACTATGCATCTCTCATAATATGTATTGATCTTCCAGGAGATGATTTAAACACCTATCAATACTCTTCTGGACTTCATATAAGATAAAATGCTGTATCATCTCTCCCTTTGCAGTTCTTATTGTGGTATGAAATCCTATCACAATTCTTTTCATTCTATTTAGCAACAATTCAAAAATATCTATCTATTTTAACAGTTAATCAATTAATAGAAAATTACTTCACTGGTTTTAGGTTGTTTTTGTGGTTAACTTCATTGTTAATGTCCAAGATCTCTTTTGTTTTGTGTAGTTTCCCTACAGCTTATGGGCTTTCCAACAGTAGAACTCCATCTGTCTCTCTAGTACCAATGTAGCAATTGGACTCTTAGTCCAATGGAGAGACCACAATAAATTGTTGATAAAATTTACTTTTTTGAGACTGGAGATTCAATTATGATGGATTGACTATGATCTAGATTTTTAATTTAATGGTGACCCCTGTTACTGTTTTAAACACCTAACCTTTAATTAGCACCCAGTTTTCTGTGCTATTTATTCGAAGATCATGTCTGGATCACTGCATTCATAACTGCATTATGTAAATAGTGTAAACAGCCACAACAGCAAGAGTCCTGACCTTCAGCTCTGCCCCAGCAGCTCCACAGATACTTAGTTTCCTTCATTGTTCTCTTCAGGATATTGTTCACTTGGATAGGTTTTCACTGTTTTGGAATCGTTTTTAGCATAATTGATTAAAGTGCCTCTATAAATTGAATTTCCCATGTGGACTTTTTAAAGCCTCTGGAACTTGATAAGCTTTTGTAACAAAAGAAGAAATGTTTCATGTGGCTTGAAATCCTCCTTCCATAAAGGAGCATTTCATCAGCCACGATCTGCTCTGCTGAGCTTTGCTGGCACAGTGACACCTGAATCCCATAGTCAAACTAGCTTTTTTTTTTGTCCTCGCCTCAGGGTAAGAGATTCAAGAAAGTTGTTTTGTTGTTCAGCGAGGAAGATACTGCTGAGCCAATGAATTAAAATAACATAAAAGTCCCTATCTTCTTGGAAAGAATTTGCATAAACTCTGATGGGTTTACCACTCTGTTTGTGGGGCTCTTTGGAAATAGTTGTTTAAGAAAACTTAGAATAACTAGAAAACCTTCAAGAATCTAAGTTGATATAAAAAAGTGGAGGGAGACAAAGGAGTATTAAACACATCACAGGTTCAATTGGAAGTAAAACTCAGAAAGAAAAATAAGCTTAAGCTTCAATCTTTAGGGCAAAAGAGCTGCAGTCTTCTGGGGTTTACTGTTTCCAGCAACAGTGACAAGCAACAGTTAAGGATGAAAGCAAAAACGTATGGAATGAGACCATTTTCCACCACTCTCTCTTTGAAATGTGCCCATTTCTGTGTCTGATCTGCAGTCATGAAGTGGAAGGTGTGCATATTTTAAGGCAGCAGGAAGGAATTGTAATTATATCCTTGAAAGGTCTGTGAACACTGTATTTTTATCTCCCCAGGGGTTAGATTTTCTTAAAAACTCTCAACTGCTATAGCAAAACTCAATCAAAGAAAAGTCTCCTCTCTCCTTTCTTAAAGACCTGAGACAACAGAGGAAAAGAAATTTAAAAGTCATAGGTGCAAGTTTATCTCCTGTTTCTTTTATTTCAGGAATGTGAGACACATACAATGATTCTCTAAAATCGGGCTTGCCATTCAGAGACTGGGAAGCAAAGACAGAGCTGTGTGATGTACAAGTGTCACTGATGGATTAAGTGGGATCCAAATAAATTTTGACTAGTATCAGAAAATAAACTGTAGATTAGTAGAGAATGATAATAGTTTGAGACTTTTGAAAATCTTCTTAATGTTCTTCCATATGTTATGCACTAAAAGAACTTGGATCAGTTCAACAAACGATGAGCAGTCACATGGCTACCTGTAGGTTATCTCTGCTCGCCAAGAAACACAGCTCTGTCGGTATTGGCCACTGTGACAGCTGGCTTAGAGCAAATTTCAGTGCTTGGAGTGTCATGAATAGAGCCAGCCATCCATGGAGGACCTGGGGGTGCTGATTGACAGCCAGGTGAACATGAGCCAGTGTGTGTCCAGGTGGCCAAGAAAGTCAATGGCATTCTGGCCTATGCCAGCAGCCTGGCCTGCAGCCATCAGGGCCAGGGCTGTGATATTCTCATGCCTCTGTACTGTGAAACACTCCTCTGCCTGCACCTCAAGTCCTCTCTTCAGTTTTTGGCCCCTCACTACCAGAAATGCATTGAGGTGCTGAAGCATGTTCAGAGAAGGGCAACGAAGCTGGTGAAGGGTGTGGAGCACAGATCCTGAGGGGAGCTTCTAAGGGAGCTGGGGTTGTTTAGCTCAGTAGAAAGGAGGCTCAGTGGAGATCATGTCATTCTATACAAAGAACTAGGTCTCCTTTTCCAGCAAGTGACATGATTCTTCACATTGAGGATCGTGAGACATTGAAACAGGTTGCCTGAGAAGTTGTGGATCCCTAGAAGTATCCAAGGACAGATTGGATAGGGCTTTGAACAAGAGGAAGATGTCCCTGCCCATGGCAGTGGGGTCAGAACTAGATGGTCTTTAATGTGCTTTCCAGCCCAAGTCATTCTATGTGTTTATGATTATATGACAAGAGGAAATGTCCTCAGTTTGTGCTAGATGAGGTTTAGATCAGATACTAGAAAAAGTTTCTTCACCAAAAGTATTATCAAACATTTGAACAGGCTGCCCAGTGAAGTAGTTGAGTCACCATCTCTGGTGGTATTGAAAAGTTGTGTAGACATTGCACTCAGGGACATGGTTTATTGATGAACTTGGAAGTGGTAGGTTTACATTTGAACTCAATGATTTTAAGGGTCTTTTCTATAGAAATGATTCTATGGTTCTTTATGTATGATCATGGATTTATTCAGATTTATTGCATACCTGAGATATCAGGAAAAGTTGGAGTGAGTTTTTACTGCTGATATTTTTCCACCTGCAATCATGAATAGAACCTGGATTTATTGTCAAGAAGAACGGAAACAATATCCCAGTGGTGCACTGTGGAAAAGGACAACAAAACTTGTGCAGGTGCTCTCCTGTTCAATGCATTGAAAGATTGCCAAAGGCTTGGGAAAGCCACTTATTTAAGCTGTCAGCAGAGAGTTTTAAAAGGTTTGCCTGCTTTAGAAGGATGTCTGCATCCCCACAGATGAGGGAGGGGGAAAGATCCAGACCAAATATTCAGCCATGAACTTGTCTCACCCATTTTGACACAGAGCTCTTCAAGGTGGTGGCAAGTTGATTCAAATGCTTCATCAGGTCAGCTTGAGTCTTCATCCAGCTCACAGTTTATGCTGTAAGGATTTCTTGTAGTGTCGAGAAGTAGCAAAGCATGTTTCCTTTGGGCAACTGCCTTCAAATGGTTGTTTCTTAATCTTTCAAATCCATTTGTATATTTTACAGAAAGAAAAAAAAAATCCAACAACGAAACCAAAAGAACTTCAGGGCATAAGTTCAACTTGTTTAGGCAACCCATCCTTCCCTTACCATGAAAAACTACACAAAGCACGACCCAAAACAAAAGCAAGTAGGGTAAATGTTGAAGGCAGGGAGTGCCTTTTTCTGGGCAGATGGTGTTCAGAGGCATTGTCTGTGTTAAAAAGTGGGAGCTCAGGAGACGATTCAGAGGATGATTTCATGCAGCAGGCACCCTCAAAGCACAGCAGCACTATCCTTTGCCTGTTTTACCACAAAGGATAAAAGCAATTCTTCAGTTTATAGGTCTCACTCTATTGATGATAATTTTAACTGAAACAGACAAAAATGTCTGTTCTTAGAATCAGAGTGAATGCTTCAGGGTACTCTTTAGTTTCTGTTGCTATGATTTAAATACATGCTTCATGCCATGATTCTACTTTTCCCCCTTGCTGTTCCTTCTACACACACAGTACAAATTCTTGTGCAGAAAGAATCATCAATGATATCCTTGCTCATGAAGCTTCAAAAAGTAAAATCTATCTAGAGATATTCATTTAGGGAGATGAGAAGAATAAAAGAAATCATGCACAATATTTTTGTATACATAACGAATATAAACTAAGAGAAAAATGCACATAAGCCAAAAGAAAAACTATGTTCATGGAGGGTCTAAATACAGTGCAGGATGAGAAGAATATTTTCTGCCAGTATGACATTGTGTGATGAAGTTCATTCTCCTGGTCTTGCCACTGTTCAGCAGCAGTGTATTTCTTCAATGCTTCAGTCAGTGGGTTACTCATTTTGTGAGGTAAGTCGTCTTTCATGCAAGAAATTGATTTCATATTTTGTGCATGTTTCATATATTGCCTTATATAGCCTTCAGTTTTCTTTTGTAAAACTAAATTGTCTCGCCTTTAAATTCATATGCCTATTCTATTTTGACGGCACTGAGTTGCTACTTTACCAGATTGTCTCACAGCACGACTTAACTTTCACAAAAAACATACTTCCATGAACTTCCAGCTTTCCCTTGGTGAGAGGCATCCTGAGGCGTGAATCAAGACAGTGCTCACACATCTCCAACCAGTTGATCAACTGAATACCTTCTGATACCTATTAATTTCACTCCACAGAAAGTACTACTTTTGAAACTACTATCTGTTAGGGCTTTTGTTTTTTTTCCCCAGAGAGCGAAAGAATAATCTTGTGTAAGCCTGGTAGCTTGAAGCCTGAGGGGAGTTGTTGATTTTTTTCCTGTTTTCCAGTGAGTTGGAAGCCTGTAAGGGCTTTTGAGTTCTGCTAGGAAGACAGGCCCGAATGGTTCTTTGGGTACACTGGAAAAGGTTATGGGTCTTGAAACATCTGGCAGTGTTTCTCTTAAAGCCAATCAGTTTAAAAGATGGAGAAAATGTAAGATTTATAATTATGCTGGAAAAGCACAAGCCAATTGCTATCCATATATAATGATAGAAAACAGATACCTTAACTTGATGGCACAGCTTTGTGGTCCATCTGTCAGAAATTTTAGGCAAGGAAAACTTGGTAATTTTTTTCTGAAAGGAAAAATTTGCATGTGGCCTCCCTTCACTCCTGTCCTGCTGTTAAGATATAAAAAATTATGAAGGTGGGCAACTAGTTTGATTCATTAGGTATACCCACAGCTGTTTACTTAGTCAAAGAATAAAGAAAAAAAACAAAACAAAAGGCATAGTAATATGGGATTCAGCTAATCTAGCGGGCAGCAATAATTTCTTGAGTGGCATCTATCATTTGAAACTAAAATAACTGATAGATTCTAGCCAGTAGGTAAAAAGCTCAGTTATTGCAGGTAAGAAGCTGACAATATGCACAATTAAATTCAATCCAGTTCTATTTTAGTATTTTGATGGCCAAGTTGCACTTCATTATGAGGAGGTAAAAAATATGCTGCATTACAAGATTTTTTTCTTGCAAATCTCTTAGAGAAGTGTTCATGTATCCTAAGGAGTTTTCAGCTGATATTTTGAAAACTGCTGATGCAAAATATAATGAACATTTCTAGAAAAAGAAGAATGAAATAGAAGTTTTACTACCTTCTTTTTCATATAGAAAAAATCTGTCATACATATATTTTTAAGATCTATTTTCTACAATTTTATTGGTAGCTCCTGCTTTATTATTAAATAGGAATGATATTTCAATATTATTCTCTTTAAAGAATAATTATGTAAAGCAAAATTGCTAAAACTGAACACATACAATGAAAGTTAAGTGCAAACATGCTGATATAAATAAGCATGCATTGTCTGTACTGATTAACTTAATAGTTCTCTAGTTATTTCTGTTTTAGGAATGTGTGGTTTTTCCCCCCTTTCCCCAATGAATCTTCACATATCCTTTAAATTGTAAGTCACCATCAAAATAAATTCACATTTTTCTACCAGTCTCTCCTTTCCATTATCACCAATCTAATTACCAACAATTTGTTGCATGAAGTCCTTACATTATTTTCACTGGAAGGTGCTATCTTGCGTTTCCATTTTTTTGTTATTAGACTTTCTAAGAAATAAAGTTCACTCTTGGGGTTGGCACATATGTTAATTGTGTAAATCTGCTGGCTGACTCATTGGTTTGCCTTAAAAATATATATATATATTGATTTAAATTCTGAAATCTTTGATGCTATTGATTTAAATTCTGAAATCTTTGATGCTATTGATGTCTTCTACAGTCATAAGCAGTAACCAGGGTTCATTATTTAAGTTCTCACAGAATTACTTGTTTTAAAGCTACTCTGAATTTAACTTTGTTACTACAAGATTGGTCCTCCAGAAACTATGTTAACAGCTTTCAACTAACTAAAATTTTGAACTATTCTTTAAGATTGTTCCACTTTTTAAAAGTTGTTACTGAGTACTTGAGTGCCACATAGCATGCATTTCAGGGGAATGAGTAAACCTCTCCCTTCTGTTCCACTTACTATATTTCTGTGGAAATATATTGCACATTTAAGGTGCAACTGCCTGGCTTTAGGGGGACTCTAAGTTAAGCAGGATTCTGGCTTTAGGATTTAGATAATTTGGTGATGTGATGGTGAGAATAATTGAGGTAAATAACTTCAGTAGTCACCAATCTTTCCCTAGAATTTTGGGCTGAAGACTAGTGTACTTAGAAAAGGTTGTTAAGTATTTTCTTGAAAATCCCGTGGAAGATACTGCAGCAGGCACAGTTAGCAAGAACTGAACTGTAGATAGTAACCTGTGTGGAAGAAATAGTTCCATTATCTTAAATAATGGGGTTCAGAGGAAGAAAGATAAAGGCATTTCCCCTTGTTATTTCAAATCCTCTGTCAGGATCAAAAGTGGGAGATACATGTCTCTGTGGTATGAATGCAAGAAAAAAATTAGAAAGCACAACAACGATGGTTTTTTTTTAATGCACACAAGGTTCTTGACATTAAACTGTCATTGCACAGAGATTTTAGCTACAGTACTTGTCTTCTGTAACTGCAAGGCTTGACTGACTTGTTCTTGAATATGATGAGATTGGGAAAACAAAATCCTAAGTGGAAACAAAGATGAAGCATTTTTATTTTTAAGTCAAAAAGGATGTGACAGAAACAGGTAGAAAGTGACTTATAGCAGCTGACATGTGGAGCTGTTACACCTGCTTTTGTTCTGTATGTCTTTTTGCCTTTGGTGTTAACCCTTCGTCTATCAGCAGTTTGAATCTGTTGTCCTGACATAAAAAAGAAGAATCCAAAGTAGCTCCATCTCGCTAAAAATTGATGTGATTATCATAGCACAGAGATCTCTAGAGGATGACTGGTGAAAGGCTGTCATTCTGTGACACACTCAGAAAGATTCTTTTAAAAGTCAGAGGAATTGCAAGGGTCAGTTCTGCAAAATCAGCGTTACTCACTGAAAGCTGTAGAAGCTTTTCTTGCTTGCTGAAGCCTCTTGCTTGCATGGTGAGAAAATTCCAGGTGGAAACTGGCACTGTCAGATGTAAGCTATTAAGATACACTGAAGTGCATATTTTATAAAGATCCAGACAGACATGTTTGCAAATTTGGCCTTAAAGAGGTAACACTGCAAGAGTCCATCATTATTTAAAGGCAAATTTTTGAAAAGTGCTTAAAAGTGAATCCTGAACAGGTCTGTCTCCTTTATATAATGACACTTTGTTGTAGACAGATGTACTTGTACCTATAATTTGTATTCAACTATATTCAGCAGAAAAAATGCTTAGTTCTCCTTCCCACACGAAATCTAGAGTAGTTCCTTTTAAAATCAGACAGCAACCATCAGCAAATTTTGGTATGAGAGGTTCATTTTTCAAATATTTTTAACTTTAAATGAATTTGATTATATGAAAGACTTAAGGAGATCATCAGCAAGAAAATATTCTCTTTACAGCAATGGAATATTGGAGTTTTGGAGGGCTTGTTATTTGTTTGTTTTTTGCCCTCAGAAATGGTCCTTTTGTAGAAATGTAAAACAAATGTACTTGGTAAGTATCTATATTCTGGAGACATGGGTGGCAATGGTCCAGCCATGATGTGATCACTGATGTTTAAACTTGATTGTAAATCATGAATTCATTTACATAAGGCTTTTTCTCTAGCACATGGGCAGAGGTTATGTCTGTTCCGCTGATCTTTGAGATGAATCATAGTATGAATACACCTTCCCTATTGCTTAAATGATCTCTTACAACAGATTATACCATTTAGACAGCAAAGATTAGGTGAGATAAATCTTCCTGCAAACAGTTGAAGAGAATAATCAGCAGATAATGAACTCTTCCATATTGTAGCACTTGTAAAATTAACATCTATGGTTTTTAAGGAAAAGTTAAAAAATATGATAAAAACCAGTGACACTGGTTTTGATATTTTTTTTTCTGGCAGCCTAAGAAATATTACTAGGGCTGTACCCATACAAAGGGAAACTAGTGAGGGAAATTAATGATGTGTTGCTTAAGGCCAGCCGCTGCCATAGGGTGCTGTCCTTAGAAATATATGGATGAAAGGACATTTTTTTATGTAGCCTCCCTTTTATAGGGATATTTTCTTGGTGCCTAGGCAATCCACACATTGCTGTCCATTCACTATATGCTCTGCCTCAAATAACTTATCACTGGGATAGGGAAGCATTCTTTAAGTGGCTCTTAGGTGACCACAAGGCATTATGACTGTGCTGATTTTCATACAGAAGCTCTGTGCGTGAAGTAAGTTGCAGGAGCATGGAATGAGTTAACAGTAAGTTGTGCTGGTCTTGCTAGGAAAGGAAAGAGATGGCATTATGGCATGTATCTTTGCCCCATGAATTCTTTCACTGAAGAAAGGCCTTAGATTCTACGTTCCTGTCCCCAGTACTCCAAAATGGCCTTGCTGTCTCTCACAGCTCGGGATCCTCTGTCCACGGGAGGTGGCAGACTGTGGGCATTCAAGATCATGTACAAAGGTTCTACCCAAGCATGAGGGTCCTGATTCATTGTAGTTATAGAGCAGCAATAGACTGAAAATTGCAACCTAAATCATATTGGGACAGAAACATTTAGGTTGGAAAAGAACTTTAAGATCATCATGTCCAACTGTTAATCTTAGTCTTCCACTAAACTGTAATTGCCACATGTACACATCTTTTCAATGTCTCCATGGATGGTGACTACCCTGATCAGTCTGTTACAACCCTTTTAGTGGAGAAATTTTTCCCAATATCCAATCCAACCGCCGCTTGGTGCAACTGGAGGCCATTTCCTTACCTCTTATTGCTTGTTTCTTGGGAGAATAGACTGACCCTCACATTGCTATACCCCCCTTTAGGGTAACTCTAGAGAGTGATAATGTCACCCCCAAACCTCCTTTTTTCCAGGGGAAACAACCCCAACTCCCTCAACTGCTCCTCACAGGACTCACTCTCTAGACCCTTCAAAGCTTTGTTGGACTTGCTCCAGAACCTCAGTGTCCTACTTGTAGTGAGGGGCCCAGAACCAGACACAGAACTCAAAGTGTGACCTCACCAGTGCCCAGCACAGAGGGAACATCACGGCCTTTGTCCTTCTGACCACATTGTTTCTGACCATATTGTTTCTGATACAGGTCAGGACAGCTTATTTTTTTTGTTAATGTATTTAGAGAAACAATTTTTCCGGTCAGTAGTCAGATGAAGTTGTAATTGGGCTTTGTCCTGTTTAATGTTCTCCCTGCATAATCTCACAGCATCTTTGTGGTCATCCATAGCTTCCTGCCCCTTCTATACACTCTGTGTTTTTCCCTGAGTTCCAGCCAAAGCTCTCTGTTCAGCCAGGCCAGTCTGCCCTTCTGGCTCATCTTTCAGCACAGGGGGACAGCCTGCTCCCATGTCTTTATTTCCCTCTTGAAAAACATCCAGCCTTCCTGAGCCCCTTTGCTATTCAGGACTGCCTCCCAAGGGACTCTCAATCAGGCTCCTAAACAGTCAAAGTCTGCTCTGCAAGTTCAAGGTGATAGTTTTGATAAGCCCTCTCCTCACTTGTCTGAGAATTGAAAACTCCACCTATTTCATGATTATTTTGCCCAAGATGGACTCCAATGTTTGCATCACCCACCTGCCCTTCTCTGCTCACAAAGAACATCAAGCAGATCTCAAATCCTTGGAATGCTCATCAAGTAGTTTTCTCACTGAGGCCACAAAGATTCTCTGACTATGACTTAAACAAAACTTTGTAATTTTGACTGCAATTTCAATAGTTTTAAACATGGCTAATTAGGTGTTTTTATAACAGGGTGTTTTTTTACCATAGTACTGAACTTCCTAGCCAACTCATTTGTTTGCATTATGAAAAAGCTTCTGTCTTTGACAGAATTAGGAAGACAAATTAGAAAGCCCTTACTATGAGTGTACAAGATAAAAGAATTGTCTGAGCCAGTGTAGCAAAGAATCAAACCTCTGAGACAAACTGTGGCAAAGAAGCAAATGAAACCAGGCAGTTTTGAAGTTTGAACTTCAAATGCTCTGCTCTGTGGTGTTTGTTTGTTAGTTTTTTCTTTTTTGTCTCTTTAAAGCAGAAAGGTTCAAAAAATAATAGTTTTTCAGGGCAATTGGATTACCAACCTGCAATGATTTTATTTTCAAAGAATTAAGACCAAGCTATTTGCATTCATCTATGATGAAGGAGAAATAGGATTTGTCAACAAGTCACAAAAACAACAATAAATTAGTCTGTCATCACATAACATACAAAGTTAAACCCTACAGTAACAACTTATGCTGAGATAATACAGAGAAAACAATGCATGAGGAGAACTAAATTCTATGGACACTAGCAATAAGGATTTTAATATTAGAATAAAAGTAAGCTTTTAAAAGATATGGAAAACAGAATTTTGAATGTACTAAATAACATGATGTCAAAAGAACGATCAGTAAAAAGAAACTGAATAAAAGAGCCAAGATGTTTACTAAATATCAACAAAAATGAAAAGCATCCTAACGAAGAAAAAATGCAATTTGAGAAGGCATCTGTGATTAAATGAAAGCAAACAAGCTGGAACAAGGAGGAAAGGTCTTTCTATAAATTGCTTTACTTTGGGAATATGTCCTGATCAAATGAGATGGTTACATAAGACTGTCAAAAGGCACCATTAAACTTATTACTCACAGATTGCTCAGCTACCATATAATCAAAGTGTGTTAAAGAATTCTTTTTGATAACACTGGCATTAAAAGATATCATCAGACTCAGATATTACTGTCTTTAATAGAACCACAAGTAATATGAGATGAAATGTGCTCAGTGAGATCAACATGTTGCTCATCATTGCTGTTTTGTTCTGTCATATTGCTTTTAAACATACTGTTTATTTCATTTAATAGTTAAAAAGAAATACCATCCAATGGGAATGTTCTGATTTATCCCTCAAGTAGCTGGTAGAAAAGATGGCATTAAGTCAGTCTTTCATCTCACCGTTCTATTTTTCATCTTTTTTGCTAACATGTCAGTGAACAAACTAATAAAAAACTCCAAAATCAAATGCAGCTCAAATCCATCATAACGTGCCTTAGCAAGCTGTCATTTACTTCCACTAAGCATATAAATCACTGCATCAAATTAGTCTGTGCTTACAATCTCTAGAAGAAAATGAAAGTTAAAAAAAACCTTATTGCAAGGTTTCATCTTTCGAGTCAATTGTGAGAAATGAATCCATAACAATTAGTGATGAAGCATTAAAGAATTGCAAGAATTTCACCCAAATTACCTTTGCAAATAGATTCAAAGCTGAAGATCTTGAAACTGAAACACAGAAGTCTTTTGTGTGAATTGGTGCAAATAATGTGTTAATGGGATATATTTGGAGATAAATGATTATCAAGAACAGTGGTCGATAAGTAATTGATTTTCAGTTTTGTAATCAAAGAGTCTGATTGGAAGCAAAGATTCTTTTATTTTTTTTTTTACTAAAATGTAAAGGTCAACCGATTTCAGGAAGAATATTTTTTTTTAAAAAATCTTATATCATTATATTTGGGATGTATTTTAAAACAATATAAATCAAGAGTGTTTGTCTATGTCAATTAGCTCATTATCAAACTACAGGTTCATTTTCTATATTGGCTTTGACTTCCTTTGACATAATTGGGAACCCAAGTTCCTAGGTTATATGTTGATATATGTGTTTAGACAATGAAATGTAGGTGAGCTGTATCCTGTCTTTCCATCATACACAGTTAAGTCTATTATGATGAATGGCATCCCTTTCCTACTTACAGGTGGAATCAATTGCTCTGTGGATGTTTCTCTATTTACTTCTAGGGCAAGAAGTTAAGTGAGATCTCTTAAAAAGTGGCATTCAGTCCAGAAATTCCCCTGTCAGGATGATATCAGCTCCTGGCTACATGTAATTATCATTGACACAATTTCACATCATACATGGGAGAAAGTGAACACAACCCTTTGCAGAATATTCCAAAATGCAAGAATAAAAGCATTTATCTGAACAGTGGGCCCAGACATCAAGAAGCAAGGAAAGATTTTGGACATGGATCTTGCATATACTGCATGGATACTTTTGTTCTTGGATAACTGTGTAAAAGACTGGGATTATCATGGCGATATCTTTTAGTATATAAATTGGGGAAAAAAAAGAACTGTTGACATTTTCAAGTGAAGCCAACTTCCCTCCCCCAAAATTTCTATATGATCAAATAGAAAGATTGATTGAAGCAAATTTAATTATTTAAAAAATATATATTTGTCAAAAATATTGCAATACTAAATGAGAATAGACTCCCTATTGGCTCATTTCTCCTTCATGAGATCAAAATTTTGCTGAAGGTAACCTGCCACTCAAATCTTCTGTATTTTATTAATTTTGAAAGGGATTTCACTATGCATCAGTAAAATATCTAATGAATTCAGCTCACCAAAAATCATTGCCATTAATTTTTTGCATGATTTTTATTAATTTGATCCTACCGCACACGAACAGCTTGATCAGAACTGATGTGAAATAATGTCTGCTTGAAAAGTTGTGAAAATTTGCATAGGCAGAAAATAATTACCAATGCTGGCGCTAAGCTAAACCTCTTACTTTGAATAAGTTCTCAGAAATAAATTTTGTCTCATATACTGATGAGTTTGCAAGCAGTCACCCCTTTTATTACTCTCAGTTGCTTGCTCAAAGAAAAATGCCATGCTATGAATTGCTAACATCACTTCCCACAGTAGCTGTGGTCTCCTTGGGGTTCTTTTGGACAAGTACCAAACCATCTCTGCTTGTGACATTTTGTTTGATAACATCATAAAGTGGTAAGGCCATGGAATGTATATATAGCAGTATGCACTAATAAAGTGTTTATCCTTTAATGTCTCCCAGATGCTTGCCTATAGCTTTCTCCAGAAGTAAAGAGAATGTGTTGGCTGGATGTGATCTTGTGTTTATATTGTCTGCCGGGTCTATGTGATAAGTCACATTCTTTCCTCCTTTCCTTTTTTAGAATCAGTAAAGCAAGTGCTGCCTTAAAGGTCTGTTCCTCTACATGTAACAAATGCCAGGTCCATTAAATATCTAGGATCAAATGGTAATAAAACCGGAGGAGAGAAAAACCTCATTGAGAGAAAAGCAGTCAATAATTTCTGCGCTACATGAAATTACAAAATTCTGTGTGACTCATACAGTTTAACTCCAGGGAGTTTTGCAGTTATTACAATGAACAGAGGAGTTCCCAAATTTAGGAAAACATTCAAGACACAATATGTTTATTCAGCCATTCAGTAAGAAAGGGCATGATGCTTGGAATTCTTTATTACTTACCTTTCGACACTGTTATTTATGGTATTTGAGACAGGTGCAAATGGCGTGTTGTTGCTATCTTTGTACTTACAGTTTACAGCTGTAAATCATCTGCGAGTGCTGCAGGGCAGTAGAAAAATGAAACCCTAGCTTTTTACCCAGATTGGAGTATCTGTTCAAATAAGGCTGAAAATCAATCAATCAAAAAAAAATCAATTGAAATATTCTTAAGAGTCAGTAAAATGAAAATCTAATGTTTAAAGTTTTTCATTGTTTACCCTGTGTGCTGGTTTTGGCTGGCATAGAGTTAAGTGCCTTTGCAGTAGCTGATGTGGAGCTATGTTATGGGTTTGTGACCAAAACCATGTTAATATCACAGTGATGTTTTAGTTACTGCTTTGCAGCCTCAAGGCCTTTTCTCTTCCTCACCCTGCTTCAGCAGTGAGGAGGCTGGGTGTGCACAAGGAGCTGAGAGAAGACACAGCTGGGACAGCTGACCCCAAGTGACAAAAGGGAAATTCCAGGCCATATTAAATCATGTTCAGCATATAGATTTGGGGATAGAAGAAGGAATAGGGAGTTATTCTTGCCCTTCCTTTTTGTCTTCCCAAATCACTGTTACACATGATGGAGCCATGCTTTCCTGGGGATGGCTGAACACCTGTTTCCTCATGGAAAGTGGTGAATGAATTCCTTGTTATGCTTGTGCAAAAAGCAGAAGCTTTGATTTACCTATTTAACTGTCTTTATATTAACCTGTGAGTTTTCTCACTTTCGCTTTTCTCATTTTCTCTCTCATTTTGATGCATGAAGAGTAGGTAAAGAGTTGTGTGGTGCTTAGTTGACAGTTGGAGTTAAACCAAAACACTTTGTCATGAGGTACCAGGTAATATTTTTGAAAATGTTTAAATGCTTTTCAAGCCCAAGTACTTTTTCAATTGCAATACAGAATTTTAGGCCCAGACCATTTATGCTTGTCAAAGCACTTCACAGTGTATGCAATTTATTCTGTGTCTGTTATTGCAGCATCTGCCAGCATAGCGATCATCATCAAGGATGTGATCTTTGGTTGACAGCAGAAACATCTATTATACAAACAGTTGTACTGTCAAAACTGAGCTTTTGCTGAATTAGCTAATTTTACTTGAAAGGACTGGAAGAGAAAATGTTAGTGTAGGCACTGACTTGTCAGGATGACACCAAATACCTTCAGGTCTGAATTTTGTGTAGTCCAAAAATAGTTTTAAACATGTGTGTCCTATTTTACAAAAGTGCAGAACTGCAAAGGCTCTATGTGCAAGATCCAGGACAGGGTTGTGGGCCTTCAAGTTTACCTGTGGAATGCCTAAGTCTTATGGACATGGTCCTCCATAGTCCCACATCCCATATTAACATGCCTCCCTGTGCACACTCTCTGAGGCACTTTGGAAGGAAATCCACACAGTCAGCACCTTGAACAAACTGTATCTTGAAGTCAGCTTTCTAATAGGAAAGCTTTTCCAAGAGAGCCAATAAATGCCAAGCACAAGGACAATCCCCAAATGCCACCTGCTGCATATCCCAATAACAATGCAAAACCAACTTTGCTGAAGAACCACAGGTAAGCGAGGATGACACAAAGCTCATAATCTTTCTTTAGAACTCCACCTTTTTGGAGTGGAAGAAACAATAGCATTCTGATTCACTAACAAAAATATATAATGATAAATACCAAGAGAATAAGAGATTCATCTGTGTGGAGTACCTGAGGGGATCAAATCCACTGTTTCTACCTGTCATGTGGGAGGCTATGGATGCTTTCCACCTGTTGCACTGAAGCCATGCAAAAGATGATGACTCTATGTTGAAGAACATAGCAACAATCTGATGGTCAGGATTGCCAGCTACAGAGGAGAGAGAAAGATAGTGAGCTATATTTTCATTGCCTCAGATTAAGACTTTTCAAGAAGATATGCCATGCAAACTTTTTGTTCAGTTTTGAAAAGAACCAGATGAAATATAATCACCATTCATATGCAGACAGTCAATTTAAATAACCTAACAGGTCCCTTTTGGCCTTTATTTCTGTGGTTCTATATGCCAAAGCATTAATATTAACTGGAAATTATCAGGTGGAGTGAATAAATTCTGTAAGATTTACTTTACATTGGCCTAGATAAGAATTTAATAGAGGTGAAACAGATTTAAATATATGGAGACCTAAAACTAAACAATATAATATTTGCATCATTATTGTGTTTTCCTCAAAACTCTTGGTGCCAACCTTTTTTAAAAGATAGTTAATATTTTAGGAAAGCACTGCCTTAACAGTAACAAGAAAAGAGGATATTTTCTGTACTGAGGATAAAGTAACAACATAATTGGCTGGGTTTTTCCAGAATACCATAGAATCATAGAATGGCTTAGGTTAGAACAGACCTAAAAAGTCATCTAGTTCCAGCCCCACCTGCCGTGGTCAGGGTATATCTTTAGCTTGTTCAGGTTGCTCAAAGCCCTATTCAACCTGGCCTTGAACATTTCCATGGATGGGACATCTGTGCGTTCTCTGTGTAACTTGTACCAGTGCCTCACCACCCTCAGAGTAAAAAATTTCCTCCTAATATCTAATCTAAACCTACTCTCTTTCAGTTCCTCCTTATCCTGTCAATTTATTCCCTTGTCCAAATTCCCTCTCAAGCTCCCTTGTAAGCTTCTTTTAAGTACTGGAAGTCTGCTCTAACCTCTCACCAGAGTCTTGTCTTCACACTGGTCAACCCAACTTTTTCAGCCTGTCTTCAAAGAAGACCTGCTCCATCTCTCTGATCATCTTGGTGCTCCTCCTCTGGACTCATTCCAAAAGGCTGATGTCCTTCCTTTTCTGTGGACCCCAGAGTTGAATGCAGCATTGAAGGTGGGGTCTCCTGAGAGCAATTAATACCTTTTATGCCTAATCTGGAGAGGAGAGACAATTGAATTAAGTATTTCATTTTTTGATGTGTATGCTGAGTCTAATAGAAGAGATGCACTTTATAATGTTTGTTAATGGACAATGGGCAGTTCTTTGCATGAAACAGGATTGGTAACCCCAACCAAATTGGTTTATTGGTTTAAAAAATAACATGTGCAGCTTTTTTTGGTCATTATTACTCAAGACTGTGCTTAAACCAATGACCTTATATTCTTAAGTCAGTACTATTAAGATCTCTCAAATAGTTACTAGCAATCAGATGGTTGACTTCCTTTGTGAAAATCAGACCTTCTTAGCCTGGGTAAGAATGGGATTTCAGTAGGTGCATGTAATACTGTCAAGTTGCTTTACTGGTTCTCCTTCAGAGGCACACCTCTGTCAATAATCTCCACAGTGCACATGTTAATTCAGTCATGGATTCCAAGAAGCAAACTGAGCAGTAGAAATCTGGGCATGAAAGAAAGAGTAGTTTGTTGTGAGGGATTGCATTATACAAAGAGCCTTGATATGAGTCAGTTCCCAAACTTGTTCTAGTAACCAGGGTTCAATCTGTGCCATCAGTAACAAGGTCAATATAGACGGACTTCAGCCAGCTAAAAATTCACTCAAAAGGGTGAATATTAACTATGTTTAGGGACTGTAGCTGTAATCAGATCTATGATGAAACTGAGTGTGAGACAAAACAATCATATCAATTTAATTTATAAAAATAAAAAATCGCCATGAACTTATAATATTTTAAGGTCAGAAGTCACTGTTGGATGTACTGGTTAATATAGGTCGTAGGACATTCATGAATTAATTAGCATTGACTTCTGTGAGACTAAGACCTTTACTGTTTGTTTTCCCTGTTACATGTAACTGCTGAAATAACTAGATCAGAAAGAAACTTAAGACATTTTTCAGTTCATTCACTTCGAACTTTTCAGTGTTATTTGCGGTCCACTGCATCAATGTCACATGCTTCTATAGAGGGAACTCATATGCCCTTTCTCATCTGGGCTCTTGAAAGAGCATAGTTGTTATTCGCTCCAGGTAACTATGTAACTATGTGAAAATAAAAGTGATAGCAAACTGATATTTCACAGAGAAAAGGAGGGAGATGAAGAAGAATGATACAGACATGGAATGACATAAACTTGCTTTCTCTTGTCTCTGGATCAGTTTGCAGACTAATGGAATGAGCAGGTGAGAAAGAAAACATCTGTTTTAAAAGGTCATTGCAATGGACATCTTTGGATTGCTTTTTATAAAGTATTCTTCTTTCACAATTTTAAGGGAAATTGAAATCTTCATTATGCAAAACTGGGAGGAGCCTTTTATCCAAATAATTCAAAAGTGGATACCTTTGTGACAATATATGAATATCGATATTATGTGGCAGTACCATGTATGTTCCCTTTGCTGTGAAGACTTGTAAGTATAGGGAAATCTATACCTGAATAAGTTGCAGTTGCATGTACTAACTATTAGTAGATATGTATTTATTTTTTATTATTTTTTAAATTATAATTTTCAATTGTTTTATAAATAGATGTAAAGTTTGGAGCTCACAGAAACTTGTGGCAACCAATTAAATATGTTAAACACATACTGTATGAAAGCATTCCTCTTTTATTTATTTTGAATCATCTTGATCATTATACTTGATGATCTAGTTCATCTGTTTATTTCTTTTACTGGATCTTTTTTTTATAGGATATGATTGAGCTAGTGATAATTTTTCTCCACAGCAGCATATATGGTGATGTGAATTTGTGATCTAAACAGGGCTGATAACACGGGGTTGATTTAGCTACTTCTGAGCAGGGCTTGCACAGTCAAGGCCTTTTCTGCCACTCACCCCATCCCAGCAGTGAGGAGGCCAGGTGTGCACAAGAAACCGTGAAGGGACACAGCCAGAACAGCTGATCCCAGCTGACCAAAGAGATATTCCATACCTATGATATCATGCTCAGTGATAAAGTATTGGGAAAGAATGAATTCATGGCTATGGCATTTGTTTTCTCAAGTGACCATTAAGCGTGCAGAGACTCTGCTTTCCTGAAGATGGCTGAATACCTGTTTGTAGGTGAATTTCTTATTTCATGTGTGCAGCTTTGCTTCACTCATTAAACTATGTTTATGTTGGTCCATACTATCTCAGCTATTGCTGTTCAGATTGTGCCCCTCATCCCACTGAAGGCAGTGGTGAGTCAGTGACCTAGTGGGTGCTTAGCTCCTGACTGGGCCAACCCACCACAACTCTCTGACAAAATTTTCAGCTTTCTTAATGAATATCCTAAAGTTGCTATATTCCTTTCTGAGATATGTGAACTAGAACCATACATGATTTGCAAGATGCAGCTGCATCACAGAATTGAATGGTGAAATAACATTTTTGTCTGATGTGTTATCTCTTATTTTCCTATGAATTTTTATTATTTTGCTTTCCTGTGTGATAGCTATGAGTAATTTTCTTAGATTATCCATTGTAGTGCAGAGATAGTTTTTTTCCTCAGTGGTAATTAACTAGTTCAGAACTCATCATGCTTCATGCAGTTTAAGATTGATTTTTCCCCATGAGCATAATTTTGCATTTACTAAAACAGAATTTCATCTGCTAATTGCAGTATCCGTTTAAACCCCTGCAAAGAGTCAGTGGGCCAAACAGTACCTACAGGGTACTCTTGAGAGATACTGTTCTATACCAATCAAGGTGATAAACACTGCAAAGAAAAAAGGCACCAGGAATTTGAACTAGATTTTCCAGAAAACTATGACAAGGTTTTTTTACGCATTATTTTTCTCTTGGAAAAAACTTGCATGTCATAGTGATTTATACTGACAAAAGAGAGTGATCCACTCTATCTTCAAATCACTGACTATTATCTCAAGTTGTTAAAAAAGAGGGTTGGCATTAGCCAATCCTTTTTCTACTTCAACAATCTAAAAATGTCCTCTTAAATTACATGAGCAATATTACAGGTCTGTCACTTGAGAGGTATGGTCACTTTGAGCTATACTTTTCTGATACCAATATCTTAGTTCAAAGACATAAGCAAATACAGATTAGAGTGGAAATATACAAGGGCTCATATGACTGAATAGTTTGCTCAGGTGAAATAAAAAGGAGATTAATTTCTCCTTAAAAACATTGGGAAATCCTTTATTAATCTAACATATCAGAACTAAGAAATGTGCTGCTACCAATACCTGTGATATTTTGTAAAAATATTTCAAATTTAAATTTAAACATATTTAAAAGGGAGTTGTCAACCACTTGTGATTGCTTTGCTGTTCTCACAAAAGCAGTTATTTATTCTTTTTCAAAATGGAATAAATTAAAGTTGTGGTTAAAGACTGGGTCATTCCTTAGCAAAAGTCAAGGCTGTAGCATAGTAAATATAATTGTATTTGTTGAGGAGACTGCATGTAAGTACTGTAAGACAATGGCCTAGAAATGTTTCAGATCTATTTCCTGGTTTTGTTCAAAAGCAAGAATTCAAAGCAGGTGCATTGGAAGAGGATAAAATATGCATGGAGTAAGTTTTTAGAGCAGAATATATCAGGGGTAGTTATTTTTTGTTATCAAATATTATGTTTTTTACTAATCTATGTCCACTGACACCATTTTAGATCCCAGAAGTGTTGCTGTTTTGTTAAACAACAAGCAACTCAACAGCTGAAGGGGAGGCGTAAGATGTGGGTTGAAAACTAACACTTATTCACAGATCTTAAGATTATCTTCCCAAATATATATCCCTAGCCCAAATTTTTTCCCTGCCTCTCACTATGTATTAAGTGTTTAAAAACATTATATTGAACAGGCTCACCCTGTAATAAGAATCAAAGACAGAAAAGATAGGGACATCAAAGACGTAAACATGGCAAAATATTATTTGATCTCATATGTAGTGGGAAAGCACTTATCTTGCTGCATTTTTAAGTAAAAAGCCTTAAAATGTGCATTCGGTGCCATGACTGTCCACCATGTATGGTGGTGGCTTTTCTGTCATGCTTCCTCCATTTTGCCTCTCTACCAAAACCCTGGCTGCAACCCAGACACTGCTGGATAAGCCTGAAGTACTCAGCATAAGGTGCACATCAAAGATGGAGAAAAAGTAGCAGGCGTGCTGTATAGGCTGGCAATACTCAGCTGGTGGCAGCCCTTTGGGATAATTTTCAATGTGTTGCCAAAATTGCCTCCAGGCTTTGCTGTGATCTACATTTGGGACTTGGCCCAGGAACAGAGTCAGGATGCTGTGAAGTTTGTCTTTGATGCCCTTTATCGACTGCGCCCACTGCAATGCAGGCACAGCTGAGAAAGTAGAGTCCGGCAGCTTTTGCACTTCTAAGCAAGTCCCTGATCAGCTTTCCAGATTATATCTTTCTGGCCTTTCCCTGATGGAACTGTGCCTGCCTGATAACTTGCCTATCTACACTGTAGCTTTCAAGGAGACTTTTTCCTCCGTGATTTTCTGAAATAAAGCAGCTGAGAGACTTGGAAGCAATGATGTTTTCAGTTGGTGCATTTCCCCTCTACCGGGAGTGACACGTGTGGTTACATGATGCTCAGAGCTGACAACAGACAGGGTGACAGCTCTCACAAAGAATACTTTGGAGAAAGCTTCTGTCAGACTCCTCAGCAACACCAAGGTGCTGATTTGCCTGCATTAAGATCTGTTGACCATGAGTTTGCTGTACTCTCTTTCTACCTTTTCCTTTTTATTTCCTTTACCATTTCCTAGTTAGATTTATGCTCCAAAACTTGAAAATTAAGGGGTTTCGTTTTAAATTGCTTGGCTACTGAACTAAAGGACTGTGAGTGTGTTGGGGGTTACATGGTTTTTTTTCGTTTCTTAGCTATTAGAAGTTTTCCCATTTAGCTGA
>VWYI01034732.1:0-52654 GCA_013399455.1 Anthoscopus minutus | reverse complement strand
TACAATTTTTTTCTGCCTTCCCTGACAGATAACTGTCTCAAAAACCGAGACAGAGTGAAAGCTCTAATCAAGGACACAAAACATGTCTGACCACAACTTACTCAATATTTCACAGTACTGTTCCACTTGGTTTATACTTAAGCACTAGTAGGAAAATCCAGACTTGATCTCACTTTTTCTCCTAAGTTACATCCTCAGGAAGCTGCAGATTAGCTGTGTTCAGCTATGAACCAGACAATGACACTACAATTAGCTCTTCTGAGGGCTGTAAATTGAAGACATACATTCAATATGTGACCTTGCTCTCAAAGCTTCATTTCTTCTCAGAGAACAGAGGAAATGTTTATAGCATAACTGTGCCATTTGATATTTGTGATTGGCAGGCTGTAGGCAGCCAGGTTTCAGCTATTTATCCTAAACTGTCTTACAAATAATCTAAAGAAATAAATATAATCAATATCATCCTAAAATGTCTCTCTAAAACAGATCAAGGGAATGGTGCTATAAGAGTACTACGAGGGCCTACAATGAATCTCTCATCTGTTGACATCTAAGTGGCATAAACTTAAAATTAACATGAATGCAACTCCAATCCATTGGTTAATCAACTGGATTCCATACAGTGACATTTTTGTGTAGGAGAGCACCAACAAACTGGAGTCTGGTTCTTGTTAGAAAAAATTAATGAGAGAAGGAAAAAATTAAGGTTCAGTTCCAGGTTCAGACCCCTGAGTATAAGGTCTCTGCAGAGCAGATATCTATATGTGAGCTATATATTATACAATTAAGGGGCATCTAAACAGGTAGTACAGCTGAAGCAGCTTTTCATCTGGGCAGATGAATAGGTCATCTTTAGTCTGAGCTCTGAGAGCTCTCTTTTCATTGATTGTAATGAAAACTTAGGCACCATAGAAATAAATAACAGCAATATTTTGTCCAGTGATTTAATCTTAGTAGGTGGATGAATGACTGTGCCTTTCACATTTTTACTCACAGTCAGGCTTGGAACTGAGAACATGGGCATGTGCTTTTATCTGTTGATGGCTTAGTAAATAATGTCTCACTCATGCTGGGCCAAAAGGTGTTATAACCGATTTAGTATTTGGATGCTTGGGAAGTATAAGGACTACAGCATACTTTTGCCCTTTTTGTGAAATATATATCTCTCTAGGAGCTGTTATTCTTTGACAAAGGAATTCACATGCTTTTCTATGACTCTTCGGAATAGTCAGCTATGACACTGTCACAATTTAGGCTAAATTGCTGTTTGAGAGTTAAAAATGTTGAATAGTGTAAATATATTATAGGGAATTGATAGCCATAAGGGGAACAGTATTAGTTCCCAGCCAGAGACCTTCAAAAGTTTTTATAATAAATGCACATCAACAAGAAAGAAAAAACACCTTGCGCTGAGAGAACATTTATTGTTATTTCCACTACACTGTTGGTTCAGGAGTTGCAATAGCTCATGCTAACTCCTCATAGAACTGCACGGCTCATAAGTGCACAACCTTTGTGAATTTACAACTCAGTCAAGATCTATTGATCTTTATAGTTTCAGGGCTGGGTGGCCTTAGAAATATATAAAAGCTTACAGCTTATGGAGTTCAGAGTACCTTCTAAAATGAGTATTTGTCTTTTAAAATTTCTAAGCTTGCATTTATATTTTTTCACACATTCACCCACATTTAGAACCAGGGACCAGATTGAGACCTGGAAAAGCTTGAGAAGACTTGCAACTGAGTCATCCAAACACTGGTATCAGGTTGAGGGATGAATGGACTGAGAGAAGCCCTGCTGAGGACTTGGTGATACTGATGGATGAAAAACAGCATGAGCTGGCAATGTGTTTTTGCAACCCAAAAAGCCAGTCAAATCCTGGGCTACATAAAAAGAAGTGTGGTCAAGAGAGGTGACTCTGGCCTTCTACTGTTCTCTGTTGAGACCAACCTGGAGTGCTGCATCCAACTCCGGGGAGGAGCTTCTTCCCAGCACGGGAAGGACATCAACCTGTTGGAGTGAGTCCAAAGGAGAGCCACAAAAATGGTCAGAAGGATGGAACGCCTCTACTATGGGAGCAGGATAAGACAGTTGGGGTTGTTCAGCCTGGAGAAGAGAAGGCTTTGAGAAGACCTTTTTGTGGACTTTCAATACTTGAAGGGTGCTTAGGAGAGAGATTGAGACAAGCCTTTTATCAGGGTCTGTAGTACTATGAAAAATGGCAATGGTTCTAAATGAAAAGAGAGTAGATTTGAACTAGGTATAAGGAATCAATTTTTTTTTAGGGTGAGAGTGTTGAGCCACTGGAACAAGTTGCCCAGAGATGTGATAGATGCCCTAACCCTGGAAACATTCAAGGTCAGGTTGGATGGAGCTCTGAGCAACTTGATCAAGTTATTTCCACTCTACTTATTGCAGGGGTGTTAGTCCAGATGATCTTTAAATGTCCCTTCCAAACAAAACTATTCTATGCTTCTACAGCTGCAGATTGCACCTGAAGTATTTTCCATGTCTCTCTATGCTTCTTAAAATCAAGTATCTCCTTACACAGCTTAAAGTTTAGCTGCTTAACCATTTTCTTCCAAAGCCCGTGGTTTAGGTCATACTAATGAGTACATAGCATAAAGTCATTAATATTAATATCCATGGATATACCCACACCTGTGGATAAAATCATGCCTTCATCTGCGCCATGGATGTCTACTGATTCAAATTCATACTTTTTGGTCTCTATTTGTACAACCAGAATGGAAAGCTAGTGTTAATGTGCTATTTAGATGCCACTTCCAGTTCAAGAATTTGCAAGAAATTATACCTGAATCTTGAATCTAGTGAGTAGAGCAAATGAGAGATGACTCAGAGGTCTGAAAGTTTTGGTCATGTGCAAGGTGAGGTGATATATATATTTTTTCCTCTAACAATTGTTTGTTTGTTTGTTTTTTTCTCTGCTCAAGATTTTGTTTTGGAGGCACCTAAATTCTTTGCTTTTTTTGAGTTTTATTTATACAGATATGAAAGTCTGGCAATGATGGCAGTGTACAGTAAATTAATGTTCTCATTTATAAATTTTGATGATTATTTTCTAATAATGGTATTAAAATTAAGTGGAAATATTCCCTTAAACTTGCTTAAAACCCCATTTAAAAAAAATAACATTAAAACTTTACTTTAGAAAGATCTCTTTTCTGCTTATGAACTCTACTCATGACAGTGTAGTTTTCAATTCAAAGCTCTATGAAGTAGCTGCCTAGAAACACCCGGTTCTGCGGTGAGTTTGAGTGATTATTTTTTTCTAAGGCAAATGCAGTTCTGCACCTGAGAAGGTGGGGAATAGAATTGTTTTGTAGAAAAAGACCTGAGGGTCCCAGTGGGGAGGAAATTCAAAATAAAGCAGTGCTGTGCGCTTGCAGCAAAGAGGGACAACATCATACCAGGCAACAAGAGTGTAGGCAGCATGTCAAGGCAAGTGATTATTGCCATGTATTAAACACTGGAAAAATTACATTTCATTCCAGTTATGAGCTTTCTGGTACAAAAAAGACATTGGCATACTGAGGTCACCAAGCCAGTGAGGGGATTTCAGCACCTGGAGAACAAGGAATGACTATGAGGGCTGAATCTATTCAGCCTTGAGAAGAACAAGTCATAAGGAGACCTTGCTGTTGCCTATAACTTCCTCATAGCAGGGAACAGAGAGTATGGGGCAAGCTCTTCTCAGAGATGTTCAATAGGGGCACTGGACATAAACTGGATTACCGAAAATTATTAGAGAGAAGGAAAATTTCTTATTGTGAGAATGATCAAATACCGGAGCAGGCTGCACAGAGAGATTGTGGATTCTCCATCTACGGAGATACTCAAATCCTCACTGAATAATGGCCCTTAGCCACCTGCTTGATTTGCCTTGCTTTGAGCAGGAGCAGGATGGCCTCAAGAAATCCCTTCCAATATAGCGTATTTTATCGTTTTGTAATTCCATAGGGTGAGAATATAAAACTGCAGAGGAAGTATATTCTAAAACTTATGCTGAACTGAGGAAAACAAATGTTTTATTTGAACAAATGCTATGTTTGTTCCTTGGTTGTATAAACCATCCAACCTGTCCACAGTGGAGAAATTGGTAGGTGTTACGGTGTTATCTTAGGCACACGTTAACTCATTGATTACCCACAGGATATGGCCACACAGTTCATCCCGTGTCATGCAGGATTATCAGCAGCACAAAGGGTCATCCAAAGGGTCTAAAAGATGACAAACATGCAAGATACAGGACAGCTAATCAGCAATTACAAGTTGCTGCAGGTCAACATCTTGTGTGTGTGTGTGTTCAGCCTATAGTGAGTGCACCAGGGAATGAATGAATAAAAGTATCCATCATTTGCAAGGGGTAAGTGTTTACACAGACAGTGGCCGTAAATTAGCTTCTGCCTAGCTGACATGGCAAATTATCACCTTCATGATCCTACCTAGTCTCTTTTTTCTCCTTCCTGTTTTGTTTTTGTTGCTCCTACCATTCTCTATTCTCTAATTTTCCATTCTCACCAGTAGTTTATCAATTAATCTGTTACCTAAATTATCATGTTTCTTGCTTACTATATTTGATTATTTTTTGTATTGTAAAGTTGTAAACCCGCCCCCCCCCCCCCCGTTATGTTAATAGTTTATCCCAGGCCCGCCCTCCTATCCCAGCTGTCAATCCACTCTGGAAACTGCCCCTTGATCCCGAATGTTCCCTGTCCATCCCCTGTTATTCAGTCCCTCATTGGTTTATGTAACCTTTTCCCTCCCACTGTGATCCTTTATTGGTTTATACTTTGTTCTCCTCCCTTGAGTTTCCCTCATAGGCTCATTTATCCCCTCCCCTTGCTCCTCCCCCATAGATTAGTGTCTATAATCTGAGATCTGGGCTCTCTCGTGGGAGGACTTTGAGGGGGATAAACGTGTTTGGAAATCTGGTGAGAGGGCTCTCTCTTATCCTTGCTCCTGCCCTCGGTGTTTGGGTGTTTGCAGAGCGTGGCTCTGAGCCAGCACTTGGGTCCAGAGCTCTGCTCAAGGCTGACCCAGCCCTGGTGTGAGTGCCGGAGACTTCACCTGCTGAGCCAGACACCCCTTTGCTCCAACACTGCGTCACCTCCTAATTTTCCATTTTCCCCAGTAGTTCCTCAGATAATCTGTTACCTAAATTATCACTCTGTATTTGGTTTTTCTCTTGCTTAATCTGATCGTGAGTTCTTTAGGGTAGATATGGGGCTGATTATGTTGAATATTATTGAACTTATTAAAGGAAAAACTCATGGTATGTAAGCATGTGTTTGTCAAGTACCATGCAAATGCATAACAACAGCTGTGATTAATACTAATAATATTACTGTTGTCGTGGTTAATAATAAGTGTGATCAATACCAATATAAGTATAATTTGTCACTAGTGCAGTTTTTCAATGAAGATGGTTTTGATAATAACAGACATTGTCACCAAATATTCTTCTTGATTATATAGAAGACATGCTAGTAATTTGCCTTGCTCATAATTTACCTGATGTAGGCAAAATATTAGATGTTCAGTAATTATTAATGTACTTGAAGTTATTCCTTTACTGAGAGGAATAATTAGTACTTGCTTCTATTCGTCACTCATTTTGTGCTGCAGCATGGACATGAACATGATCATACCAGAATGTATGTATTCAAGAACCCTTGGGATTTTATTTTCTACTGTTTTAATGGCTTAGCTCTGTAAGGTATATATTTTTAAATTATGTAATTTTTTCCTTTAAGAAATCTACAGTCACAAAAGTGATGGTCCTATGAAATAAAAGTTGGTAAACAACTACATTAATTTTATTAAGTTGAAAATAGTTGGAGAGGAGAAAGTTCTAAAGAAAACCTAACACACCTTTTGTGTTACTTTTCTCAGAGTATCAGTTCATGGCTAGCATGGCAAGCAGGCTTCTGTGCTAGATGGACTTTTGATCTGACTTACCAGCAACTTGTATAGCATGGGGAGCACGAGATCACTTTGGGTAGACACCCGAGAAATCAGCCAGCAGCTGTACCTGAGTGGGATGTAATGAGAGGGGTATGGAAAATACCCTATATCAGAATAGCTCATGGGCTTAAGTTCTGGGCTTTCCTTCTGGTGGAATGGAGCAATGGATGTGAAGTGTCAAGAAGGGGGTTAAGCCTCTACCTCCTCCAACTGGTGTGAAAATGAGGTGGTGACCCACAGTGTTCTCAGTTTGGTGCTAACTGCAAATCTGTGTAGGGTGTTTCTTATCTGCCTGACTTGAGTTGGAGGAAAATGCAGTTTTTTGAATTCTCCTAAAGTACAGGCCTCAGAGCACTGTTCAGCAGCTCAGCTGTATCCAGAGATTTATAACAAAAAAGGCTTTGCACACCTGGGAAGCATTAACATTAACCAGTCAAGATCTTGCCAGGAATAGAACCTTGAATTCTACTTTTGTCTCATGAATCTCTTTTTCACCACTTGTCTCAAGAGTTGTAGGTCAGCCACTGATGTTATTAATTATAATGAATTAATTAATTAAATAAAACTAGCTTAGATGTATTTTATAATACATTAAACCAAAATTGCTTTCAAATTCTCCCATATAAAGTATTTGATAATAAGTAAAATAAAACCCAGCAATTTAAAAAAAAAAAGAAATTTTATATATTTTTAAAAATGATTCTATCAAGATGTTTAAATTACTGTTTGGTTTGTTTTGAAGCCCTAGCTTCGTGTTTCATGTATATTACAGTGTAAAGTTGTTTTAATTAGTCTAAACAAGTATATAACATTTTAAACACAAATCAAAAATGTTAACATTTATTTTGAAATTCTTAGCAAAGGAACTAAATAGTACTGTGGGAGAGGAACTTAAAATTTGAAAGAACAGCTCCACTCCAAAGACAAGTTGAAACCAACTATCTGGGATGTTCCTGAATTGTGGATTAGCAGAACAAAGAAGGTTTTTCTTTTTCTCTGAGCTTGCCTTACTTTGTGCTCTTAATAAAACAAACAAAAAAAACCCTCTCCAAAAATCCCAAACCTTTTTGTAAGTCTTTGGAAATTTTATGCTTGGACATGAAAAAAGGAGAAGTCTGCACCCAGAGACTTGACAATGATGGACAGTAACTGGTAGTTACAATTAAACATTAATTAGATAATCACTCTGCTTTTTGATTGTTCTTGCCATCCCAGAAATCTCAATGTGCTATGGTAATTAGATAGACTTTCTGCATAAATTAGGCTATATTAAGACAGTTTATGTGGATAACAATTTCTTCATAGACTTGATTCATGATCACTTCCATTTTAATTAATTTATTTTTATGTGAGTGATAGGAAAGTCATTCAACTGCACCCCTGCAGTGTGGACCTGGGGGCCTTATGTTGAAGTGTTTTTCAATAGCAGAGGTAAGTTAATGCTGGGCAGACTGAATTTACATAATAAGTGGCATTTTTATGTACATGTGCAAAAAGAACTCATTTTTTATTGTAATATGACTCACAAAAATTCCCAAAGGGAAGAAATCTGTTACTGCCTTTTATACTCGTTCTTATACATGGTAATCATTGCATGAACAAACATATGCACCAAAAAAACCCTGTCTCTTGGATTATAAGCAGTAATTATCTCTGCTTAATATATCTGTCACACTGTTGGTTACCATCTGATGGGGAATGCTTGTGCTACTTTGCATTCATTCAGGCTTTCAGTAATTTTTTGAATACTTAAGAAAATTCAGTAAAGCTCAGCTGTGCCTGAAATATTAGCGCTACAAAATCTGCTTGGTTATATCAGTCAATACCACATCAGAGATTTGCAATTTATGCACTGCAAATGGATATTCAAGTGTGCTCCAAAACGGAAACAGGTCATGACTTCTCTTCTGCTCAACTGGAAATTGTTTGGCATTTACATGTTTGTTTTCCCATTGCAATAAATATCATGCAATAGGGATAATTATTTTTAATTCTAGGATGACTTGTCATGAACTTGATCTGCAAACTTGAAGAGAGGCATAAAATAGGGCTTATGGTGGTTTGCCAGCCTGTCTAGGGACAAGTTCCACTGACATCCAGAGAATCTCCAAAAAGATGTGCCATGAAGTGGGCAGCAGAAGGTGTCAGGGTTAAGATTCCCCGAGGAATTTGTAGCAGCAAAATCTAGCTTTTAGGCACATATCCCTGCCTGAGAAGGTCTCACGAATTAGATACATAAGCATGGGAGCCTTACTTTTTACCAAAGAGACACTAATTAACCACAGGAAAGCAGAGAAGAAATACTGGTGGTCGAAACAATTTCTCTTACTTCCCAGAAACTAAAAACCTTTTCTGAGACTGCCAGAGGTGCCCATCTTCAACTAAGACCTCAGTCTCTTTTAGTGGGGCTAGAGACTTGTACCAAGATATGATCATAAAATTTCCCTGGGATGAATATCTCTCTTTTTTTTTTTTTGTAGGTTCTGTGTTTACAGTGCACACTTGACATGGGAAGAATTTGCTGAATACCTGTCACTATATGAGTAGTTCTCAGAGTGCTTCAAATGGAGACTTTGATCATCTGATGAATTGCAGTGTCAAAGGCCTTCAGCACAGCTTGTTATCTGTGGACCTTGAAGATCTACCAAATCTTTGAGAATGCAGACACCTCTGGGGACATGAGAAGAGGTTAATGTGTCAGTGCCAGAACAGGAAAAATATCAAGCACATTATTGGTAGAAAGACTTCTGTAGATGGAAATTGTAGACAGTTCATAAATCTGTGGGTTTTTTGGGTTGTTTGCTATTTTTCCTTTTAGCCCATCTGTTTTTCTGACATGTTGAGCTCAGTAGATACAGAAGTGGTTAGGAAGGAAAAAGTAATTGCTCTTGAGATAGTCCTTATATTCAGAAAGCATTTGGGAGGAAAACATGCAAGGAGAACTCATAAAAATATTCTGCTCAGATTTACTCATTGCATACGCCTGAAAGTGTCTGGTTCACAATATGCACACTTAGGAGTTGTGGTGTACTGAACATTATAGTGCAGTCTCACTACATCAGAAAAGAAATTTGAAGCCAACTTCTCAGTTTCAAATACTGATTTTCACTGTTTTTAAAAAATCAGAGATTATCCATATTTAAGTGGAAAACTGAGACTCCTACAAGTCATTCAATTTCTTGCAAACTCTCAAAAAAAGTTGAAACTGATGGGTTTCTGTGCTTTGTACATGAACTAGACATCTCAGCAAATATGAGTTTATTGCTTTTCAAAGTGTGAAAAGTGCATGCTAAAGCTAAGTTCTCCTAGCCTCAGAAATTTTATTTATGATGTTACAGAGTACTATCAACAGAAAGAGGGAAGGTTATCCTTTATGAAATAGAAGTCATAGTCGGTCTAAGACCCAGTTTTCCTGCTCTATTGCGTGGGAATTTTTTAGACCAAATCAGTTCAGTTGGTTCCTATATTCAGAAAGTAATCACTATTCTTATGGTTCTAACTTTGTCTATAAAAGAATGTTCCTATACACTTAAATTTCTAGTGTTTTTATTGTACCAGTTTCTAGTATTTGAAAAGACTAGGGGCATTTGAAATAGTTTTTTATTGAGGTCATCTTATTTCCAAAGGCTTAGGAATTCAATAAATGGTGTGAGCAGTTCAGTATGAGTTACTTGGACACCATAGAAGTCCTGGATATTTACTTCCATAGGCAATAGCTTTGGTGGACAAAGTTGCTTAATGTTCAAAGGCTTAACAGAGAAATCTGGGAGAAGATCCAGTGCACTGGATCTCTTTCCATTTGGCCAGTTCTTAGGGAGGCTCCCTGTTCAGTAAGTGATCCACTAGTTGTCATGTCAGTTGACTCTTTGTTCCCTCACAGCTTAATTATTCTTGCTATATTGTATGTAAAACAGTTGAATTAGAGAAAATTCCCATGGTGAAGAGCTGAGCTGAAGCTGCAGGTTAACAAAAGCCTTTTCTTCTTACATTATCTTTAATCTGTTGTAAAAATGTCACAAGGAGGATCCCCTTTAATTAACAGGAAGACATGTGATGTGATACACTATTCTTCAGCTAGAAGTAGGAGTAGCAGGTATTGATTGATTAGAATATGACTCTCATCATGGAGACCCAGCATGAGAGCCATAACAGAAGGATGGGGAGGGCAAAGACATTGGATCCCTTTGATGAGATGTGACAAAAATGCCAATAGTGAAAGAAGCCAAAACGGGTATCCTTTGCCTAATGCTGCACCTGGCTGGGCTCATGTAGTATTTCACTAAACACAATAATTAATCATGAGTTTCAAGGTTTTTGTTTTTGACAGAAGCAACAGCAAGCACTCTGAACATTTCTTGTCTTCATCCAGGGTGAAACTAACTGTCAGAAATTGCTTTTGCATGAGTGTTGATTTTATTCTCAGAACACTCAGAACACACATCATCAGCAACCTTCCAACACTGTATAGCCAGGTTAGTCTCTCTGTCTAAAATATCCTACCTGTAGGTTCAACTGCAGCTGATTTTGCTTTCATGATAATATAAACAGCAAATTATACTGTCTTGCTGTATTTAAAACCAGATGGTTGGCTCACTTGACCCCAGGCAAACATTGCAATTCCTTCTTTTTCAGATTTTAGTATTTGATTGCTAACTGAAGCACCAGGGTTTAGAATCATTGTTAGACAGCACCACATTTCCTGTAGAAGCCTTTTCATGTCTTGTACACTTACATCTGAGAAGTACATCCATTCTGCTGCTAACCAGAAAATACTAATTTTAATCTAAAATACATGCATGAAACATCAAAAAATAAAAAGCTCTGTGGCAGAAAAAATATTTCCCTGTTTGCAAATGTAATTTGTTGTTATGAACAGAAGCAAAGACTGACAAAATAAGAACATTACCTTTTGAATCAGAAATTACCAATTATGATCAGTTCTATTGTGTTTAGTAGTGGAACAATTCCAGATGGGTTTTTTACAAGAGGTATACATACGTATTTGCAGCTCTTTTTTCATCCTCATTGACCTTGTCTCTTATTTTAATGCCAAGAGAGTTACAGCATTCAGTACAACACAGAAATTATATATGATGCTCACTTTGAGGCTAATGCTAGTTCACAACAAAATACCTGCTGGCCAGAACTTTTCATAAAGAACTTTTAATATTTTAGTTCTGTTACGAGATTCTCATGATCATTGCAGTCTTCTGATATCTTCTCTGCTAAAACATCCGTCTGGTTTCTGTGTAAATATCAAAAAGCAATTGGGTAGACTTCGATTTCTATTCCATAGGAGACAATAGTTTTAATTAAAATTGTCTCACATTTAGAGGCTTTGCTTTATTTAGGTTTGAGGTTTGTTTTATTTTTCCTGACCAGTGAGTTCTCTATTCTTTCTGTGGCATTTAAAAGTTCTCATTTACTTCTGTGTTTACTTTTTCATTGAGGATCTTGTAAGATCTTTCAGTGTTACCCACCTTTCTAGCCAAAGGCAACAATCAGCAACTCAAGAGCGGCTTCACAGTAATCGACAGTTGTGTTTTCCATACTAGGAGACTATTACTGCTAATAGAAAAAGTCAGCAAAACCCAAACCCTGTAAAATGTAACGTCAAAACCTCTTTCAAGTCTAATAAAAAAGCCAGGAAATCCCCCAAAAGACAAAAGTCCTCAACCAAACAAAACACAGCTTCCAACAAAAATAGACCAAGTAGCTGTGGCTACTGCACATGCCACATAAACCTAATAAAATATGCTCCAGTTATGGCTATAACCTGAGAATTACCATGATTGCTCCTAGTTGTGGATAAGGGTAGCCAACTTCTAAAAGCTCATTGTCAGCTAGACACATAGTATTAGAGCTGGAACAGTCTAAGTGACTGGACAAACCTTCAACAAACTAAAACATAACCCTTTAAAGAGAGGATTTAATCACTCTGTAGAAGTGAAGAAGTAGTAAGTACAGTCCTTAAAAAATGAGTTAGTGAATACATGCTTGATCACTCACTACACTCCATTTGCACTTTGGAAATGCTCAAAACCTTGTTACAGGAAAAGAAAAACAATTACAGGAAAAGAAAAACACCTTATATGTAAACTAATTTATCATTAGCATCTAAATAGTTTGATCAGTTTCATATTATTAGTCAAGATGTAACTAATAAGAAATAAAAAAAGGAGTCATATAGAAAGAAAAGCATCAAAAATCCCTTACACACACTTCCTCTTTTCATGGAATCATAGATTCCCACATGATTGCAGAATCACAGGGTGGCTGAGTTAGTAAAACACCCCTGAAGAGCATGTAGTCCAACTGGCTTGCTCAAAGCAGATTGAGGTAGGTTGCTCAGGTCGATGTCCCTGGGTTTTGGGTATCTCCAATGATGGAAGCCACAACCTCCCTATGCAACCTGTGTCTCCCTAATGGTGAAAGATTTTTCTTATGTTTAATTACAATTTTCTGTATTTCAGTTCATGCTTCTTGTCTCTTGTCCTGTCCATCAGCACCATTGAGAAGCTTTGGTCTGTTTTCTTTACACCCCTTAAGAGGTATTTGTACACATGGATAGGATCCTCCTGAGTCTTTGCCAGGCTGAACAGTCACAGCTCTCTCTGTCTTTCCTGGCAGGACAGATGTTCAGGAACTCCATGGTCTCCATTGCTCCCTTGCCAAACTCAGTCCAGTCTCCAGGTCCATGTACGTGTACTGAGAAGCCCAGAACTGGACCCAGCAGTAAAAATATGGTGCCAGTAGGTAATTTTTGTTGTTCTTTGCTTATTTGATTTTATGCTGGTGATGTGGTTACTCTTCCAATATTTTTCTGAATCCTAAGCTGAATGATTTAATTCTGTATCCATGTGGAGTGTACAGTCTGTTGTCAAAATTCTGAACCCATTCTTGGGAGAAGTATGATCATAATCATAGCTTTTTCTTCTGTACTTTAGGAGCCATTTGGGATCTTGCTTATTTACTTGCTAACTGGTCTGAAAGGTCTCATTTTATATCTGAACTTATTTTAGATGGTGTTTTTATCTATGTTTATTATTTTTTTCTTATATTTTACCCCTAAAAGTGCTTTTAGCAATCTTCGTGTCTGCAAGTTGATTTTAACCTTCCAGAGTTTAGCCTTCTAGACTTCCAGTGTCCATTTTCTTGTCATTCTGGTCTCATAATCCCTTTACAGGGGTATTCCTAGCTCAAGGTCCTTGCTGTATACCAGGCCCATATTCTGCTGCACTCCATCACTATCTCAGTGACATGCATGTTTCACTTTGCAGGAACATCTACCTGTTAATTACTGTCTTTATAAAATTATTCTTACACCATACAGAGATTAGTAAAAGGAAAATTAATTAGGTTTATCCACAAGTTCATTGGGGAAAAAAAAAAAGTTACATTTAAACAAGCTAGAGCAAAGCAACAGATTGGTCAAAATTATTTCAAGCAGGGCAAGCCTGACAAACTTCAGTCCTAAGTTTAAAGTCTCCGTTTTAGTACTGCTACCAGTACAAGTGGTATATGAATTCCACTTCAGTGGATTCAGAGGGTATTTCTGGATCTTGGGAGAAGTTATAAAGGGTGAAAATTGAATCTGAAAAGTTGGGAAAGAAATATAATGATTTTTATCTAGTCTTGAACCAAAGTTTCCAGTGTGTTCTGAAGTGCTGGCTTGCTGAGACTATGAAGAAGTTGTTGCTGTGACATTTAGTGAGCAAGCATCCATAAGTGAAGGCTCAAACTTTTACTTCTTTTAAGGCAGAACTTGAAGGACTGAAAAATCAACAATACTCGATTCATCAAGTTGGCAATGGCAACAAAAAAGACTTAGGCACTGGATTTGATATATGTATGAATCATGAGCAGCAAAATGTACATACAGTTGCAGAAAATGTACAAAAGGTGTTGTTTTGAAAGTAGTACAGCCTGAAGCAGCTATCTCAACAGGGTCTTTGTCAAATAGCAGTTTTCTGCAGTTAATTAATTACTCAGCTAAGTATGCCAACATACTTAGAGGAGTGACCCTTTGTGCATCTGTTCCAAAACACTCAGTGGAAAATGTAATAGAAACATCTCCAGAAGCAATCCAAGATTCATATAAAATTGACATGCTTTAACAGTGCTAGAGCAAGATAAAGACATCTTGGCCACAAAGGTAAAAGAAATTAAACATAACAACGCTTGGCTTCACTCTCTTGCAGTCCACAAAATTCCTGCCACGAAGTTCATACTTGGAAACCAGTATTAAGGATGGATGAAAAGGTGTGGGCTTCCACAAGCCCATCAGAGAATTTTTGGCATTTCTTCATGGTTAGGCTATGATTTCTTCTTTTGTGAGCAACTTTCCTTTGCAATCAGCTGATGAGCCTTTCAGCAGACAAGGCCTAACGAGATTCTTTGAACTAGGCTGTAGGCTTCTCTAATGACTACAATTTGTTCTTAGCTAGTGATCCTTTCAAGAATTCATTTTGTGAGCTGCACCTAATCTACCTTCTTGACAGCTCCAAGCACCTAAATGAGCAGAACTTCTCTCTCCTGAGGCTGAAATGGAACCTTTATTTACATGTAACCTGATAAGAGCATTCATCAAAAAACTTAAAGGGGGTTATTTCCTAGGCATATAGAAAAAATAATTATCTTGTTTAAGATCTTACTGAAAAAAACAAAAAGCAGGGTCTGAGAATGTTATGGATCTGATATTCAGTAGCAGAATTTCTGGTGGAATGGGAAAGAATTTATTATCTGTTGATTTACCTGAGCTGATGCTGGCTGCAATATTTATGGGTCATTTCAAAGTGAATAGTAAATTTCTCCTAAGGCTGTGGTTCCTGGGTGACTTTTTATTTTCTAGAAGCTCAGAAATCTCCCCTCTTTCTGAATAAGAATCCAAGTTTATTTATAAAAGCATTGGCATCCTTATTCTGAATCAGGCCTCTTTCACTTCACAGAGCTAAAGAAACTAACTTGTTAATATTTTTGGTTGAAAGTGACTATAGGTTAAGTAATCCTGAAGATTTGTCTCTGTGTAGAATATATTTTACTGTCTGGAAAGATCTACCCATCACCATATTCTTATAAAAATTTTGAAATGTTTTTCCATTAACAAATTTTCCAACTCCCTAAAGGCCATATTACATTTTATTGTTATTTCCAGTATTGTAAGAATACCAAGAGAATTCCAATAAAACATTCTCTCCTCTGCAAATAGAAACTTCCATTAAAAAAAACTTGAGAACTCTTATTCTGCTATGGTTACAGTCAGCTCTGTCTTCTACTAGAGTTAATTTAGCATTTAGAGGACAACCTCTCAGTCTGTACAAGTACACAGAAAGAAAATCTGACAAGGAATGAAACTCCAGACTCTGGCACAGCTGTACTGAATGCCTCTTCTGTTCTGCCAGGCCAGTTTAGCTATCTTGCTTTTTCTTCTGTGCACTCTGAGAAACCTAAATCTAATTAAACAACAGACAAAAACTAGACATGCAATTGATCTGAGAGAGGAGAAAGGGGAATAAATTAGCATTGAAAAGTTTAAGCTAAAAGTAATTTCAGTGTATTTATCAGATTGGCATTTGAGGAAATCTGTTTGTTTTGGAAGCCATTTTTACATTTAGACAAAAGAAAATCCACCATTTCCCCCCCACCACGCTTTTTCCTTTCAAAAGTATAAATCAAATGCTCTTGATATGCCTTCAGCATTTATCCTACAGAATAACAAAAATTAAAACCCTCCTAACATCCCATTTTCTTGTCCTTGTCTTGTACCTAATATTCTTCCAGAAGAAACACATCCATGTCAAGATCTTTTTTATTCAGCTACATTTTATGCAGTTTCTCTTCATGAAGTACCACTTGGCCTCTTAAATTTGACTTTGGCAGAGCATTTAAAATATTCTAATAGGGTATATCTAACCCATTAAAAGGCCAAGTCAGAGTTTCCTGATTCTTACTGAGAAAGTGAGAATGAAATTAGAAGGAGCTTGAACTACCTTACATATTATCACATTGCCATATTCAAAATATATTTAATATCAATCTTATTATGAGTGTAGTCAGCAGCATTATTACAGATTGTACAAACAGGCATAGAGTGCATTTCATGGCCTATTTTTAAAGGGGCTTTTATTCCATATCTGCTTATGGAGTATCTGCTCTGACTCAAAGTGCATTAACATGCAAATAAGGACATAAATCTTGAGGAGAAGGAAACGCAACAGAAACTTGGCTGTAAATGAACAAAGTTCAACAATCAGTCAAATATGTAATATTACTCAATATTTGGTGCATTATATCTGCTTCTAATCTCTCAGCATGTTCAATGTCTTCAGAGCTTTTATTTGAGTTGCTGATGACATGATCAGAGATGTCATGGGATGCAGCTAGGCAGTACAAATGAGTGCTGGGTAGGGATGCTTTTAGGGCTGTGTTAAATCACACTTTTCAAAATGTTTGATAATATGCCCTTGTAGTGTCATAGTCTCAGTGTCAAATATTATCAATTTTTCAAAGCTATGGGGCATGATAGATTGCCTCTGCCTTCCCTTGTATCTTTTCAGATAGGATCTCTTGCAGAGACAGACTTTCTTCAGATGCTTATGCACAGCAGGATCTTTTAGTGCCTCCAGTAAGTTACATGGTCACTGGTATTACATAACTTTTAAACATGCACACTTACTTATTTTTCCAGGGATTCCTGTGGGGTTCCATGGTGGCAAGATCAAGTCTGAAGAGGTCTGGTGACCAGCATGAGACACAATGAGACGGTTCTGTGCTTGTTTGAGCTCAAAGATCCATTTATTGGGGCATTGCCAATACAGGAACAAACTCTGCTTAATCCAGAGGCAGAGAACTTCAAACAAGTGTAGGGTGGTGGGATTTATAGGGAAAGGTGGAGTTTTACCTTTCCTGAGCTTAGAAGACACCTCCCCCAGGGTAGAGGGGTGGGGTCCACTCTACCCGGGACTCAAAGCCACACCTCTTACTTCAACAATAGTTATCTGGAACCAAAACTTTGCCCCCTGGGCAAAGGCACCCCACAGATCCTAATTCATTTAGAGGTGGAGGCAGAGCACAAATAATCATTCATATGGAGAAAACATAAAAGAATATATTACTCTTCAGCCCTTGAAAGGAGAAAAGGTTCTGTTTTTAGTGATGTTCTGAGATAGGCTATGTAAAAATGGCTGGAAAACAAGGTAAAAGGCCATTATTCTCTCCCTCTTAGGAAAGGAAGACACAAGGCATTTGTTCCAACTGTAAGAACAAGGTATTAACAAGGCTGAAATACATACACAATTAGTGAATTTTGTTGAAAAGTTGTGCAGTCTGTTGTTGAGTATGATGGGGGCACTGGCCTTTGGAACCAAAGGGAAAAAAGAGATCTGAGGATACTGAGCTATAATGCACAGACAACTTTGATTTGGAGAATTTTCCTTAACACCACTATTCACTTCATCTCCTGAAGAATGTGGAAATTTTTCCTGAGAAATTTTATAATGTCTCACTCTAGGCCATATTTTAGTGTACATGATTTTACCTTGAATGTATCTCTCTCAGTTATTTTATTCTTTTGATGAAGTTGCAAGACCAGAAACTAGAGTTGACACAGAGACAAAATGGTAAGTGTTAGGAGATTGAGACTATAAATGTGTCCATTCAGAAGAAGGAAAAAATTATTTTTTCTGGTGTTAACCCATATTTTAACATGCTATACGAAGATGAAAATACACTAATTAGATACCCTTTTGAGTACAGAAGGAAGGTGAGTTGTTACTAAGGAGGCTGACAAGATGTAGAATACTTGCAGTGATATCCATGGCAGGATGAAATGTCAAAATATGTGCATAGGTGCACAGAGAAGAGTACGAGACCCTCGTGGTCCTATAGTTAGGCTTTCACTGTACGTGATAAATTATTTCTGCAAATTTTCTCTACTGGTAATCAGAGAATAAAAGTATATACCCTAAAATAATCCATGATCTACAAATTAGACTCATGAAAATATAGTAAATTTAGTAGAGAATGGGATTCTTCAGACTGTATGTCATACTTCAAAAACACTTTCAATGGCTGAATTTTTGCTATTCTTTTTTGATATGGATAAGCTCTTTACCTACTCACCAGGCTGTTGAATTCTCTTATATGTGTCCCACTACACTTTCCATAGTTTCCAGCCTAACTAGCTTTTGTCTTCTGCAGGGTATTTTTGTGGTGTAGTCTTTCTGCTATTTCTTTATAGAAATGGGAACTCAAAATCTACCTGTCTTAGACCTACAGATCAATCACTCTACAGATTTTCTAACAAAGAATACACTTGCCATATGGGTTTAAAAGCACTGACTCTATCGAGGTTATATGAGTTTGTAGAAGAGTAGAGATTTGTCTTAGTAGTTTAGGTAATAAAGTAATGGCATGAAACTGTGTTGGGGGGGTTTTAGGTTAGATATCAGGAAAATATTCTTCAGCCAGAGGGTGACTGGACACTGGAACAGGCTGCCCAGTGAAGTGGTCACAGCGCCAAGCCTGACAATTCAAGAGACAACTGAGAATTCAAGAAGTGTTTTGAAAATGCTCTTGGGCATGTGTTATGACTCTTGAGGCTGTCCTATAAAGGGTCTGGAGCTGGACTTTGATGGGCCTTCTAGGTTCTTCCCAACTCAGAACAATAACTTCCAAAGAAAATTTAAAAATAGCAAAATATCTCTGATCACTAAAATAAAATGGATGATTTATCTTAAAGTAATAGTTTTATTTATATCTTCACAGAATCATGGAATCACACAATTTTTAGGTTTTGAAGTGACCTCTGAAGATCATAGAGTCCAGCCCTCCTGCCAAGGCAGGGTCACTTAGAGCAGGTTACACAGGACCACATACAGATGGGTTTTTAATATCCAGAGAGAGAGACTCCATGACCTCCTTCAGCAGCCTGTTCCAGTGCTCTGCCACTCCCAGTGTAAAGTTTTTCTTCATGTTAAGGTGGAACTTCTTGTGGCTTAGTTTATTGCCTTTGCTCCTCATGTTGCTGGGCACTGCTGAAAAGGGTCTGGCACCCTCCTTTTTGCAACAGCCTTTGAGATACTCATGTACTGATGACATTCTTTCTCAGTCTTCTCTAGATTAAACAGGCCCAACTCTCACAGTCTCTTCTCATAAAACATCCTCCATGCCCCTCATCATCTTTTTGGTCTCTGCTGGACCCTCTGCAGTAGCTCCTTGTACTCAGTATTCAGTACTCAGTACTCATATACTGAGTAGGCCAGACCTGGACACAGCACTCCAGATGTGGCCCTAAGCAGAGGGGTGCTGTCACCTCCCTCAACCTGATGGCCACAATTCTCCTGATGCACCTCAGGACACCACAGGCCCTCCTGGCCACAACAGCACTGCCAGCTCGTGGTCCATTTGTCATCCCCCAGTACTCCCAGGTCCTTCCCAGCAGAGCTGCTCTCCAGCAGCTCAGCCCCAGCCTGTGCTGGCTGTTCCTCCCCACATACAGGACCCTACCCTGCCCTTGCTGAAACTCAGGTTTCTCTCCATGCAAATCTCCACCCCATCAAAGTCCCACTGAATGGCAGCACAGCCTTCAGGTGTGTCAGCCACTCTTCCAGTTTTATATCATCAGGAAACTTGCTGAGGGCACATTCTATCCCTTCATCCAGGTCACTGATAAACAGACTGAATAAGGCTGGACTCAGTACTGATCCCTAGGGAGTGCCACTGCCTACAGGCTTCCAACCAGATTCTATTCTGCTGATCATGACCCTCTGAGCTCTGCCATTCCGCCAGTTCTGGATCTAACTCAATCTCCATTCACTTAATCCATATTTGCTGAGCTTACCTAAGAGGATATTTTGGGAAACATTGTTGAAAGCCTTGCTGAAGTTGAGGTAGACAAGGTACTGTCATTGTCCCATTTTGCCATGTCATCATAAAAGGTTATCAGACGGGTCAAGCAGGATTTTCCCATGGAGAATCCATGCTGACTACTTATAACTTTTTCTTCTATCTTAGCTAGTGTCAGTGTGGGAATTCAAGATGAGCCTCTGCAATTAAACACCAGAAATTCAGAAGAAATGACTGCAAGAACATAATTTTCCAGAGTGTTTAAGTTTAGCTGCAATTGGAGATCATCATGATGGAAAGGTAAATTTGCAGTACAGCTAAATCTACTTCGGATAATATGAAACCCAATGCAAAAAAAAGAATAATTTTGGTACTGGTTTCCCCCCTTCTATGTAATATTTTATCTTTAGGTTTTTTAAATGCACAGGTGTCCTTTCTTGCTTTTCTATGTACTGAGTAAATACTGGTGACTTGCGCTATCTGGATCATCACACACACTGAAAAAACAACCAAACAAAAAAAGACATCACTGAAATACTATTTTGAGCTCTACTGCTTGTCACATAACGAATAACTTGGTTGACAAGAAATGCTTTCATTATGAATGCTTTACAGTCCTAGGATTTCCCTGCTTCTTTATCTTATGTAAGATACACTGAGACCAAATAAGTGCAATGAGACCAAATAAATGTGATGTGTGTGCCACTTTATTCTGAAATAAACTTAAGTTAATAATTTAAAATATCTTCTTGTTACTGTTGCTAGTACTATTTATTGGGAGATTTAATCAGGAAAAGGAATTTTAAAAAGAGAGGAATTTAACTGCTTTTATTTCCTGTTTGTTTGTAAGAGAAGCTCACCTTTTCTTAGGACAGCATCCTAAAATGGATCAGGATTATTGTGAATAGCTAATAGACCAAATAGTTTTGGAAAGCGGGAAGTCAAATGGGAAGCTCAGTCTAACAGATCAAGTTCTGAACAGTCATTATTTGAAGAGTGCAGATCTAATGAGGAGTACAGCAATAACATCCCTTAATTAAATGGACTGTTTCTGAAAATTAGAGGTCAGGCATTAAAAGTAAATGGCATCCAGTTATGCATGTGTAATTTGCATACCTATTTCTTTTAACCAGTACAATTTTATGTCCTCCCTAGAGGAGGAATACTTAAATACTTTTTTGTTTTTGTTTTCAATTTGAAAATATTTTCTCTCTATGAAAATTGATATATTTAGGGGTTATTTTTCATTAATTTTAGAAAATCTTAAGTAAATCAGAGTGTCATTTTCATATGCATTAGAAAATAATAATGCAGCATAGAATGGTATTTTCTCTTCACAGAGATATTAGAGGAAAAGAATGAGAAAGAAGATTATTTCATTAAGGCAGCTGTAGCATTTCTAATGCAAACCCACTTAATTTCCCTGCCCTTGCCATTGCTGACATGTCTGTGTTGGATGGAGGCATAAGTGGTTGCAGGAGTATGGTGCAGTTCAGGAAGGTTGAAAAATAAGTATAAACAGAGAAAAATAATAAATGCAGGCAACACTTCCATAAGTATATAGTACCATCTTTTGAGATGTTATCAGCCTTTGACCAATGCTTCATTTTGTCTTGGCAAAGGTAATAAGCTTTAATAAACAAGCTGATGTAGCTTGAAAGGCTGACAGGCTTTCAAGTATGCCAGTTTTCAGGATCTGAAGAACAGCTTATGTGTCTGTTTTCTCTGTGTCAACGTCTAATTAAAGAGGTTCTTCCTTCCTATAAACCTGGCTGTACCTTTATCCTTAAAGACGGTTACCATAACATTACTAGATTGTTTCTCTAGCATGGTAACAAATTCCTTCAAACATTCCAGGTTTTGCTAGGTGTTGTGCTGATCTTCCAAGTCAGAGAGACATTGTGTCTTCAAATTTTAGATTCAGTTTAGTAAACCTGAAGTGTCTCACGATTGCCTACAACTAGTGCAGAAGTATACAGATTATAATCTGTTTTTAATTTCTCTTCTATATAGATCAAATATCTTGTACATAAGTGGCTGAACATCCAAATTTTTTGGTCAGTAATCTTTCACAATACCATTGTGAAATTGTTTCTTTGGCTGTTACCAAGTCCTTATACACATATAAATATATTCATTTTAAGAAGTAATTTTAATAAATCTTGTAATTTCATTCAGCATTTGAAAGGAGCCATATTGTACAAAGAGAGAGTGTATGTCCTTGGCAAATTATACCAACCTGGGAATAAATGGGTTTGAAGAAATAAAATGGAAAGAGGGATCATTAGGAAACCAGCAAGCTGTTAAAAGAACAGTCAGCCAGACACTGTCATAAAGATTTGAAATGCTGCAGCATCTTCTTTTATGGCAGTTCTCATTCAGAAAGGTCATGATGGTATGGAGAATGAAGGGTTATCTTTTATGATATCTAGCTGTTTAAAATAGTGTAAACAAATGAATCCAAGGAAATGGAAAATATTTATTAGCCTTCAGAGACTTTATAAGATTTCAGTTGAGATACTGAAGTGCTATGTGTATCATAGGAGGTGATCAGAAGGTCAGTAACTATTAACCATATCCTGTAGATTTTAATACCTCAGAGAAATGTTATCAAAAATTCCACAGAATAACTTCCCAAGTAAAATTCTAAGGTCCTGAGTTCTCTAAATGTAGCCAATGATTGATCATGCATTTAACATTACTGATGTGTCTAAGCATCTCATCTGTTGAACATTCTGCCATCTGCCTGTAAAGATGCGGTGACTAAAACATTTGCAAAACTACCTGCAGAGAAAGGGAGGAAAATTTTTAAGACCCTCTTCCTTCTGCTTCTGCTGCCAACCATCAATTTTCTGGGCAAATTTTAAAATTATTCAGAGTGTGGAATTACTGTATTCTTTTTAATTTACAATGATGCTATCCTTCCTCCTCACTTTTGTTCTTGAAACGTTGTGAACTGGGTAATATCTAAGCTTCTGTGAAACTCCAGCTATCATGTTAAGCTTAACAAGTATATTTTGCTACAGTGAGTGTAACAAGAAATATAATAATCTGAGCTACATACTTCATAACTAGGTCCAAGGAATTATTATAAATCAGGTTTGAAAAGATGGAAAAATGTAGAGATGATTGTCTGCATTTTTGCGATAAGAGATGGTTATTATCAATGAGCTTTGTATGACAAAAAATTATAGCATTCCACAACTGCAGGGTCACATCCAGGGAGGTCACAGTTGCTGGTGACCAGAATAAGAGATTCAACAAGACAGGTCTATGCCTGGTTAAACTCAGGAATCCATTTATTGCACCAGCATAGGAACCAACTCAGCTTAATCCAGAGTCAGAGAACCCCAGACAGCAGCCAGGTGGTGGCTTTTACAGAGGAAGGGTGCAGTTTTATTTTTCCTGGGCTTTGAGGACACATCCCCCAAGGCAGAGGGGTGGAGTCTGCTTTTCCCAGGCTTTAAAGCCACACCTCTCACTTTAACAATGCCTATCTGAAAACCAAATCCCTGCCCCTTTGGGCAGGGGCAACCCACAAAAAATATTATCTTGAAGAAGTAGAAACAATAGCCTGTATCCAAAATACACACTACATTATTCAAATCTAATGTATTTTTTTTTTAAAGAAGAGAAATACCTAATGGATTTTTAATAGTGGGGTTTGTAATTTTTGAGTTTACAATTTCTATTGATACCGAAATAGCTGCAGTGAGCTGACCATTGCTGGCCACCAAGCCACTCTACCAGGCCCCCTCCATCAACAAATAGGAGGAGAAAATACAACAGAAGATTGTGGATTGAAATAATGGAGTTCGTTCAGGAATTAATCTCACAAGCAAGACTGAGTCATCTAGGGGAAATTAAACTTCTCCAATATGGATCCTTCCCATGGGCTACAGTTCTTCACAAACTGCCCCAGTGCAGATTCCTTCTCTGGAGTGCGTCCTTCAGGAACAAGCTGCTCCAACATGGTCCCCCCACAGGGTCTCAGGTCCTGCCAGCAAACCTTCTCCAGCATGGCTCCTCTCTCCATGGATCCATAGATCCTGCCAGGAACCTGCTCCAGTGTGGGCTCTCCATAGTGTGCACCTGCTCTGGTGGGGTTTCCTCCACAGGCTGTGGTGGATCTCTGCTTCCCTGTTGACCTCATGGGCTGCAGGGGCACAGCTGCCCCACCATGGTCTGCACCATGGCCTGGAGAGGAATCTCTAGTCTGGATCCTGGAGCAACACCTCCACTACCTCCATTGAACTGAGTGTCTGCAGGGATGTTTGCATCACATATTCTCATCCTTTCTCTGCCTGATATTTGCTCTTGCTCCCCCGCTTTAATAACTATTTTCCCAGTGGTGCTACTGCTGTGGCTGATGAGCTTGGTCTATCTTGGACCTGGCTGGCACTGACACTCTTGGACATCTGGAATTCTTCTGACAACTTCTCAGAGAAGCCACACCTTGAGCACCTTCCTCCCTGCCTTGTCTGCCACTTTTCAGAGTTTATCTATGCTTAAAGTTTATTCTTTCATAAAGCAGATCAATCTAGTATTTGTGATGTAACTCCTCATTTCAGTAGACATTGGGTTATGGTGTTATACACAGAAGATAATGGTTTAAAATGAGGAACAAACACATAAACACAGAAACAAAGCTCCTTTTTAATTTTTTGTTCATGTAAATGCCTCTCATAACAAGAGAAGTGAGAAAATTATAGAGTGTGTGACATATAGTTTATTTTTTCAGAAGAAAATATGTTTTGAAGTATAATCTGGCCTCTAGGAAAAATAGTTAAAGCTTTCAAAAAGCATTTTATATTAGGAAACTACTAATATCATGTAAGCATGATTTTATTTGGTGAATTTTTCAATATCCAAGGAAGAAGAGTGCAGTTAAATATAGATTTTGGTGTTTTCATTACCTGAGAATTTGAGAGGGCTTCTTAACAAATTAAAGCAGTAAAAGGGAAGTATAAGAAATAGCTTGTTACTGGATAGGGGTAGGAGAGAGTGGTGTGCTGTAAGGAACCATATTTAGTTCAGCCTTTACAGTGTCTCTTTGAGATGACCTCACATCACTTCCACTTAATGTCTTAGCATTCTTTTCAGCTATATTTGGCTGTACTATCCTGAATATAAAAACAATATAATTTTTTTTCTGAGGAGTACTGCTTGTATTTTCAGCCTAGTGTCATCATACAATCATGATGACAGCGGAACGATGTTCTGAAGAATTTAGAAATTGGGAGTTTGAATTTATATTGAATTTTATCAAGCAGAAGTTTTTTTTAATATAGCCAAGGTGTGTGAAAATAATCTGTTCTGACTAGTGTTTTATGATTCCTCAAGGAAGACTGTTATTTAGCCACCTTTTACCTCCTGTTTCTTTTCCTGCAGAGTATAAAGCTGCTGAATGTAAGATTTGTCTAGTTCAATGGAAATTGGTGGAGACATAGGCCAGTACTTTTCTTTCTCATGTGCTCTTGGGCACGACTGATCAGAAATCCAATAAGAATCACTGCCTATGCACTTGCATGGTTTTAACTTGGTCAAAATTTGGCACAATGTTTTTGCTTACTCCACACCACTTCCTTCTTGTTTTCTTATTGTATGTTGCTAAAATGTAGTTCTGTGACTTGCAGTCATGTATCAGAAATCGACTCTATTTCATGAAATCAACAGCAACTCTCCTAAAAATGTAAAACTGAGAAGGCAGTAAGTCTACTAAAAAATAAAAGGGTCATTTCTCATGGCTGTGCAGCTGTGTTCAGCCACTGTTGTAGGGCATCACCCTCATCTGCTTCCTTCATGCCTACCCTGCTCTCCTGGGTTCGTGTGGACAGGTTTTGGTAGCGAAGGCCAGGGTGCTACAGAGGTAGGTTCTGTGAGGAGTTGACAGAAACTTCTCCCATGTCTGGCAGGGCCAATGCCAGCTAGGTCCAAGGTGAACTACTCGCCAAGGCCAAGCCACTCAGAGATGGTAGTGGTGCCTCTATGATAACATATTTAAGAAGGATAAAAAATTTATTGCACAGAAGTAATTGCACTCAGAGAAAAGTGAAGTGAGAAAATGTGAAAGCAACAGCTCTGTAGACACCCTGGTCAATGGAGAAGCAGGGGAGGAGGTGCTCCAGGCAATGGAGCTGAGCTTCCTGTGTTGCCTGCAGTGAAGGCCTGGCCCTGGGAGTCATGGAGGTCAGTGAGGGTGCAGGAACCTGCAGATCCATGGAGAGGAGTCCATGCTAGAACAGGTTTCCTGTAGGACTTGTGACCTTGTTGGGGACACAAGCTGGATCAGGTTGTTCGTGATGGACTGCGTCCCACGGAAAGGCACCCGTGCTGGAGCAGTTTGGGAAGGATTGTAGCCTGTGAGAAGGACTCATACTGGAGAAGTTCATGGACAATTGTCTCCTGTGTGGGAGACCCCATGTTGAATCAGGGGAAGGATTTCTCTCCTTGAGCAGTGGCAAAACCAAAGTGTAGTGAACTGACCATAAATCCCATTGCCCAAGAGGAGGGAAGAGGTAGAGAAGGAGCGAGAGGTGGGGGAAAGGTGTTTTTAATATTTATTTTACTTCTCACTATCCTGCTGTGATTTTTATTGGTAATAAGTTCCATTAATATCCTCAAGCTGAATCTGTTTTGATGGTAGTTGGTTTTTGATCTCTCCCTGTCCTTGACTCATGACACTTTTGTTATGAGTGCTTGTGGAGGGGAGTGGTAGAGCAGTGATAGAGGGGCTGTGGTGGGCACCTGGCATGCAATACTCCCTGTTCCAGTATTGCCCACAGGCATGGAGCAATCTTGGACATAAGACATGGGCCGTGAAACCTGTAACATCTTGCAGCAAGAAGCTTTTTAGGAGCAGTCCCGCTGTATCTATTTTTCTCAGTGCAATTGCAGGACTTACATTCTTAGCCATCCTCATTAAAAGAGGTCCCTGATTTACTCTGATTTTTTGTATCATGTTTAAAGACCTCACTGATGACTGTGGCTGATTTATGAATTAATTTTGAACACCAGTGTTACATGATGCCTAAATGTTTTGGAACGACACCCTCTGTCTCCATGGCAAAATTGTACTGTGCTCACAGCAAACAGTGCTAACATTCACTGAGTAGGATACCTGTACCATCCTACCAGCTAACTATCCCAGTTGTCTGGATGATCAGAATATCGATATGAAGCTCAGCTATTCTTACCGTTTTAAATGTATTTTCTGGTAATTTAAGAGCTCTTAATATTGCCTATAAGATCAAGATGATCATAAAGTATCTCTAATGTGGAGCGGACTTTTAAAATCTATTCAGAGATACACTGCTGTTTCCAGCCCTATGATGGTTGGATGTAGGTCAAATATAAGGAAAGCTGTCAAGATGTACATCTACCAGGTCATCCAGTGCTGTCTGCAAGAGCTTCTCTTAAGAATTGCACCTCTTCCTGACTTTGTGAGAACTGTCCAGGGGTTTTTCTTCTGCATGTATGTACAAAGGTGCCACAACAGAGTGAGAATGCAGTCCATGTGCGTATGAAATTAGTGTCTGTTATATAAATGAAAGCAGTAAGATTGTCTCTATATTTGTTGACAAGTTTGGATAGGAAAAGAATTCTCAATGCTAAAATCTATATGTTTGTATATAAGAATTCTGGTTGTTTTCTTTTCTCACATGGTTTGTATACAAAAATAAGAAGGATTGCTAAGATAAGCACTTGCAGGTAATGAAATCTTAAGAATTCTGAGTATGATTCATCAAGAATAATATTTTTGGTTTGTAGGCACTTTTAAATAACTCATTCTTCAAACCTCATATATTTGTTCTACAGCCAGCTGTTAAAAAGACTTAATGGTGATTTCTTCTTTAATGTATTTCTCCTTGTAAATACTAAATTTTGTAAATAAGTAATCCAATAAGGTTTGTGGAGCTCCCAAGTGCTAACACCAGTTGAGATATTCTTTTAAAAAATTAGAGTTCATAATTAATATAAAATCATGCCTTTTTTTATAATTTTTGATATGAAGAAACTGATATGGGAAAAAGAGAAAACTTTTCTGTTCCCTTTTGAAGTCTTCTGCTAGGCTCAAAACACGTGTTTGGAAATTCTGAAATATCCAGATGTGGTCCTTCAGCTGCTGTTCTTCCTGGTGCAGAGATGAGAGAAATCTAATTCTTCCATTTCTTCTGGTGAGAGCTTGCCTGAAACAATTCTGAAGTACAAACAACTTCAGGATCAGATGCTGGGATAGGAAAAAGAGATGAGAAAGAGGGAGAATTTGGATAAAGTGCTGGGAGTAAATAGGCAGGCAGAGGGGAGAATGGAAACAATCAAGCTGTATCAGCTGAATCTCCCTGAAGGCAGACAACCCCTGATGGGCCAATTACTTCATCTCAGCAGCAGGAGACATTTTCTGTGGATCCTAGGCTAGTAATACTTTAATGTTGCTGAAACTTGTTGTCAGGTGGCTGCACATAGCACAGCTGTGTTCAGAGATACAATTTCTGCCTAACAGTGATTGAAAACCACTCATCCATGGATGATGTGGTGCAGAAACAGACCAGGCAAGACTTCTTTGACAAGCAAAGTATTCTGCAACAGATGAGCAAATTCTGATTCCTGTTTTTGTTGGGAGGCTGAGGGGAGAGAGAAATGCTATGCCTGTCCTAGTAAATAAGTGGGTACCTGGCATCTGCATCTAGTTCTGAGTCCAGTGTATTTAAAATGGCATGGCACATTGTCATAACCACACACCAAAGGTCACACCAAAGCGAGGTGGCTACACCTAAATCAAGCTAAAATGGAGTAGTCCTTGTCCTTGGCTGTCGTTGAACTGTGCCTGGCATTGTCTGGGAGAGATAGGTGCTGTGGCCAGGACTCACCCTCCTGAGAGCAGAAGAGCAAGCAGAGCAAGAAGCTAAGCAATACACATGGCTTCAGTGTATGCTCAGCCTGTCTGTGCCCTAGACATTTCTTGATACACTCACACAGAGATTATCAGCAAGTTTCATGACTGTTGGGATCCTTTCTCCTCAGCAACGTTATCAGATGTGTGTTGTCTGTGCCTTGATTACATGCCCTAAACTATAGAATTGACATCAAAAATGTATTTAAATGAAATGCAGGGAGTGTTCTCCCCTGGATGGACAGACATGCACAACAGAAAACTTACCATGCTACACAACCTACCTAAGTTGCTTACAACCTTTATTAAAAGTGAAAAAACTGCTTATATACAGGGTACATGTGAACAGCAGAATATTTATAGTTATTTTGTTTTAGTGAAGGGAGCATTTTGCCTGAGACGAAACTCACATGCAATTTTCAATAAAGACATGGGGAGCTTTAAGAAGAGTATATCCTCCTGGCTGATAAATCTATCCTATTGACTCATAGGCCCAGTCATAGTGTCTAGAATGCAGCTCGGAAACCTCTGGTTAGTTGAAGAAGTTGTGTGATTTATTTTACAAAGTAGTAGAACTGAGTATTTGAAAATATTTGGTGTGCAATACTTGATGAGAACTTTTCAGTGTGAGGTATGGTAATGCATTTGTTAATTGCTGTCTTTCAAACTAGTTAGAAGGCAAATTTTCATGAGAAACGGAAGCTCAATATCCAGGCAATGACATTATTTCAGCAGGATCTCAGAAATGAGTAACTGTATCAGTTTTCTAAAACTACAGAACACTATGAAGAGGAATTTCATTCTTCTTGACCCTTTTTTGTGTGCCCTTCTTTGTGCACAAAGAAAACTTCTCTTTTGACCTGATATGGAAAGTTCCAGGAACATTCTTTTGAAAAACTAGTTTTTTATAGATCATCTGGAGTGATTTTGAGGAATCCATGGAAAGAAGTTTTGCTGGAAAATAGTTGGTTTAAAATATTTTAGTTGTTTCATAAATATTTAGCAATATAACGGCTTCTAGGGTATGTTTATTTGTAACATTTGTAGTTTAACAGGCCACTTCTGTAAATAGTTGGATGGTTTATTTATAAACAAAGTCACCTGATAGTATTTTTGGTTTCTAAAATAAGAGATCTTGGTTGAGACTGTTTATTTTGAATTGTGGTATGACTAATTGTACAGCAACATGAAACAGTTTAGCTGGAAAAAAGAAATGTTACTTCTCCAAAAATGGTTAAGAAGAGGAATTTGTCTTTTGTATGTTAAACGTAAACTTTTTCAACAGTCTAACAGTAAAAAGGGGAGCATGTTTGCAGCTATGAAACTGAGCTATGATTACAGACCCAAGGATTTTCTCAGGAATGAACAGGACATAACAAATTGCAGTTCTGAACTGTAAATACCATGTGACAAGTCACAGCCTGTGTATAAATTGTATATTAAGAACCAGAAGGTGGTATTAGCTCTAATCCATCAAGGTTAGAGCCGCCGGCGCCTCCCTCTTGACTCCTTCCTTGTCTCATTAGCTACACAGCAGCCCAGTTTTGAAGGCACAGAGCCATCTCTCCCCTCAGCCTTGGTTATGGCTGTCCTCTTCCACAAGGAAATTGGTCTTACAGTACTTGTGCCAGGAACCCAAGCTAATGTGTAAAATGTAAAGATGCTGGTTTTGCCTTCTTTTCAAATGTCTATACGCAGAATAACATATTTGTATGACTGCACAGACAGATGTGCCCATCTTTTTTGTTCCTTATATATTATATTTTGTTCCTATTCATACCCAACATGTTTTACTCACAGAAGAACAGAGGTAGTCATCTAGAAGAGCTCTGCTTTACCTGTGGAAGGACTTAGCTTCCTGCACAAGATAACCTGCTTATCTGGCTGAGTTGTCCTTCCCAGATTTCAAAGGCTGTATCTAAATAATGTGACCAAAGAGTTCTGCCCTATTGTCATGTCAAGGTGTGTAACTCTGTCATGCTCTGAGTATGTTGTGGGGACAGGACTTGGTGATATTCCCATTTAGTCAACTCATTGAAGAAAATCAGGCATATAGATAGGGCAGGAGAAGTAGAGAGCTCCATTTTGTCCCAATAACTGCACTCTCCTGTCTCCTTAGGTATAATCAATGTCACTACTTTCCATTGACTGTATAGGAACCTTACAATGCTAATCTCAGAAGTGGAAGGTCCAGAACTGGTTAAATATCTTCTGTTTCACAGAAGTTAGGGTATCTTTAAACTATTACACTTCAATTTAATGATTTTCCTTTTCTTCTCTCTGTTACCAGTCATTTTTTTTGCACAAGTCTGTGTACTGGATGTGGCCCTTGCAGAGCTATCCCAATCTATTAAGCAACAAGACAATACAAGCTGGTACTTACATTAATGTCATGTGCTCTGGGTACAGTTTATACTGAGTATTTTTAGGGAAAAAAACCTAACCATTTGGCAAAACCAAAATAAGTGTGATGGATATGGTAAATACCTCAGAGATAATCCATCAGTGCCTCTTCTGCCATACCAACCGAATTCTCTGCATGCAAGGAATGGTACTACTCTGAGGTGACCCTCTCTATCAGTTTTATGGTCAGAGTCTTATGGCAAGGAAGTGCAGTGTCACTGATCAAAACCAGGGCTGGCACTCAATCCAATGTTCACCATTTCCACAGCAGGCCGAGGTTTCCTTCTTTTGCTTTCATAGCACTGAATCAAGCTCATAGGATCAGTGTGGCATGATTTAACTATAAGCCACCTAATCCTTTTTTCCTCCTATTTAGTGGGCTTGAGATGTAACAGTGCCATTAGCTGGAAACAGTAAAGGAGAGAAAGCTTTTTAGGGCACAAATGAAAAGTGATGCAATGCAATAATAAACCTGTCTTTTCACATCTGTATCCAGAAACACAATACTTTGCTTGGGTGTAATTTTTGTTTTATTGCTTAAGTATGCATTGTCAGTGCTTACATAATGTTTTTAACTTTTTATTTTCACAATAGGGATTTCATGCCTTTTGTATAATTGAAGTGTGTAAAATTACTGTGAAATCTTACTGAAGCATATGCTGAATTTAATATGCATAATATTTTAATTTTTCTACTGAGAAAGAAAAACACTTACTAGTGCTAGTATGAAACTTAGATTTCATACAATCCCCCATCATTTATGCTATCTGTCCCTGACTTGTGGAAGATTCTCAATATTCTTATTTATTATGTGAGCTATAAAAACTTTGCAGTAAATCCTGGCATTCATATTAGGTGTTATCATGGTTTGCCTTACTTGCAAATATGAAGTATCAGTTTTGCCTTTCAGACCCAGCATCTCTGATTTGTTAGTGAACATGCTCTTGTTTATTCATGCCCAATGCCATAGCCCAGATAATGTATTTCCTGGGTAGAAATCTCAATGTCTCTGCAAATATGGGTTTAACTCACTCCATAACTTGGTTATGACTACACTCAGATGCTGTCAGCTCCTGTTTTTTGTGCGTGGCTGCTGTGTCTGCAGTCCTTTCAAGATGCTACATCTCCTGTTCATTTTGTTCCAGGAAGGGCAGGAGATTTCAGAGGGGAGATGAGGACAGTGATAGCTAGCATCAGAGGATTATCTGCAAGGTGTGGCAATCTAAACAGTTTGAAATACAAGCAGGAGAAAAGTGCTGTGAAGAAGATGATAGAGATGACAATGAATGGGAGAAAACATCAATTGTATTATTTGTGGAAGAGGTTGATGTCATGGTTTAGGAATGGTCTTCCTCAATTTAGCAATTCCACTAAAAAGAAAAGCACCAACTGCTCCCCTCCCTGCTCTGGTGGGAGACAAAAAAGGCAGAGATTATGATTTAATGGAAAAAGCAATGAGCTAAGAAGCTGAACAGTAGCAGCAACAATACTGATAGCAACAGTATAGGAAAGAGAGGATGATTTACATGCAGAACCAAGCTGAGACAATGGGCAATGGCAGAGGGGCCCTTCGTGCCTATGCTTTCCCCCCTGACTGCAAGCCACATTCATCTCCTTCTCAGAAGAAGTCCTCTACTTCCCCACCCTAATGATGATGTGAGGTGGTGTAGAATAACAACCTAGACATGGCTGCAAGGTCCACCCCCTCATGGCTACTGTGAAAAAGTTATCTCTGTCCTGCCCAAAACAAAGACAGTTGGGAAGCATGAGAAGGTAACATGGAAAGCTATCTGTAGGAAATGATTAAGAAAAAGAAATTATATGTGAAAATAGGGAACTGTATACCTCATGTATCACCGAGGATCTGCTGCAAGACATTTTGAAGTTAATGAATGTGATTTAACTGGGTCTATAATGATAAAATACACAATACAAATAAGTATTTCATTGGACCTTTTACATTTGGTTCTAGATGGATGGAAAATAAGAAGCCATATATGCTAAAATGTGATAGAATTGTTGGTAAGACTTGAGATATGAGAAAAAAATTATGAAGGTTCTTAGGAAGTGCACTTGTTTTGAAATGAATTTCAACCGAGGAAAATAAATGGGAAGATAAGTTTTACTTAGAAAAGGAATCAGAGAAATAGAAAGTAATTTTGGATACAAAAAGGCCAGAGGGTGAAGTTTTATCTAATTTCCTTTGATTTAAGGGCAAGGAAATTTACCCAAATAAGCACCAAATTATTTTCGATATTCCTAATTCTGGATTTATATAATTTATGTTTCAGTTGTACACATTGTTTCCAAGTAAATTAGGTTATTTAACTTGGAGATTGCAGACATTTAAGTCATGATTTATTTAGATTGTCCTATGCATACATAATAAATTTTACATCTTTATTGTGCTAAGCTGAGAGCTAGGCTGTGCACTGTGGGTTTTATTTTAATGAAGTTCAATGGCAGAGTTTGGATAGCATTCAGATCACTGGGGAAAAAGAAGTCAGAAGGTAAAAGCAAGCAAGTTCTCAAAGAAGTTTCATTTATAAACAGATACATAAGACTGAAAAAAAATCCATTATTTTATCAAATAATAGATAAAATAAGTTTATCTATTATTGCTAACTTCACATTATGCAGCCATTTAGGCTGGATGTATGAATATTCTTTCTGGTAAGATTTATAAGAAAATAAGAAGTAATACCTTTTTTTTTTTACATCAGAGGGTCTGCATCTAATTCTGCGGTGACAACTGATGGGACTACATTTATGTAATTTTGAATGCACTTTTTGAACTGTCACTATATAATTGTCAGAAGTTTTACATTGTATCCCTGGATGACTAAGAACAATAAATATATGGGATCACCATTGCCCCTGTAGCTTTAGCATTTTTGTTGTAGCAGTCATAATAGACTGTCATAATAGACGTTGATTGCTCTGTCCCGATGTATGCAGATCAAGTCTCACATGTTTTTGTTGATAAAGAGTTTTAGATCTAATAGTTTGTACCTAGTGATAGGATGTTTTTGTTTGGAAGGGACCATTAAAAGTTACCTAGTTTAATCCCCCCCTACCATCAGCAGGAACTTCTTCAACTAGGCCAGGTTGCTCAGGACCTTATCCAACCTGACCTTGAAGACTTCCAGTGGTGGGGCACCCACAGTCTCTCTGTGCAGCTTGTTCCTGTGTCCCATCACCATCAGTGTCCTACTCCTGCTGGCCACGCTATTCTGATACAGGCCAGGATGCCACTGGCCTTCCTGGGCACACTGCAGGCTCATGTTCCATGGCTCTTCATCAGCATCCCCAGGTCCCTCCCAAAGAAGTCTTGCAGGACAGATTGGATGACCATATGCTATTCCTGCAGACAAAAGCAATTCTTCCACCTTTGAGTAGGTGCCAGGCAGTATTGGAATTGTACCATGAAAAAATGATTGAAAATATTTAATGAACTCTTTTTACTGGAAACTGAACCTTTGTTGGAACTGGATTTTTCATTTGGAACATGTCCATTTCAAGAAAGGAAGAGACCAAACAACTAATTTTAAGTTTTTATTCTTATTTTGCTATCACCGAGTGTTTTGCTTTGGAATCTATATTTTTGTTTTATTTCATTTTGGTTAGTGCATCACATGATATATATTTTTTCATACCTATTTTTAACATGAAAAGTGGAAGTTTTCAATGAATTTTTCTAGAACTTTTTACTAAGACTCCTTTGTTTTTTTGTTTTACAAATCAGTTTACAAATACTTTATTTTCTTTAATATATTAGAATTTTTTCCTTCTCATAATTTAAAGACATTCTCAGCTCACAGAATTCTTGTGCCTAAACGACCATGCTATACATAATTTTAATGAAGACAGATCTTTTTTTATGACACTTTTACCTTGGAATCTTGTCTTATTTGCTATTTATGGTCAGTGTACTTGAGTAATTGTCTTTTTTTTTTTTTTGCTACTAGAGAGTTGCAGTAAAGGCAGACTACTTGCATACTTACAGATATGTATGTCTATGCATACTCACCGTTCTAGTCCTCTGTAAGGCTTATATATCTCTGTGTGTGTGTGTGTGCTCATTTCCACAGTTTGTTTTTTGCAGCCAGTGGCCTGTAGGCCATAATCTCGTCTTGGGTTTAAACAGATATATATGTTATTTAGATAAATTAATTAATTAGATGTTTATGTTATGTTATTCTCTTTCTATCAAGGATTCAAAAACAAGGCTTCCATTATAGTATTAAGACTGTATTTTTTGTTTTGTTAAGGTAAAAGTTTAGTATACCCAGAAGATCATGAAATTGATTAAAATCAGATAATGATTTCATATAAAGATCAGTGGTTCAGTATCTTCTTTTGAAATATTTTTGCATTTCTGCAAAACATATTTTCTTTTGTCTAGGTCTCTGACATGTATTCATAGTTGTGAGATAATGTCCCAATTTCAACTGGGAGTGAGTTAATTTTATTCCTAGTAGCTGGAATCCTAGGATTTTGGATTAATTATGAGGATATTATTAATAACATGCTGATGTTTTATTTATTGCTAAGTAATACCTACTCTAATTCAAGGAATTTTCAGTTTCCCATGCTCTGCCAGTGAGCAGATGTCTAAGAAGCTTGGAGTAAGCATAGCCAGGATAGCTGATCCAAACTCATCAAGGGGATATTCCATACTATAGACTACCATGCCGATTATACAAACTGGGAGCAGTTAGCGTGAGGATGCTGCTTGCTGTTTGGGATAGGCAGGGCACTAGTCAGTTAATTAAAATTATTATTATTACTACATTAATTTACTTTATTTCAATTGTTAAGCTGATCTTAACCCATGACACGGGGTGCTGAACTGAGCAACCCCTGGTAGGCTGTGCCGCACCCAAAAAGGAAGCAGAGGGGATTTGCTGTTCAGTCTTTGAGAAGCTCAAAATGTCTGAATTTATACAAGATAAGCAAACCAATTACTTGACACCACGTACTTTAAACGTCTAATGTTATTACTTTACTACCAATAACCAATTATTTGTCTGCACATAACAGCTGCATTGTGGGAACTCTCATCCAATAAAAATTGTGCTCCCAACACTGCAGAACACGGAGTATGTGAAGAAGGAGAAGGGAAACTGAGGCAATGCCCAGAATTCTCCATCTTGAATCCTCATCTATACCCATATCATATAAAACCCAAATATACATTTTTCACCAAGTGACAACTGATAACTACACTACTATCTAAATTCACACACTGGTTGTTTCCAACCCATCCCAAAGCTTTGGAAGCTTTCTCCATGGATGGAGGTTAAAAACAGTGTTTTCCTGGGAGTAAGGAACTCCCAGAACAGGCAGAGAAATACTCTCTGTGTCCTTGATTCCCACACACAAGTTTTTCCTTTGCTTTTCCCAGTTCTCCTCCCCATCCCACTAGGGAGTGGCTGTGTGGTGCTTAGTTGCTGGCTGGGGTTAAACCAAGAAAGATACAAAGTGCGCTCTTCCTGGATGTGGATATGGCTGTGTCATTATAGGAAACCCATTGCAATTAAAGACAAAGTTTTTGTTCCTTTCCTTTTCTTGAAAAACTGTATTTTGCACTCTTTCTCTCATATTCCTCTCACAAAAAGGCAAAACATTAAATGTTTGCTTCTTTTAACCAGGACAAGCCTCTCATGTTTTGTTTGTAGAGTCACATAATCATGGAGTAGGTCAGGTTGGAAGGGACCACATCTGGTCCAACCTCTCTGCTCAGGCAGGATTATCCTAGAGCACATGGCACAGGATTGTGTCCACACAGTTCTTGAGTCTCTCCAGTGAGGAAGATTCCACAACCTCTCTGGACAATCCATTCCAGTGTTCAGCCATTGCATAGTAAAGTTCTTCCTTATATTTGGACAGAACTTCCTGTGCACCAGTTTCTACCCATTGCCTCTTGTCCTACTTCTGGGCATCACTGAGAAGGATGCCAACTTCTGGGCATCCTTTTGACACCTCCCTCTGTCATCTCTTCTGGATGCTGAACAGGTCCAGCTCTCTCAGCCTTTCCTCATAAGAGAGATGCTCCACTGAAGGGGTGCCATCCTTGAGGGACTGAATGTGGCAGGCAGGGCATACATGGTGACAGAAGGGTGCTTTGACAGCTACTGGGATGACCCGTAGTGCACCAGGCCTAGAATGCATCCAGGGGCTCGAGTGTGAGGTTAGAGGGTGGCCAAGAGACAAAGCTGCAGTGTAGATCAGGGCCAGAGACAGTGCTGGAGAGCTGAGCTGCTGTGGGGCTTCTGGAGCACAGACTAACAGCTCTGGGAGGTACTAAAATACTGTCCTGGGCCATGGGCAGGGTGGCCACATGGAGGTGGCTGGGAGGGGATGATGAAATTTGTAAATGACCCCAGGGTCCTAACACTGTTATGGAGTGAACTCTTGTTTCAAGAAAAATGTGTGCCTCTGGAGCTATATTCCAATTCAGTATGTGAGTCTCAGCTTCCATTACTGGAGTCTGCATGCAAAATAAAGGACTAGGTTTGCTGGTAGAAAGATGAGATATTATCTCTTATCAGATAATGAAATCTAAAGCTATCTTAAAATTTGCATTTATAAGATTTCACACCAGGTGTTCCATAGTCTCCTTTGGGACAGAAATCCAGCAAAAGATGCTTCCATTGATTTTGTTAAGATTAATCTCAATCTTAAGACTTCCCTGTCTCATAACTTTCTTATAGAAGGTTGCAGCTATTATTTGTTTTTTCAATCCTTAACATCTATTTTAAGTTGTCTTTCTTCAGATAATTGTAGATATCCAGGCAGCTATCTGCCTAATAGACTTTTTTTTGGTTTCAAATATATGTATTTGAACTACTTTCTTCCATATGAATTTATACATCTGACATTCTTGCATCCATTCCTAATGGATATGTTTTTCTATAGTGTACCCTTTCCATTTATTTTTTGTTTGCTTCTCTGGATAAAAAAATTGTAATTGTGTGCATTCTTGTCTGAGGCATATGAGAAAAGAATAGTGCATATGCTACAAATATAACTGAGGCTTTAGCTAAATTCTCTTGAATTGTTTAATTCTCTTCCTAAATAAATTTTCCACCAGGATAACCCACAGAATTGCAGAAGAACACTCTGAAATCAACACAGACAAGGCAAACAGAAAAATGATTTTCAGTAACAATAGCTGGACATATGTTAGATTATGAAATATGATGAAATGGTGTGCATTTTTAAAGAAAGCTGCATTACATTCCTTTATGTTCTTCCACTGCACTTTATCACTGTCACTTTTAAAGTAGGAATCACCCTCTGGTGATTCTGATCCAAATACCATGATTTGTTTGTTTGCTATAAGCTAGCCCTCAGCTATCAAACTAATGGGCCTAAGCATATATTTAATTGCCTAGATCATCATGCCTAAATGCAGATTTCTTTCTTTAAGCACACTATATGAAAATATGTTTCATTAAAATATATTTATAAAATCCAGACTCAGGGATGATAATATGTTTCAGTTTTCTTGTAAATGGTATTTTTAAATGTTTTCTTTTGGGTGTAGATCTCTGATGTAAATTTTGTTGTGCATAAATATGAGTTGAAAATTTTGCACAAAAGCTCTTGAGAGACCAGAATGTTTATTATTTGTGGCTATTACAATCATCAGTTCATATATAACAAAGTTTTGTACTTACTTGATAGCTAAGAGTTATAGCTCTTGCATTTAATGAAAGCTGAGAAGGGTGATTTTTCAGTCTGTTGTTCTATACAAAAGAGTATTCGTAAGTCAGTGCTAAAGAGATGAGATACTTTCCTTTTCACTTCCCTTTTATTCTGAACATCATGGTACCAAGTACGCATAATTGCAAATACATTTTGCCTGGGTTGTCAGTAGTTATACAACAAAGAACAGTCTGGAGAGCTGGCTTCTCCTGCTTTTGCAGTTTAATGATGCCACATCAGATCTGTAAAATGCTTTCTGTTTTTAAGGCAGAGACAGATGCCCAAATTAGGATCCTTTGCAGTCTGGACAGTCTTCTATTGCATCCCAAGACTCTGAATCTAAAATAGAAAAGGAGCGTGTCTGGAGCCCTGAATTGTTACTGGATGGTAGCAATTGAAGGGGTTCTCTTTAGGACTTTGGTTTTATATGCTTGACCAAATGGCACAAACACTGGCCAAAGACATTCTTGTGTTTGTTTTCAGTCTCTCTCAGGGTTTCATTGTTTTGCATCTTTGTGGCATCCCACCAGAGGAAGGGAGCACACAAGATTTATAGATGCTCATGATGGACAGGAATGATAAAAATCATAGGGTCCAAGAAAGCTTACAAAGTTTTATTAGTAAATTGCACACTTGACATGGAAATTGGTGTTTGTCCCTGATCTTTCCTTATAAGCAAGAGGCAGTGGATTTTGAACAGAGGGATAGGCTGAAAGGGAAGAGAGGGAGGGAAATGGATTAAAGAGGGAGAGAGAGAAAGAAAGGGTGAAAAAGAGGTCAAAAATCCTGGCTCCAGTATCAATCCAGCTGAGATATTAAGGGTCTTGTGGGTGACCCCTGGGCTTTGTGAGGTCACCTGTTTGTAGATAAGTTTGCCCTGGAGATATGTTTCTCACTTTCTATGCATATTAGCTATCTTTCATTGTCTGTTATTTTAGACCTTTATAAAAATGGGCCAGAGGGCTTTGTGGATGTTTGGTGGTCTTGATCATCCCCTGTAGTCCGTGCCCTTTTTGACCTCATTCCCGTGCATGCATTGTACTGTGTTGTGTTTATCTCCAGCAGCCAGGACAAGGTTGTCTGTCCCAGGAAAGTGCTGCCCTCTGAATGGCCTCCTTTTCCAGTCACATCTTGTTCTTCCCCACAGCACATTATTATCAACCATCCTTGGCTGGCTCTGCAGCTATAGGGGTTTGACGCATACACAACAGCCCCCATATCTTCTAGGCTGCTACAACCTCCTTCACCTCCAACACTTTTCCTAGGTAGCAAACCTTCCCTTTCATGGAGTTCTTAACTGCTGGACTGATTGAAAGCTGTTTACAATACTTTGCTTGTTGACCAGCAAAGCAGTTCTGGGCTTTCCAACCCCCTCCACATTTATCAGTATATCAGTTATCTAGTACCTACTTTTCAGCCACTTGCTGAAGCAACAGTAGCCTTGTGACTTTGATCTACAGTTATAATTTTACTAATAAGCAGTAGATAGGATGGGGTCAGGAAGAAATAATGCATGTACTTTGCACTGTGCTGCTTTTTCTTCTCCCAGGAAATCAGGGTTTTTTGTTTTCAGTTTGTCCTTTGTCCCTCATGCTAAAAAATGCACGTGTGAAGACAGAAAGAAAGGGAGGTATTGCATAGATTAAGGCACGTCATTTACTTTAGCAATTCTACTTCTGTAGCAATTCTGCTTCTGTTTTGCAGCACAGGAGACAACTTTATCTTGGAAAATCAAAATGAAAGTTCAGTATAGACAGTGAGGAATACAATAAGAATACTATAAGAATGTTGTGGGTTTAGAGCTAGCTAAAACTTACTAGCCTACTTATTTTCTGTTGTGGGATATGATTTTAGAGGAAAGGAAAACGCAGGCTTAAACTTAAGATTATAAGGAAAATTTATTAACAAAACAAACTAAAAAGAAAATGAAAAGGGAAAGTTCAAATGAAACTTCCAGAACACTTTTCTCTCCTACTCACTTATTTCTTTCCCACCTCACAACATAAAACAAAATCTGGGATTCTTAAAATCAATTATCACTTCTACAATAATTTTTTTTTCAATTCTCATAGGGCAAGGAGTTTTCTTTTTTAACACCTTGGAGATATGTCTACAAGAACAGCTCTCTGTGGCTTCCATCTTTACAAAACAGCAGCTGCTTGGTTTAGAAAAAAACTTTGCTGTTGTGAAACTCCTCTCATTTTCTTTATTGAGTCAATGGGTCATTGTCAACTTATGGGGTGTTATTTTTAAAGATGGGCTGTTCAAAAGAAAAAACTCACTTTGCCAATTCCTACAATTGTCTTCATCTCTAAGAAACACAAATTTTCTTTCTTTTCTCAAAGCTTCACTGCTTTTTTAAAAATTTACTATTTCTGGTCATCTATTACTTCTAATCAAGTTCACACTGAACAGGCCACCATCTTTCTATATTGTTTTCTCTCATGAATTAAAGGAAATGCTGTAGTTATTATAGTCTCTATGGTGTACTAAAAGAACTTTCAGTCTCAATTTCAAGACATCTCTTTATTCTTTCTCTCTTCATTTTAATACTTAAACTCTTTCTCAATTGACCCAGTTCTGTTCATGTTGTCACTCTCTAAATTTCCTCTCACCCAAGAGAAAAGTCATGATCTGCGAGTCTCATCTAAGCACTGGCAGAAACAAAGTTAACATTTCACCTAGATCAGCAAAGGCTAAAGCAGTCACGGTGATAAATTGCAAGAAAAATGGAGCTTTTATCTTCCTCTGTTCTGCAGCCGCTGGAGAAAGCCGCGCTGAAAACAAAGCGGGGGGGGGGGAATCCGGCCTCTCATCTCCGNGTGGAATCCGGCCTCTCATCTTCGTCCGAGAGCTGCTGGCCGCGGCTCGGCACAGCCAGAAGCGAGAGTGTAGAGGCAAAGCCTGGACCCCGCTCCAGCTGGAGGAGTTCTTCTGGTTTTTTTCAACTCGCTCGAGAGCTGGGCCGCTGGGTGGAAGAGGAGGAGGCCTGGCCTGGCTCAGCCTGGCCTGGCTTGGTTGGCCTTCTACTCACAGCTCTGTCACCTTCAGCCGCCGGAAACCAAAAAGGGAGAGTTCAGAGTTGCCTGGGCTTCACAATGAGTATTCACGAAAGTGAACCTTGACACTAAATAGCTTACAGAGCTGTCAGTTTTCAAAACTAAACAGTCACTGGCTCTCTCTGAAATTCTCAAGAGCCTCTTTCAAGAGAACTATTTCCGGAGATGTCTTTCTTTTCTTTCCTCTCCAATACCAACCCAGGTCAAACCAGCACAAAATACTTGAGAGATTGGTTTGATTAACTTCGAGAAATATCCCAGTTTTTAATAAATATTACTTAAATGTGAAAATCGTTATTATTGGTGCACAGTGGTGAAGTTATGGCTTCAGTGCATCTCTAGACATGCATAGAAAAGAAGAATCTATTGGTAGTTGCAGATTGTGTTTGGGTGAGTTATATAAGTGCACCATATTACAATGTCTTTGAAATCCTGTCTTTTCTGCCCAAGATTTGAACTTAATTACACACCAAAAGATTTAGAATCATGTTGATTTTTTTAAATTAAGAGTTAGTATTTATGCTCTAACACATTATACAGACAAGAAACTGAGAAAAGAATACTGGCAAATATAGAAACAGCAGTCAGTAGTTTTTGTAATGTTTCTTTATGAAATAATTTTATCTTTTTAAAACTAAGTATGGTGCTCAGAAAATTCAAAATCTGCATAATTTTCACATCAGCAAGATCTAATATTTAGTTCCCTTTGTCCTTGTGGGAACACAAATGGTTATTTTAGGATTCAGTATGAATGTTTTAAAAAGTTGTTCAGCTGTATTCTTCTGTGTCTAAGTGATTATATTCTCTCCCACTATATCTACAGAAAAAAATCTTATTACAGTTAGAGATGTGTTGGCTTCTGTGTTAATAATCTAATTTGCTTATTCAGTCCTTTATTGGTTAAGATAAAAAACCTTGTAATGGCAGAGTAATTTAAGTGGCTCCATTAGTCTATTTTGAAGGAACCATTGATTTTTAATGCTCTTACTTCCTAAGCTCATTTTGCCAAGGTTTTATTTACCATTAGCTTCCAATCCTAGCATGTTAATGTATTTATTAACCTCTGGAATCCTGTAAGAGTCTGTTATAACAAAAGCAACGAGCAAAACAAACTGTTTGGCTTGGATTTTGCATGCTCTATGCAAACCCTAATTCAGGAACATTCATATTTCTGGAATTAAAGAGCCTCTGTGTTTCAGGAACACTGATACAAGGAGACACTACAGAGAACACTATAGAGAAAGATGTGTTTTGCTATATATTTTCCAGCCCTTCTCATTTCTTTGGCCTGGACATCAACCAGAGCTGCTAAGAGATATTTTTGGTTTTTTACCTTAGTGCATTTTATAATAACAATTCATAGTCTAGCATGCGTCCAGGCAGAGGTTTCAAAGAGGATTGGTAAAGCAGTAAATTTAGCCCTCCTCCAATCATTGCATTATTTCCAAGACTGTACAATCATCATGTGAGAGGGAAAGGTATGGAATTAATAACTGCTTTAGGCAGATGCTTTCCTTTCCCATATCCTGCCACATAGCAGCCATTTGTGTCATTCTTCAAACCCAGAGACACTGCTTCATGTTCAACTGGCAATGGCTGAGGGCGATTTGAGAACTGTGGAAGAAAATGCAGACTTCCTGCATTTATATATATATTTATATATTTATAAAATTTTTTAATTTATGTATTTATGTATATATATTTATGGATTATATAAACCTGACGTAGGAAAGGAGTAATTTTTACCAAACCCTGAATGCAAGGGAAGTGATGACATAGCTCTGACTGGAAAGCCTGAAAGGTGGCAGAATGTATGTGTCTGCAATCCCCATGTTCTTTAAAAATTAGTGTTTTCTGTAATGCTGATATAAATGCCCATCTGATATTAGGATTAACCTCATATCTATTTTTTATGGGTATTTGTCATCCTTTTGACCATGATAAATTAGTTAAATTTATTTCAAATTATTAGTTTAAATTTTTTCTTTGAGATTTTAGTTTGAAAATACTCAAACAATAAACAGTAATACATTTGTCTGGGAAGTAAGAGAATGGAAGATCTTTACTGCCTCAGCCTTTGCATGTTTTATGCTGTGGCTCTTGTTTAAAAGGGACTGATGACCTTTAGAAGTGGAGATCAAATGTTTGCTGTCATGGAGCATGACAGAAGTATGTAAACATGGCCTTTCTTGAGTCTGTATCTGATACTGTAAATTTTTTGTTGTTGACTGGTCTCAATGGCTGCATTTCAGTAGAAAGCATTGGCAGAATTTAGCCTTGATCTTTATTTTAAACTTTTTGGTGGCTTCAGTAAGTAATTGCCTTTTTAGATAAAGCTAACTGAATCTAGTTCTCAGCTGCAATCACATGTCTCTCATAAAAGTTAGGAAGGGCATTGAATACTTCACACTTTAGGATGAAAATGGAACAAATGGACATACTTTTTTGCTGAATTCCATGACTTCTTGTGTTTTGGTAGATGTGAGTACACACAGCCAATTGGTCTTTTCTGGAGGTATCTGAACCTCAAATTTGCATGTTTGTAAGACAGTTACTGTGGTGGTCAGCTTATCCAAGATGGGAGCGCCTAGTACATGCATAAATCTTTCAATACATAAGTTATTATACAAGCAAAAATCCTAGGTGATACAGAATCTTATCCTAATAGTGATGCCTTAAGTTAGATGATCCATACCCTAAGAGTGACTATTTCTCGTCATTGCCTGGAAAGAAAATGAAGAGATTTAGACAGAGACGTCTTATTGATAGGTAGGATGCATCCCACTCCAGGTATCCAGAAGGTGTGTTTCTGGATCTTGCTCTTGATCATGTAAATCAACAGTCCAGGTGCTGAAAGGTATTTAAAGTGTAATAAGTTCCAACTGGAGGCAGAAATTTGGAAGTAGGTACTACATTCATGGTGTCCAAATGACATTTGTTGGATTTGATTAGACATTCCTCATCCTCACAGAGCAGCTGGCAAAATGGAAAGAAGTCATTTACTCAATGCATAGGCAAAACATGTCCAAACAGCTCAACATCTGGAACCAAGAAAGGTGCATATGGGGTCAGGGTGTAATGTAGTTTTTTTATGAATGAGAGAACTGTCAAAATCTAATTTAAATAACCTAAAATGTGAGCACAGTAAATTGTTTTAAACTGAGTCTTGCTCAAAAATGAATTATTTAGTTTCAGTGATATCTTTTTTTGTTAAATGAATGCATGGACATGAGTTTACCACTGGCTGACAGTTACAAGCTTCTGTTTACTGGTCTGTGGCACATGCCTGTTTCTCTTTAAATTAAATGTTCATTGTTATCCTGTTTTTCAGGGAGATTTGAATCATGCTCACTGAATGATTACCCATCATTCAGTGCTGCTTTATTCTTATTGCAGTCTCTGGATTGCTCCAAAAAGCCTTCTCCAAGAGCAAAGAGCTTTAGAGAGGGTTAAGTTCTAAATGATGTAAAGGCAGTCAGTGCCTGTTAGCCTTGGACTCTTCTTTTTCAGCATCAAAATCCTGGCTTCTGACTCTACAGATGGCACTGACTGGCTTAACTATCTCTTAACTAATTTGAATTGAAAAGGTGTCTGGTTGGACCAGACTGATATTAACGCATTTCTTTCCCTTCAGTGAAAGAATAACTGTTGAAATTCAATCTTTCATGAGAGTTAGAAAGCATGTCAGATTTAAACTATTTTGGATTGACTCATTTATTGCTGTTTAAAGGAATCATTCATAGTCTAAGTTGTCATGTTTCTGCTATTTTGCTATTATCACGTTCTGAGGATTTATTTGACAGTTTTAAAATCCAGTGCCAAATTAAGGTGATGTATTTCAATACATACATGAGCATCACAGTTCATGAGCTTGTGATTATTCTTTCCAACTTTGCAAAATACCTATTCCTTGAAAATTACTAAACTGCATAATATCCAATAAAATTTATATAGCAACAGAAAACATAATCATCTGGATTCATGGTGTCTTGCTGTTTGTGACAAATTTGCTCACTGCAGGAAGTCCCAAAGTCATGAGGTGAAAAGTACTTTGAAATACTTTCAAACTCTGAGAGGTATCTTCAGAAAGCTTTGATTGAATAGAAAACATGGTATGATTTTTTGGTTTAATGACTGATAGATTTTCAAGAGTTTTTCCAAAATTAAACTTGCTTTTTTGTATTAGACACACACTGCTCTGAGAGATCATGAATGATCTTGTCAGAGAATGATGCTCAGGACTATTGGATCAGCTGGTATCATTGCTGGAAACTCTGTATCATCCTTTAAGAAAGGCATACCAGAGTGCTCTGAGCTAGCACAAGATTGGAGAATAGTAACAGACTTCAGACTGCTCAGTATTTTTCCACCAAACCAGTGATTATGTGGAGATAAAATGAGCTTAACCTCTTTTTTAAAAAAAATTTTTAATTTCTTTTAAAGTGTAATCAATATTTCTAAATCTGAAAAACATTTTTCTAGGAAGTGAAATGAATTTGATAATAACAGTATGAAAACCAAATGTCAGATTTTGAAAGCACATTCCACAATGTTCTTACTTTTTAACATTACAGGAGTTTTACTTACATTTTAAATTGTTCATTACTTGGAGGTAAGCAGATATTTGGCTCTCAGAAGTACAGAGTAACTCAATCGATGAACATCATTCATTCAAGCAGCAGATTTAATTAGGAAACAAGCTCAGAATATTTTTAATTCTAGTTCTGTAATAAACACTGGGAACAAGAAGAGGAATATACAGATGAAAAAAATTCAAACCAGCAAACTCTCTTTATTTTTTATTGTAAAACACCAGGAATAAAAATATAGTAGTATATGTTTCATTTTATTTTTAAAATATTGATATTTATGAGTAAATTAGACTCAATCCTTAATCCTCAATATACATTTTAATGTTGAAAAGCAGGCATCACTGTTCCTATCTTAAATAGTTAAGATTCTGCCATCAGGCCTTTCATGTCTTGGCAGTCACATATAAGTCAGTAATAACAGAACAAGAACAGTTCATCTTCTCATATCTGTAAACTCAGTTACAGAGGAGCAAATATGTCACAGGTCACTGCATGGTCTTGGCACTAGTCCAAAGTACAGGTCAATAAGGCATAACCCCAATTTATCAACAACATGATCTCTAGCTAATATGTCACAAAGTCCATATGATGACAAGAAATTCAGTATAATTCTAGAAGGGAGCTGTGGTGCTGCACCATGTAGTGATCAAGCTCTGCCACTTGTTGAAATGACTCTTCAGGGCAATAGAGCTCAGGCAGAATGAGAAATTTTCCACTATGGATACTTTGCTAGAGGAAATCAGACCTGTTTTCTTAAGGCTATAGTAATATAAGCAATATGGCTAGAAATATGGTGCTCTTTTTTTTGTGTGTGTGTCTCTGTGCATGAAAGCATTGTGCTCAATACCTCTTGAGGGAATTTATGACATTATATTAGGCAAGAAATATATGATACCGTGTAACTTATCTGCCTTATTCCAATTTATCTGCTGCATTCTTTCCAGCCTGGATAAACATAATTGCCTCTTCCCAAGGAGTCTGTGGGCTAGCATGGTATTATGTTGACATGTTGGAAATGATTAATGACTGTGAGGTAGGAGAAACTGGGCTAAAATGGATACAAACTCAGTCCAATTAGAAAAAAAGTAAATAAAGAAAATTTGGTGCATGAGGGTGATTCTAATTTTTCACCTATTTGTTACAAATGGCCATCAAAAATTCACACAAAATATGTGTACAACAATTATTGGAGTTTCTATGTCCTTTTTTTGTGCCTTACAAGGCACATGTGTTTATTTATAAGCTCATTTAATTTTCACCAAGAAGGTACATCAAGACAGCCAGCTTTGCTAATCCTTGAGAATGTATGTCAGTCATAGAATCACAGAATTACAGAATGTGCTGAGTTGGAAGGGACTCATAAGGATCATCAGAGTCCAGCTCCTGGCCTTGCACAGAACCATGCCAGGAGTCACACCTTGTGCCTGAGAGTTGCATACAAATGCCTTTTGAGCTCTGTCAGGCTGGTGCTGTGACCACTTCTCTGAGGAGCCTGTTCCAGTACCCATCCACTCCCTGTGTGAAGAACTTTTCCCTAACACTCAACATACAGCTTCAGGCTGCTCCCTCAGGTCCTGTCATTGGTCACAGGAGCGAGGAGATTGGTGCCCATCCCTTCTCTTCTCCTCACAAGGAACTTGCAGACTGCAATCGGGTGTCCCTTCATTCTCCTCCAGGCTGAGACCAAGAGGCTTCAGTTGCTCCTCTTATGGCCTCTCTTACAGACCCTTCCCTATCAGTCCAGCCAAGCTTACATGGAGTAAAAGGTGGAGGACTACAGATCTTTTAATTTTCACAACTGCTTTTTCTGGAAGATGTGGACTGGGTTTCCCAGGTGCTCAGATACACTCCATTGTACTTGACAATATTACGATACAATTTACAGTTCAGCTGTAGATATGAGGTGGAGTGACTGTTTCTTCTGCTACTTCAGTTACTTATATAGTCCATACATTTTAGAAAACCAAATATATTTTCTCAAAAATTTTGCAAAAATCAAAGGGATTTTTTAATTGTGGTTAATACCATAATAGTTATAATAGGTGATAAGCTAGTGATTGCAATTCAAAACTTTTCTTTCTTTGGCTCATATCTTGAACAGGAAACAAAGAGCTTTGTTCAGCCTTGTTTCAGATCAAAGTTTCTCTCATTCATGAGCAAGTGGAATTTAAAATCATTTGGCGCATAAATCACAGTGCGCTAATGTTATTTGTTTCTCAGAGCATTAATACTTTGTTCTCAGTGTCCTGGATCAAAAGCCTATCTGAGGTTGTGTGAAGTGTGTGAAGATCCTATAGATCTTCAGATCCAGCTGCCTGAAATTTGTAAATATCCTTAGTTAAGGGCAGCAAGAACTTTTGCTACTTTGTCTTCTGTGATCAAAGCTGCAAAATTCTTTGTGCTTTACATGATGACAAGGCTTAGTTATATGGCAATTAGAGTTGTTACAGACATGTTTTACAGTGCTTCTAGCCATCATCTGATATTTAACTCACAATATCTGTCCTTGTAAATCTTAATAAAGTGCCTTCCCAGTTTCTAAATTTAAACAGTCATCTATCTTGTCTCAGCAGTTGTCTCTGTGCATGAGCTCCTCCATTCCGTGTTAACATGCAGCATGTACTCCCAGTGAATTTGATGCAATGCTCACCTTCACAGGAATTGGCAAGACTGGAAAGCTGGAGTTGTTCTGGCAGCATAATATTCTCTGTAAGGAAAAACTAGGTGATTGCCTCCCTTCTCTCCCCTGTATACTGCCTAGAATTTTTATGCTCTTAATAATTGTCTTGAACATTCTTGATGCTTTGAACAATTATTACAAGGCACAATTTCAGGAAGTATATGTTGGCCAAGATAATGCAGTCATGATATGTAGGACCTGTAGTTGCCTGAATATATCAGTATAAAAGGCAATTAAAACATAAATCATAGATTCCACTCATTGTTAAAAGTTTAACTCTCCATAAAATATATTTATCAGCATTTTTTATAGTGCATACATTACAAATTGGGCACAGAGATAGGAAAAATGAACTTGACAAGGTGAGGATTTTAAAAAAAATGTGAAGAAGGTAATAAGCAGAAAGTCTGGGAGTGAAAAATTATTAATTTAAATCACAGAATCATAGACTTTTCTGAGCTGGAAAGGACCCATCAGGGTAATTGAAGTCCAAATCCTGGCCCTGCAAATGACCACCTCAAGAATCACACCATGTGCTTAAGGGCATTGCTCAAATGTTTCTTAAGCTCTGGCAGGCTTAGTATCATGACCACTTCCTTGGGGAACCTGTTTCAGTACCCAACCAACCCCTGGGTGAAGAACTTTTTTCTTATATCCAGCCTAAATCTCCTCTGATATAGCTTCATGCCAACTTGGAAAATAAAGATTCTGAAAGCTGCTATTTCAGAACATTCATAACATTCGCTGTATTCATAACAATAAAAAAAGGTAGCAAATATTATTCTTGAGTGTAAAGTCTTAACATGTGACAGCAGTAGCCCACTGTTGTCAGTCATGTTGCAGCTATAATAATTCCAGATTATTATCATCTTTCTCCAAAAAACATTTGATAATTTCAGTGCCAATTGCTCCAAACTGTAGTTTGCTGTCATGCATGTTGCTTGCATGTTGCTGTTTGTTCTGATAGATGATAAGAAGGGGCATCTGACTGACTTCTATTTCCACCCACTTTCACAAATGTTCGTATAATCTTGATTGGGTGTAGTTTACTTTTCAGTGAGCCTAATTAATTCCTTGTTAAACAATCAGTGTACATATCATGCAATTGTTAGAGCAAGATAATGTGTAACCTGAACTCTGCAGTATCACATTTACTGTGCAGTGTTAGGATTGACTAATGTTTGCACAGATGCTCTGCTACCATGCCCAGGCTTGGCAGTCCTCCAGTCATTGCTTGCTTGTATCGTGCATGAGGCAATGGCAGATTTCTGTGTGACTTCTTTGTTTTTCAGGTTTATTTTGACTGTGTACAAGTTTCATATTTCAATACTATATGACAGCCAGATTTAGAGCATATGTTTTCATGTTCCTTTCATCAGTGGCATTGATCCATATCCTTACAGTGTTAAAATATACTATTTTTTCTTGTGCCTTTCCCTAACTTTTGAGGAGCAAGTTTTTTAATCCACTGGATTTCTTTGCTCATTGGAGTAAAGTATGTTTATTATCAATGGAATGAGGATCATATAAATTCAGAAAAAAGAAGAGGTATCTGGAAGATCTAGCAATGGAAAAAAAAAACCATCTAGTATGAAATACAAACTTCATCTTTTTATGTTGTCTGCCCATGTTAAGGAAAACCAACAGTAGTTTTTTACCTTGGGAAGAAAAGTTTTTTCCTTGGATCAAAAGATCTTTTTTCTGTCATGGAGAGCAATGAGAGAGTAAACACCTTGTCCCTACCTAGGGCTCTCTTAAAACTAAGAGAAAACAGTTGTAGGGACTGGTGTATGGTGGTCTGTGCAGTGACTGTATGTGTTCTGAGGGAAAATGTCAGTGCTGGCAAAGCAGTGCCCTGGCAGAAGGTCACAGGAAAGTTCTGGGAGGGAGCAGTGGCCAAGGAACATTCCCGACTTGTTGGTTTGAAATGCGGATGTGTAGTTTGGTGAGGCAAAATGTTTTAGCTGTATGACTTGCTAGGATTGGTGACATTAAGAGCAGTTTCTGATTTGTTTTGTTTGCATAGAGGCATAGCAATTTGGTTCATTCTCCTATCCCAAGAAAATTTTTAACAAGGAAGATACTGTATTAGAGATGTGCACTATCTGGCAAAAGTTTGAAGCAGCTCAGAAGATTGTGATATGGGCATCAGGTATCTTTTTATGAAATATTATGATGAATTTCAAAGACATTCAGAAATATCTTTCAGAAAATTTTTGGAGTACTGTAAGATGTGCCATTGGGTGCCATCGTTTTATACAGAAGCAGGAGCAGATTCAAGTTTTTTCCTTCAAGCTGTATACTTAAAACACAAATGGGACCATAGGGATTATTTCCAAAACACACTTGCTTTGGGAATTTTATGTTGTCTGCCTGAAGCCAGATTTAACTTCTTCCAAAACATTTCTTTATAATTTTTTATTCTGTGCCCTTCTTACTATTGTTTGAAGCCTTCTCTCTTACCATATATAAGTAACAACTTACTATTAACATAATTCAATTTGCTACTGTGAAAAGAAAACCCAATCCAACTAAATTTTATTCAGCGTATAGTTGATTCTATGGATAAAATAGAAAATTACAGAATTTCTGAGACACATTTTACAGGTGTTTATACACTATCCTACTATAACACTTAATCATAGCATTTTATCTGGTACAAGGACTAGTATTGCAGCTGTAGATCAACTCTTTGGGAGGAACATTTCACAACTTAAAATTGTAAATAGATGAAGAGATACCAAGGCATAGATGAAGATTTACAGAGATAATAAGATACAGTGGAGCAACTGGTAAAGAATGTTTTAAACCCCTATGGCTCTGAACACTACTTGAAAAAAACCCATTAATTTTACTTTGAGGATTGCCCAGGATTTAAAACGGTCCCTAAGCACAGATAGATCTCAGTTTTGGTTGCAGTATTTTTCTAGATTATTTTAACTTGAGGTTAAATATTCAGTGATAGTTTTTAATATTCTGGAGTGTGTTCCCTGTGAGGGGAGACTGAGAAAATGGTTTCGTTGAGTCTGGAAAATAAAAAGTTTCATGGTGACCTAATAACATTCCCCCAAGACCTAGAAAGGTTCCAAGAAAATTTATCTAGGCTCTTCACAGTGCTGAATGGTGTAAGGACAAGAGACACTGGGCATAAACTGCAAGGAATAAGATTCACGCAGAGTATAAGGAAAAATGTGCATCAAGCACGTTGACAGATGTCGATGGAGAAAATTGTCCTTTACTCTCAGCTGGTGGAACCTCACTTCCAGTACTTTGTGCAGTTTTGGGCACAACAATATGAGATATCAAACTACTATAAAGAATCCAAAAGAGAGAAATGGAGAATGTGAAAGGCCTTAAGTAAAAGCCATGCAAGGAGTGGTTGAGGTCACTTGTCTTGTTCATCCTGGAGAACAGAAGACTGAGGGAACACCTCATAGAAGACTGCAGCTTCTTCACAAGGGGAAGAGGAGGGGCAGGCACT
>VWYI01034729.1:15028-31800 GCA_013399455.1 Anthoscopus minutus | reverse complement strand
TGAGCGAGCCGAGCTGCACCTCACAGCACAATCCAGGACTTTCCTGGATTTGCCATCTCTTTGAACAGCGAGAGGTTTCATTGTTTAATATTATTCCATTTTTATGCTTGTAAATATTTTGCTTGTTAAATAAACGGTTTTTTCCACTTTCCTTCAAAGAAATTTTTTTCCTGAACCAGTTGAGAAAGAGGCAGCATGAATCTGTTTCTTTTTTTACCTAGAAAGACTCCATTTGGAAGTTTCCTTTCAAATTTGTCCTAAACCAAGACAAGTGGTTTTCAAGGATACATAAATATAGTTATTCAGTGTTTAATCATAGAAAATAAATAAAACCTCCAATGAATATAAGATGAATAACAAAACTGAAAACAAAGAATACACATGAAGAGACACAGCATGATTTTGTTACATAAATTTATTTTGCTACTATCTAATTGCATAGTACTGAGGCAGGAGACCTAGAGATCTTGCCAAGGGCCATCCTAGTTTAAAAGTATTTAATTTGAAATGCTTGAAAATAGAAAAGATCTCATATCCCTCACTGTTATATACTATTTTTAGTAGTTCATGGAGGTACATATTTTAATCATCCATTACTAATGGAAATATGTGATTAAAAAAAAGAAAACCAAAACTAACCCTCAAGATATTACATTCTGAGATCAAATTTATCATTAAACAAAAAACATATGACACTAATAATTGTAACTTTTGTAAAATGTGCTTAATTGTAAAATTAAATGAGGCTTCTTTACAAAATCAGTTGTGCTATTCTCCTTTGCAGAAATCTGAAATGATAGCACCACTACACAGCAACTAACATAGAAAAGTAGTATCATTACAAGAATTACAATAGGCACTAGTAAACATGCCAAACTTTCCTCCTTGCAGATGTATGGAATCTCCAGACCTCTACAAATTATTCATATCTCAACCCTTTTTCCTTCCTGTTGTTTATCTCAAGCTGCCACTGCCTTTCAATCCACACTACATGCTTCCCTCCTTTCATCCCCACTGTCAGCCTGATTCCTGAACGTGGCCTTGTACACGCCATGCCTTGCACATACCTTGGCAGATTTCACTCAGAACAAATGCACAAAGGACCTACAGCAGCATCTTTAACCAGCATGGGCAATTAAGGGATCCTCTACCCTCTTTAGACACCTGAATGAGGCCACATAACAGGATTTGTTTTGATCAGTACCTTAATCAGTGCAGCCTTTGTGCTGACTCCAGCCACAGCAATCAATCTGAACCAGCGCTAGAAGTTGCCCAGAAATCTGTGCTGTCCATTTACCTATCTACTCTTGAGTTGTGCTGTCTCACATGCTTAGAGTCTGATGATCTAAAATATTGTGTTTCTCACATTCCAGGAAATTACTTTTTCTTTTACATGACCATATAACCTCATCTGGAAATTTTCTCTTAAGAGATCAATCAAGGCCATGGAAGTTGTGTGATTATCTCAGATGTCATGACATTAAAAGTACTTTCAAGGGTTGTTTTTTAAATGCCTTATCATTTCTGAGTCTGTAGAATGCTCAAAATAAGACTTCCAAGATTTTATTGATGAGTTAGAAAGAAGCAATAGGCTTCTAGTTTTCATTTGTGGCTGCACAGCCAAGGTGACACTTCTGAGGGCCAGCACATTGCAGGGACATCCTGGCATATATCTTCTCCTCCAGCTATGTCCTTTTGGTCTGCTGTTCTGGCAGCAGTGAAAGACAGCACAACAAGAAATCTGCTAAGCCTTCCAATGAAGAAAAATATCATTCTTTCCACAGCTTGCAGTATGCCCTGTGAACACAATAAAATTTTCCTATTTTACAGGATATTTTTGGCAACACTAAAATGCAACAAATGAAGAACTCTAGGCTATACTTGCATTGACTACTTCTTCTGTCAATATGAGCTAGCATATCATCATGTTTTCCTAGTGCCAGAAGATACTGATCTCAGTTAGAAATACAGACCCTAGCAAAATGTGATTCTATATACATTCAGGCAAGAAATATTACTACATATTGACTAAACTACTATTTTTTATTCTTGACACAGCTTTTGTGTTGGTATCAGGACACCAAAGAACATCACATCACTTCATCCTAAAAAAGCCAATCACACAACAGCAGGATAAGAAGTCAGGTTGTGCCTTGATATTTGTGGTCCAAGGAGAGCTCTCAGTTTGATGTGAAAAGCAACTATTTTATTTACTAATCTCCTGGGTAAAGATCTTAGGCCACTTTTACAACCATTTTTCAGTAAGAATTGAACAGTCAATGAGATAGATTTGAGGTACCACTTCTGAGAATTTGTTTTTGGAGAGGTACACTTGTAACTCAAAGTCAAAAGAGATGTAATCACATCTCTTACAGGCCACTTGCAAAAAACATTTAAAATAGTTTTAAATAAATAAATAAACACTTGTTTATTTAAATTCTACATTTTCTAAGCAATTAATCAAAATCACACTTTACTGAATGAAGAAAAGCTATATTAGAAATCTGTATCTGCAAATTGTGGAGGGAAGCAGACACACAAATTTACAGGAGAGCTTACTTAGATTATCAAAATGAAAGCAGAATATTCAATCTTCACTTGTAAATAAGATCTGTATTACTAAAATATGATAAAATATGGTTAAATTACTGTTTCTTTATGTGTTTGCCAGTGTTTTAAGTGCTAGGAACAGATTTTGCCTTAGAGCAAGAGACCTGTTAAGTAACTTTTGTGGCAGTGGATTCACAAAGGGTACAAGAGATATTGTAGATTTGGTCCACCACAGAATTCCAGCTGCGAGCTATACCTAATATAATCATTAAAACTGTGAATTGTATGTATATGTTTTGATGAAGGCAGTATTTTTTATTTTTAATAAAAAGGGTGTACTTTCCACATAGATTATACAATTGTATCCCTAAAGTTGCAGCAGAGAAAATAAAATTAATTCTTATGCTTTTTGTTGGTATAACATGATATTTTGAAATGTGTGCAGTTTGCAAGCATAGTCATATTCTGACTGTTTTCTCTAATTTCTGATGTATTCCTTCACAAAATGCCCTAAAGTATGATTTCTATTTCTAAAGCAACAGAAGGAAAAACTAATGAAGCAGTTAATCAGATTAACTCTTGATAAAAAAATATCTTTCTAAAATAAATAAATAGAAGTCTTATAGGGAAACTAAACAGTGTGAAAAAAGAAGATGAACATATGATGGCTAATCTCAGAAAATCTTTAGCTAAAATGCCACACCAAGAAAAAAGAGGTGTTTGATTTGCAGGGAAAGTGAGCCACAACCTAAACATCTCTCATTGAGCTTCAAATATCAGAACCTATTTTCAGTTCTGAATTCAGAACAAAATCAGTGTATTTGCTGAGAGTCTTCATCACCTTAAAACCTCTCTGCACTTTACTGCATACATTTTCTGTGAAGACATACTTCAACACCATACAGACATTGCTTGCTTTCCAACATCTTGACTCTCTCCCAAAATTAGTAGGATTTTAGGAACCTGATGCTATGCACGCACAAACATACATATTACACTAAACAATACTTGATTTTAGACAAAAAGCTGAGAAGAAAGACACTGAGGTGCTGAAGTACATCCAAAGAAGAGCACTGAAGCTGGTGAAGAGTCTGGAACATAAATCTGATGAAGAGTGGCTGAGGGAGCCGGGGGTGTTTAGCCTGGGGAAGAGAAGGCTAAGGGGGGACCTTATCATTCTCTACAGCCATCTCAAAGGATGTTACAGTGAGTTGGGATTCAGTCACTTCTCCCAAATAACAAATGATAGAACAAGAGTAAATGGCCTCAAGTTGTGTCAAATAAGGCTATGAAGAAAAATTTCTTTACCAAAGGGATTGTTAAGCATTGGAGCAGCTTGCCCAGGGAACTGGTTAAGTCACCATTGAAAAGATGAAATAAAAGTCACTAAGTACAAGAGAAACTACAAGGTATCTAAGTATCTAAACCCACCTGTTAATGAGGTTATTGCATCTGCTTTCAGTCAAAAGTAATTTGTGTATCTATCTGATTCTGTTTCAGAAATGCAACAAATGCAAATTGGTCATATGTGTATCTGTCTGGCTGGGTATATTACAGAGCATAAAGAGGAATAATTTAACAACACAATTAATAGCAGTTTTGCTAAACTGACCCTACAGATTTTTTTTTCTGAACTTTGATAACATCTGAATATATATATTTTTAAATTTTATATTTATTAACCTTGTCAAGGAAATATTTTTTTCCTCTTTCTTTGCACCTTTAAATAAGAAAAACAATTTCACCTACATTAACTTAAGGGGCCCTAAAGGGATGACAAACACATTTAGCTGCTTAAAACTATACCTTCAACTTACAAATTTCTCAAGGGAAATTCTTCAAAGGGTGCTATGAGTCTGTTGCTATGCAGAGCCAGCTGAGCTAAATGCAGATGAAGGAGATTGCTGGCAAACACTCACAACAAGATGTGAACCATGAAACCCAGAAATCTTTGTTTATTGTCTAGCTTGGCTCTTTACTAATCATTCTATTCACTTCATGTGTTAAGGGTACATAGACATGGCTACTGTCAGAAAAGGACAAATAGGTAAATTCCTGCATATTGAAATCAACAGGATCATTCACTACATAGGATTTGCAATGATTAGAGTGCATTAAGAGATACAGATACACATTCAAGTGACAGCAACTTCAAGAAACCCCAGCATATCAACAAAGCAGGGCATCTTCATTTAGGCTTGCTCTTTTATTTCAGCAAATAGAAAGAAATTCATCTTAGCCTGACCTGCAAATAAGAGGGTAATGAAGGTTAGTAATTAGGCTGAGAAATAGATGAGAGCTACATCCATATTTTTAAAGATCTGATTATGTGGCTGGTTTAATCATGACTAACTGATAATTCTGTCTGTAATATGCAGTTTTGCATGTCACCTCATTTTGATCAGCAACAATGTGATCTATTTTTTAACATGAAACAATCCATTTTTATAGAAGTAAACTTTTCTTTCAAATGTGTCACCAAAGGATGCAGGCAGTTGGGAAACCATCAATATTGAATCTATACCCTGCAGTTCAAGCTGTCTCCTATCATCGAAAAGCATCCTTTGGTATCAACAATTTTGTTGATACAGAGCTGCTTTGGTTAATAGCTGTTTTGTTGCAAACACACAAAACTTCCTTTTAAATTCACTTTCCATCAGTACTCATATGAAAATTTGAAACAGACAATATTCAGTTGATCAGTCAAAGTGACTAATAAAAATCTATTATTCAGGCATGATTTATTAGTTCATTAAGATCAAAATACTCCAACACAATTTTAAAGTCTTCTGCAACATATTTTCTTTCTCTTGCTTCTCAGTTCATTTCTGCGTACCTATATCCCTCACTACATTTGAGATTATGTTTCTTGAAATCAAGTGGCAGCTGTAGGATGCAATTTATAAAGAGAACATACTTGAAGATCCTGAAACACAATAAAAGGTTCAAGAAAATGCAGCAATACCAACAAATCAAACTTAAATACAGAAAACATAGGAAAAAAGTCTCCTTCTAGGCAAGCTGTAGGATGGAAACAGAAAAAGGTTAAAAAAAATAAACAAAATATAAGCAACTAGTCTCTTAGAAAATCAGCTAAGAGTGAAGATATTAATGGCTTTCACAGTTACAAGTGTGCATTTATTATCTCTGACAGTCTGCCTTTTATCATTCTCCTGGTATTAGTTTTCTCTCAGCTTTGTACGTAGCATGTATTCACTTTTAAAAACCTCTCAGGAAACAGCTGGAGACCAATATTGTCAAAGAATTTGCAATAAACAGCAACCTTTTTTTGTTTTTAGAAAAAACATTTTTATTCCTATTATAATAGGCATTTTACATGTAACTTTCTCAAAAGCCAAAGTTGGGTTCAAGATTCAGAAAGTTAAAGAAAAAAATTACTTGAGCAAGTAGTTACATGACCTAGGATGAGCTACAAAACATAAGCACACACTGCACACTGCAAAATCATTCAGAGAAGGCTCTGGGCTAACACCCTCCAGAAAAACAAACAAACAAACAAGTTAAATATCACCGTTAAATATCACAGTTAAATATCATGTGGAAAAGACTTAAAAACATGCAAACCTTTTCTTTATAACTGAAATCTGGATTTCACAGGAAAGACAGAATCAGGTTCTTGCTCCTGTAAGTTACATCTCAAACATAATCTACAAAATTAAATGAACAAAAACCCAGGTAAACCTGCAAAACTCAGCTGCAGAACTAGATGCAGCTCAGCTGCACCTCCTGTGGGTTGCAGGTCTTTGCAGCATTAACAAGGCTGAACTACCTGTGCCTCTGGATCTGATAGATGCTGCCTGTGCCAGCCCACATTCTGAAAAGGATATCCAGAGGGCCTCAGTTATTCGACTTATGTGTTTTTAAAAAGAAAAATAAACACATGGGAACATTCATGGCTGCTGCAACTTGCTTACCTACTTATATTTAAGAATGGTTTCTATGCCAACTATCTGTCTCTAAAGAAACTCCTGTGTATAGTTCAGGAACTAGAAGACTACTCTAAACACACATTTTGCAAATTGTGTTTTTAGACTAAGAGACTTCAAATTTATGGATTGCACCAGCTATCCAGTTCCCAAAAAACTGGGTGAGAAATTGCCTTTTCTGTTCTAGGAATGTAGCTATTTTGTGGTCTTTCACTTAATACCAAACGTACTTACTGTGCTTTCATGTGCAGAGAGAATCAGGTCTTGCTACCAATACTTTCTGAAAGATAACAATGGTTTCCATATTCAAAAAAACCAAAACCAGCAGGATTTAAAAATTTTAAATACAAACACTTGATTGCATCACAAAGTTTTGTGATAGCTGAAGTGGTGAAATAATATAGAAGAAAAAAGAGGATAACACAAATATATTGTTTTACTACCAACAATTTTATTTTATGCAGGATGTTTCAGAAAATTTTGTTTGGACAGTGTATACACTGGAATTGCTCAGACACAGATATCTACTTAAATGTAAGACCATATACATTTAAATCCAAATTCATCCTACTTCATCTGAGGCCTGTCAGTGGGCATCTAAATTAAGGGTTTCACCACTCCTGGCTTTTGAGTATTTAAAAAGATAGCAGCAATGCCTGATTTACCTTTGAGGGCAACACTCATTTTCCATTGATTCTAGGGTAACAAGGCTCCTTATTTTAGGTGTGAAAGTTAAATTACATAATGTGACATAAATTAATTAAGGTCATGTTCTTAAAACTACACAATACCTTTCTCAGTAAAGGCAGTAAACAGTGTTGAATTTATACCACCATAAATGAAGAAGATTTCAGAAATTATTCTGTGTGAATGAGATCAGACTGTCTTTGTTCTCCTCCATCACATAAAAATCTCAACACATTGCCTGCTTGAAAGATGTATAGTTTAATTTAAAACAGCATCATTTCAGCAACATGAAACAGCACTTTTCCATTATTAAGTATTTTCTGAGACAGCACAAGATTATCCATTCACATCCTTTATGAGAACAGTGTTGATCACATACCAGTAAATGTCTTCTCACTAAAGAAAATCAAAGTCCTAACATTTGAAAATTGTGCTTTGTAGATTATTTTGATTATCTGTTTCTTTCTCATTTTATGGGCTTATAAATTTATCAGACAGCCTCCAGATAGTTTTGATTAGAGTTACATGGAAATTTATATTTTTTAAATTTTTAAAACACATTTCCTTTTGTCACGAAATAACAAGAAAAATAATCTTTAATGATCATTTAAGGTATTTACTTCCCGTCATTTCTCCTGGTTTGGAATACCCAGGCTAACTAGTTGATAATAATTTTATGATAGCAGATTACAGGAATTTTTTCCTGTTGAAATCAATGGCACAACATTCACTGAGGTCACCAAGACATAATGCCACTTATGGTCCAGTTCTGAAGAGCTCACTATTCATAGATTTGATCCATATGAATATGGGCTATATTCATAGCCCATATTCCACACTGAGATATGGTATTTGAGACTGCAAGTCTCCAGACAGACTCTTGGAAAATATCCCATTCATCATGAGATTTATGCAAATTAGGTTTTAGCCTGAACCAAAACTAAAAAGGAGTACAGAAGAAAGAATGAAAGCTTATGTTGCCCTGCCCGTAGAACTGTTGAGATCCAGTATTTATTCTCTTGAAGAAAATTTATATGTAAAAAGAAAAAGTAATTCTGATAAATTACTAAGTCACCTAAACAAGTATCACAGCTTCTAATTACAAAATATTCTAACATATGGAACTCAACATATGGGCCACTTGCAAAAGGGATATTTTTTGTAACTTAGAGAAATATTGATAACATGTTTTCATCCTTTTTCTTGAACTGTGCATTTCAAATGTTTTCAGGAAAGGCAGTGTTGTTTTCCAGTTAACTTATGTTTATGTTCATCAAATGGATAGTGTCTCTAATACTAGTAACTGACTGTAGGATGGACAGGAGTTTGCTACCAGTTATACCATTATGTTTCAACAGCAAATGAAACCATTTTTACAGTTAAAAAATATTCTGATCCATGACTGAGGTTTTACAAATCAGTTAACAATAACTTTATAAAATCTGAAAAGCAATTTTGTTTGAATTGTATTCTAGCATTAATAGAATACTATTACACTGTCAAATGAGTTGTGCCATCTATTTTACATAATTGACGACCTTGTACAGAAATTAAACTCTGGATCTGGCAAATTCACTGTTCAAACATAAATCTGATGAGGACTGCATGCCAGCTGTGTGCAAAAAGTTTGAAGGTACCAATCTGAGCATGATACTGAGGATCATCTACACAGACATTGCTCTAGGAAAACGCCTGTTGGGAGCAAGTGAGGAATTTAGATGTGCTCAGAGTCTATAGATTTATCTTATTTGATAGAACTCTGAATGCCAAGACCTATATGAGTCTCCCCAAGGCATATGTCATGTACTTACAAAGTAAATAACTGAAATGTTTTCCTTGCTATTTTTCTTATGCTTCCAAACATGATTTAGCATATAAATAAAGCCTGCCTTTTTAAAAAATACATCTGAATCTTAGCTGTGTCATAATAGGACAGTTCAAACTATAATATAGTACAAATAATTACCAACATTTAACAGAGGGAGAAAAAGGAAGAAAAGAAGATGAAATATTGAGACTAGTTTTCATGAGCGTATTTATGAAAGTGTAAATTAGTGTCAGAACACTTTTCAATACAATGTACCTAAACAAACATGCTTTTCAAAAAATTCAAACAATTCCCAAAGTTTATTGACAGTCTTAAACGTTACTGTATGGAGAAAGGGGAGGTTAATGTTTGTGTCAATGTAGTGACCGTTCTTCCTCTGAATTCTAATAATAGAAGAGAATTTTAAGGGTAACTCTGCATACCCACAAAATCTTACCTTCAGTTGCCCTAAAACATCTGACAGAAAAAAGCCTTTTTATTTGTTCTGATTCTAAACCATAAATCCAGGAAACAGAAAGTAAATGCTGACATTTATTCTGTCCAGTACAAACTGTACGGACATCAATACTTTCTTGTAACATACAATCAAAAATGGCTCCAGAGAGAAGTCAATTTGAGAACGATACTTGGAAACAAGAATGTCTCACTAAAATGTTTCACTAAAATGTCAATGTATATTAACTTGTTTAATATTTCCTTTAACATGGCACTCCACCTAGCCAAGGGTGAAATACAGGTTTCAAGGGGAAAATACAGCTACTGCTAGTAAATGACAACTAATTTATTGTGAGTGAGACCACAGATTATCAACATCTTTATCATGGTAGAGGCCTCTTTTGCCATACTAATGACTGTCTGAGAAAGAGATACTTTTATCTAGGTTGTAATGAGATATCTCAAGGATATGAAAGCGACAAAAACAGCTGGATAAGACAGGGACATAATGGTAAGATTAGAGGAAAAAATAACTCCTTTATATTACAATTCAGCAAGGATATCTGTAAACTCTATGAAGAAATTCACTGCACTTTTGACATTGCCCAAAACTTACTACCCAAATAAATAACAATTACACACATATTTCAATATAATAAGCTCTGATTCCAGCTCCCACGAACCAACTGAAGCATATTTCAACACAGTTCCACTTGTGATAAAAAACAGATGGTAAAGGAAATAGATGTCTCTTTGAGATCTGATATACACATCTGCAGCCATTTACAATATGCATGCATTTCCAGAGAATGCTGAGGAAGTTAAATTAGGAAATAGGAATCTTTTTTCTTAATGGCCATGCGCAGACAAAGAGTGCCACTCAAGAAGAAAATAAGCTGTGACATAGATGCAACTATCCTATCAGGCCTATCTGTTTTCAAATATCAGATCACAGCATCATGTTAAAGAAACACCAATCATGATAAAAATCAGACAACTTTGGAAAAAGTTTGCTGCAGGGAAATATCACTCAAATCCGAAGTGGCTGAGGGTCAGGTGATTTTCAGATCTCTCCTCTCTCTGACAGCAGACCTGAGGTTAGCAATGGCTGTCCTTCAAAAATCCATTACACAGACAAGCAAAACATCCCATGGCAACACAGGGCTAGAGATTATTTGAGGTCTTCTAAATCTCAGATTGCATTTTATGCAGACATCAACAACAATGCATCACATAGCTGCACTGGTCCCAGGGAAATTATGCACAAAAATCAGCAGAGAAATGTGTTACAACAAAGAAGGATGAAATGTCTCACTCAAAAAGATAAAATCCTTCCAGAACCTCTAAGACAAGAGGTATAGAAAAAAAACCAGTTTAAGAAGTCAATATGTTAACAACCTTCAAAATTAGGTTATGTTGAGGCAGGTCAAAACCACACAAATCTAACTGCTCATTTGAAGGACCTTGAGAGTTTCTTAGATTTTATCCCATTTCTTCTTCTCCAGCTAATTTACTTCAGGCTCACAAAGGGTACCACATTGTCAGGAATGGAGAATTAAGACTTCTCTTTTGTTAAACATCAAACCCCAATTTAAGTACCGCATCTCTGACATGCAGGAACCGCATTCTAGGAAGAGATTTAATATCCGAGTCCATTCCAGTCCTGGGCATGCCTGCTCAAATTGTAAATAAGAATCTAGATTTACTCCAATGTTCTGTTTCCTCCCACTAAGGGGATGCTGAACAGACCTAAAACTCAGCTTATGTTTATTTTGCACCACTACAGTGACCAGTGAGACGCTGACAGACTGCGTCAGTAAACTTGTCCAAGGGGGCCAATAATTACCATTTGGAACAGGATCAGTTTGACAAGTGTAATTTCATATAAACCATCATATAATCATCAGGTGGTAAACACTTTCTGAACTAACAATTTGGGCTGGAGTCAAACTGGTGAGCTGGAGGTGAAAAGCTCTCTTTCTGTTACTAAACCCCTGAGCTATAGAGGCCCCAGCTGGTACTCCTGCAAAGGTTTTTCTGAAAGGCCGCAAAAGTAGTTACAATATCTTTTTAAAGAAAAACAAATTAAAAAAACCCCAAAAAATCCCTTCCACAGTTTCAGGAACAGTTACATTTTTCTTAAAATAATCTCTCTGAAAGTAGCAGACTGTACACATTTTACAAGAATAAACAAACTTATCTAATATTTATCCACAAATTGGGAGTCAGAGATCATTAGTGCAAATTTCTGCTGACCAGCAGCATTTATTCTATAAACTTTGGGTATCCTAAGTGGTCCATCAGTGAACAACAGATATCTTCTATCTGTCTAATCTCTTCACGGGGCATGTTTTGTTTCCAGGCATGAATGCTACTTGGTGAAATTTCCCCTTCGTAAGGAAGATAGAAAAGACTGGTGGAGGTGGCAAATAATATTTGGTTTAAGCTAGCAGGAGGAAGAGGAATACCAAGAAAGGCAAAAATTGTTTCAGTCGTCTTCTGAGGAAAGCTCACAATATCTTCAAACCTGACCAGCCGATAATTTGTTGGCAGCAAGACCCTGTTTATTCTCATTGCTGCTGCTGTGTTTGCTAGCCATAAATAAGATAATACAGAAATAGCATTTGACTTAGAATTTGAAATTTCTTTTCTTAGTGATTCAAACTCAGAGGCATAGCCTTCATTTAAACTACATTTCTCTTTACCATTCTCCCCTTTAAACACCGCAGCCAAGCGTTGTGGAATATTTTTCAAGGAGTAAAGGCTTGGCTTATTTTTGTACAAGATGGAATAGACCCATGCCCGTGGGTCCCTCACTACATATAATGCTCTCATTGATGGTCCTAAGACTTCTTGAATGAAGGGAAGCTTTAATGTCCAGCTCCCACTGCTTAAACTAAGAACTGGTCGTGCATTAGGATAGTAGACGAGATGTCTTCTCAGTTCCCTAATATATTCAGCATCTTTTTCTTGACTCCCTCTTGCCCTGCTTCTTTGTTCTAACAGGGATTCTCTCTTTTTGGACCTTTTCTTTTTGTCTTTGCTTAATGCAGAATGCTGAGCAATTTTACTTCTGCTAGCTTCATACAAATGAATGTTTTGTAGATGCAACTTTGTATCTCGAACTAGAGACTGAAGCCACCCTTGGATAAGACGAAAATTACCATTCTGGGCATCAGAAACCTTCCATTCACATGGATCTACAAAGGAATCAATTTCAAATTCAGTCTCAGGAATTTCAAGATAAGGTGTAGGTATCCTGATGTATAAAAAGTCACTGGTATTGAAAAAAACCTGTTTTAAAATTTCTGCACCAGAAATGGGAAGTGAAGTAATGATAACATCTGGCAAAACAACGGGGCTTCCTTCTAATTGTCTGGCTTTATTGCCCTTACCATGTTCTAGCCTTGTCATGTCACTGCTCCACTTTGTGCAGATAGGCTGAGTACACATGCTCCATACATCCACCAATTCAATAAGCCACAGTGTGACAACCAATATCAGGATCCAACGCAACATTTTACCAAAGGATATGTAAAACCGCCACTGAAAAGCCAGTATGACCAAACAGACACCCAAAACTAACCCTGCAATTATGTTCACTTTGAATCCAAATGGGAAAACTACCCTATTATTTTTCATATCTTTTTTCACAGACTCAGTACCAAGACCAAATTTGGTCACTTTATTTTCATGAACTACTTTAGCAAAACCACCAAATCCCAAGTAATCAAACCTTGCCTTTAAATTCTGATACTCAGTCACAACAGAGATGATATTTTCAGTGTTGTTGACACTGAGCGAAATCTGAAATCCAGATTTTGCATTATCCATGAGCCTACAGTTAGAAACATTGACATATGGACCATAGAAAAGGTAAACAATCCTTGTAAGCGTGTTTGTCATTGGAAAGGTAACATTTACAAACTGAGTCCATCGCTTTTTGAATTCAGCAGCTTGTTCAGCCTCCTGTATCCTGGCAACAGGACTACTCCCACGATGATCAAACCAAAACATCTTGTAGTGGGCATCCCACACATCCATCATAGCTCCATTGTACTTGTTCTTAAACTTATAGGGTATGTATTTAAAGTCAATGTCAAGATTATGAAAAAAGGCACTGACTGAATTAACAGGAGAGTCTTCCTCCTTCTCGATATGGTCAACTACTAACAATGTCTGAGAATTTAAGAGCAGCAAAACACGATACACACTTTTCAGTTTCATTGCTGATGTGTAAGCAAGTACTGCCTCACCACTCACAAACATCATGTCACCAGCCTGGGAGGCTGTTATAATTTCTCCAGTTGAGTCTCCAACCTCATCACCAATCCACTTCAGCCACTGGGCACACTCACCAAGCTGTCCTTCCCAAGGCTGGTTGCACTGGCTTGTAGGAGATGGAGCAAACACCAAGACATTGTTCAGGTGGCTGAGTTTAGGTCCATAAAGAGCCTCAGATACAAACACCTGTCCATTGGGAGCAAAAGTGAAGGAGTTCTGATCGGGATGCTCATGGCCCGGATTGAAACTTCTCCACCCATCAATCCATCTATAGGGTTGAAAGTGAACAATATCATAGACAGCACGTCCACCGAGTTTCCCAGACTTGAAGGATACAAAGGTGTTTGTCTGACTGTTTGGCAATCCAGCCCCATAAGTAACAACTCCCCAGTTGGGAAACACATGCATTTTAGCAGTACCATAGCCAGGAGGTGGCTGAGGAGTGATTTCAGCAGCATACCATATAAATTCAGTATGCAATGTGCTCCACCTCTGTGCAGTGGATGGCACCATTGGCCCATCCTTGGGTCTGTGTTTTCTAATTTGCTGTGCCAGCCAGTTACCAGCTCCATTCTTCATTATGAACTTATCCAAGAAAACCAGTTGGCTCTCAGGACCATAAAACCAGTTGTAATTAGAATCTGCAACACCCACAGTCCTCTGGAAGCCTGGCAATAGGGTGGCATAGTAAAACCAAAAATGCATTTTCAGCCAGTTATTCTCCAAGTTGTTAATGCCGAAGTGGCGCTGGGCCAGGAAAACATACTGGGTTACTGACTTGGCTGTGTAACTCCCGTAAGCTACTCCCTCATCCAGAGACCCATCTACAATATGATTGAGCAGGAACATGGTCTTCTCCATCACATCAACAACAGTGTGTTTCCAAATATTTGCCTGAGATCCCTTCTCCACTCCAGCAACTAAAGCCCCAATTAGCAAAGCAAGCATATTGGTCGCTTGGTGATTATGGAGAATCTGCTTTCCCCAGGAACGAACCTTGGAGTACTCATACATTTCCTCACTTACAGACCATATCTTCTCCAGGTACTTTTGCCTTCTCTCATCTTCCAGTGAATTATACAAGAAGTCAAAAGCAGTGGCAAATCCTGTTAGGGAGTGACCAAGAGGCACCTCATCTCCAGGTGCATTCTCAACCAACCAGTTTTTGTAACCAGCCATTCTATCCATGTATTCTAGGGCAAAATCAAAAGCAGCTTTATCTTCAGGGCACAGCAAACAGTAGAATGCTAGAGGTGGCAGGTTGTTACCATAAATCTCATTCCACTTGGCTGCAAAATCAATGTGCTTGGGTGGAGGTAGGTAGTATAAAGGGTTGGACAGCATAACCATCACCGCACTTCTGATGGCTCTGAAGAGATGCAAATGGCTTGTACGAGCCTTCTGCCTCAGCGCCTGAACATCCTGAGCGTCAAAATACAAGCTTGGACGAAGAACTGTTCTTTTCAGCTTCTGCTCAGCACTAAGACCTTCAAGTTGCTGTTTTTCATATTGATCTACATTTTCTATGAAAGTCACCCAATCAGAGTAATTGCTTACAGACTCTTCAAAAGTGAAGACATCAAACACCATTAATGCCAGAAATAGAGTATGCCCTGTGAACATCAGAGCCATGATCCATCAGGCAGCTCCTCTTCCCCACACATACATTTCCTTCACAAAACAGTGTTCAGATATCAAACTTTCATCCAGCTTGTTAAAAAAATAATATCTTAAGGCTTATTTTTATGAGAAAAGACTTATTGTATACTGTGCATTACAACAAAGGCTCAGACTACTTGTAATCTGAGATACAACACTGAAATTACAATGCTCTTGAAAAGTTAAATCTCAGGTGCCTTGTCTGTTCACACTTTCCTCAAATACAACAATATAAGCATAAGTACTAAAATCAGGAAAAAAGTAAAATCTCTAAGATATGCATATGAAGCACAGGTCGACTGCACAGTAACAGACTGAAACACTATCTCTCAATAACTTGAAAAGCATGATCTGAAAAGGGAATTGGAGTCATATGTTTACTCTTTTAAAAAGCTTTCAATCGGGCCAAATTCCACTTTTAGAGCTGATGAAAACTCCACTGATCACAAAATTATATGATTTATTCAAAACAATGCGTCATATTTGATAAAATAGGAAATATACAACACTTGGAAAACAGACTCCAAAATTGAAGTTATTGTCTTCAGTCTTTGCCTTTTCTCAATTTCCTTACACACTCTTTCCATCTTTCTCTTTTGGGAACCATGGAGAGACGGGAAGGAAAAATAATAATAAAAGAAATCAACGTAGATCCTCCATTAGATCCTTTTGATGAAACTTCAGTGCTTTCAACCACTATTCCTCTCTGTTTGTGAAAGATGCATCTGAATTAAGAGCCACATTGACATATGTTCAAGTCTTTTTTAATCTTTTCTTCAGCTAGTGATGCCCAAATTTGTACTCAATGATTCAAAAAATCCTGCTCCTTCCATTATGATGCAAAAGGAAAACATGTGAAAAAGGCAGAAAGCCAATACTTTCTTATAAGAAGAGCAGTTTCAGATTTCCTTTCACTTTGCATGTAGGTTCTTCCTGTGGAAACAGAAATAAAAGTTCTCTGAAACTGCGCAGATGTCAGAACATATTTAAAGTACTTTGGTTAACAAAGTGCTGCTAAGTTTATAGGAAATATTAGTTAATTCACCCTTTCTTTTAAGGAGATCAAAAAATAAAAGAAGCGGCATTTTCAAAGTTCCACAAAATTTACCCTCGGCAAAAGAGCTATTCAGACTGGCCCCTCAAGCCCGCCTTATTTCACCATTTCCAGCCCCGAACATGAGGTCCCAGGAAATATTTTCCAGTTACGCCACCAGGAGCTACTCATGGAAATAAATCTGGCACGCGCCACCGAAATTCAATTCAGCTCGAACTGAAAGGAAAGCACACGCGTATTCCCACCGCGCGGGCGGCTCTCGGGGCGAAAGAGCTGCGGGAAGGAGGAATCCCCGCAGCCGCCACCGACCCGGGGCCCCGCCGCGCCG
>VWYI01034729.1:0-14516 GCA_013399455.1 Anthoscopus minutus | reverse complement strand
GACCGCGCCTGGCAGTGGCGCGGACGGCGGGGGGGAGGCGAGAGACCGTGGCCACCCGGTGCAGCGGGTCCCGGTGCGGGGAGCGGGAGCTCAGGAGGTACGAGGGGGCTCGTGGAAGAAAAGCTGCCGCGGCGGGTCACCCCCGTGGCCGGCCGACAGCCACCGCCCCGCCGCGGACCAGCCCCCGCAGCTCCCGGCCGGGGCAGTGCCAGGGACTGTCGCGGCGGCGGCCCGGAGACCGGCGAGCTCGTCAGGGCAGGGCTGGGCTGGGCTTCAGGAGGCGCCGCTCCTGTGGGTGACAACTTTGTGAGAGCGGAATGACTACCTAGCAGTGCCCGCGTCTTAGGGACCACGGGGATGCGCACCATCCGCTTTTGTTCGTGGCCGTCACACTTCTTTATAACTGCGTTCCTGCGCTGGCACTTCGTTTTATGCGATGCATTAAAATGGTTCTCATTCCGCTTTAGCTGAAGGCTTGTAAGGTAAAATACAAAGGGGTAATGAGGAGTAAAATCCTCTGCCACGATCATCCACTGGTATCACCTCGGTCACGGTCAGCAGTGCGCTGAAGGGCCAGCAGAAAATACTGGTGCTGTGGTCTGCCCACGAGATCCAAGAGGTATAAACATGATTCTAAACGTTCTCTAAACATGAATCAGGGAGGGTTTGAATCAGTTTGGGTTGGCGGTGATGACTTTCAGAGCCTGATTTTGTGATCGGATGTTTGTGACCAAGCTGTCCTTCGGTACTTGAGTGCAGGAAACAAAAGGGTGCGAGATTTTGGGTGTGTTACCACTTACTGTGTCTATAATCTGTACTTCAAAGGATGTGGGTTTTAATATCTCAATAAGCATAACTTTTTCCAAGGCATAGCCTATATTCTTCTGTTTTTATTTGCCTCCATACCTAGAAAATACAGTTGCATATTTAAATGTTGCTTAAGCTACTCAATATGTAACTATCTTGAAATGAATAAATGAATGTATAAAGTCCATACATTATGATACTGATTCTGTTTCTTTGTGCTACAGAGTGCACCTTCGAATGATTAAATTATTAAATAATGCACATTACATTAGTGATGAACTGTGCCTGGAACCATCCTAATCTCTGAGATGTGTCCTATAGACTTGGCTTAAAAGGGAAAAATACTGGATCATCCAGTCAGAAGAAATTTACATAATGAAGAAAGATCAGCACATAATTCCCTAATGCTGAATCTTTTACAGTTGTGCCTTTTTATGCTACCAGGGAAGTTATTCCAGGAGGAGAGAAAAAGGAAATGTAAAGCAACAATAGAGACCACATTCCCCTTTAAGTCTGTAGAAACTGAGTGGAATACACTACAAATGAAAACCTCCCAAGTCTTTCCTTCTATTCACATTGTACCTATTACATTTTTTTCCCAAGGCTGGCCCATTTTGAAACATATTAAAGTCTCACAGAATGTCTTTTCCCATAAATTGTCAGGCAATTCAGAATGAGCAGAGTATGTCTAGGACTTATGTTAGGTTAAAAGCAAAAGTAAAGCTCTCCCAAGAGCTTTTCTCACTCCCTGGGACCTATGCTGAGATCATTACATATACAGTGTGCAATTGCAGTGTGATATCTGTGGAGAAACATGAACATGATTTACTGACTGGCCACATATATTTTCAAATGGTACCATTTAGAAAAGGTCTTATTTATAAGGCAATGAAGGCATTTGTATGGTGTTTCAGTTTTTCCGTAGCGGCTTTTTCACATTAACAAAGATGCACTGGCAAAATAGTTCAGAATCTTTTTTTGCTAAGCAAATCGCAAAACAGGAGTGTCTTTAACCGTGTATGATTTAAACAGTTTAGGCTACTTAGTTTCTGTCATTTTAAAGTTGCTTTGCTTTGAAAGCAACCAAAAAAAGAACCAAAACAACAAAACAAAAGCAAAAGCAAAGAAAGAAAAAAAAACATAAACCAAACTAAGACCAAAACAAACCATAAACTAAAAAAACACCAGTGATGGTAAAACCAGTGTTCATTTTTTTTTTTGTGGTGGTTTTCTATAGTCAGCAGAAACACATAGTAACTATACTACAACTCAAGAACAAACCCAAAAATTTTGATACAACTGGTATCAAAGATAAACAATTAAGTGAAGCAAACTTCAAAGGAGATGGATTTAGGTAATTAGAAATAGTGACTCTGGTTTGTAACCAATTCTTTCACTCAATATAAGTCAGAATGATATTTGCATTTTACCTTACCTGATTGCATAATTCTGTTTAAAGAGTGGCCACAATAATCAGGGTCACTTTCAGAACAACTGTTAATTGTGAAAGTTGCTATTAAAAGTAACCATTTACATTTTTATTCGTAGAGACACTGACCATCTGGTAACAAATTGCATTATATTATTACATTTTCAAAAATTCTTTATAACTATGAATAGCTGAAAAGCAAGGCTTATGGGCTATCATCAAAAAATATACTGTAACAGAGAAATAAGTTTTGAGCCATGGGAAAGTAACCTCACTGTCTCATCAATTTCTCAGTGTAAGAAATCATGAGTCATTGTTGGTGATCCTCTGTGGTGTACTGCTTCAGGGATAGCATTTTGCACTGATACCAAGATCAGCCATCTGAATGATCTTGAAAATGCTAATAGTGTTATTTTCCTTGAGTACAGGCCGAGTGCTAGCAGATGGAAGTGAAGAGTAGTGCAATCAGCTGGGCTGCAACAAAATACTTGCCAGTGTCAAATAGAATAATAATTCAGAAGTTCCTACATTAATTAGGTGCTGCCATCAAATATGAGACATTAATCAACATTCACAAGAAGAGCCAGGTATTTAGAAAGAATCTGGATTGAGATAATGGGGTTCCAGTGGTGGTGAACTCTTGAAACTTCTAACTCCTCAAGTAGCACAAATACTTAAATTCCTAAGTTTAAAGTAGAGGTTTTATTTCAGACTACTACTCAAAGACCTAATTCACTGTGAATTCTTGAAACACTTGTGCACAGTTCCTTCTTTTATATCAGACAAATGAAAAAATATTGGAAAATAATGCAGTGGGGATGAGGATCCGCTTTAAAACATTAGTCTGTTGTCAGAATAACCCAGCTTTCACAAAGAGAACATGGCTGAAATGGACTTTTGCCCTTTAAGGATGTTAACCACAATTTCTCAACTCTCAAATGACATATCTCTTGTCTGTTTCAGCAAACAGGGTCTTTTTGTTTCAAACAAGGGGTGTCCTGTGAAATCATGTTACCTTTCAATTATGTAATCACACATAGAAACTTGCACACATAAATTAATTGTATTAGAGGGAAGAAGTTAGAACCTCTGCTAGCCAAGAATAGCTCACGTGTTTTACAATAAATAGGTATTGAAACAAGGTGTATATCACATTCTCTTAGAAAGGAATATTCCTCCAAATTGTGTCTTTTGCTTGACTATGACACTTCTTTTTGCAATATCTAGGTTCATTTCCTCTTTGTATAACCCACCTGAAGGGAACAAACACAAACTCCATGTTGTGAGACCAGTAGTTTTGGAGGGAGAAATCTTATGTTACTGATGAACGTGTGACAAATAAAGGGAGGTGAAAGATAAAATGTATAAATAATTTATATAAAAATTTCTGTCTCTTGGAGATCAAGTGATTTCAGGGGAACTTGAGAGTAGAGTATACAGGAAAGAACATGTGGTGACACTTTATTTTTGTAATATACACTAATATAATACTATTTTATTTAAGATTTTCTTTTTCATTTAATATTGGTAACTAGCTAAAAGCAGCAGCAAAAAACCACAAAAAGACAGGCAAGAATATCCTGGTTTTATTAAAACTGAAAATTATCATGTTCATGACACTGTGCAAAAAAACTATAAAAGGCAGTGACATGGTTTTCCATATGGCAAAGACTCTTGTTAGTGCAGTTCTCCATCACTGTATGACTGAAGAGGCTGAAAAGTGCCCGGTGTCGCTGTCAGCTGAGAGAAGGAGGATGGAGCAACTGCCAAAAGCTGTAGTGCTGCACTCCTCTGTCCCAGATGTGTGTTCCTGCCAGCCCCTTTGTGGCTGAGCTGTAGGCAGTCTCTTTGCTACAGATTTGGCACTGCAGACTCAACGGGGCAGCACAGTTTTAGGCCAGCTTAAGTAGACACTAAACTGCCCCTTAAAAATGTCAGCTGCATACAGGGGTAATTTTAAATCCATTTGTGAGCATCTCAGGTGCCACATATGAAGCAAATGGGACTATTTGTACTTTATCAGCATTTTAATCAAACAATCCTCAGTGAAAGTGGTTTAAAAGAGACGGGGATGATGCTGTGTACAGTGCTGGGATCTCGAGAAGGTTCTTAGCAGTTGGTCAGAATAGCACAAAGCCAAATTCTTAGGGTATCAGATTCATTGGAATTACACCTGTGCACGTCCACATTGAAGCAAATGTTTCACTATGAAAACTCATCAGCAGGCAGAGAAAGAAGATTAATGCCACAAATGTTATATTTGTGGAAGCATTTAAGTATTCAAGGCTTGCTGATTGTGTTTTTCAACCTGCTAGATAGTGACATATTAAGAACAGTAGGTAAATTAATTATAACACAAAACCCAAACGAGAGCAAGAGGAAAGAGTCTCCTTTTCATTGACCCAGTGTCTTGAAGATCTATGAAATTCTTGACATTTAACTTTCCACTGCCAAAGAAAACCCAGAAAAACAAAGCAACATAACAACTCAACACCAAGTTTACCAGGCATTAAGTTTTGAGTGTGGTACATTCACCAGACATATGCATGTTCAAATATATGCTACAATTTGGACCAGAGAAAAACTTAACATTAGAATCTTCTGAGGTAGATAAGGTAATAGTGCTGTAAATAGTGTTCTACCCTTGGTCTGCAGGTAGAGGTCACATGTGAAGAATTTATGCACTCTGTTGAATCTGGTATCAGGGTAACAAATATTAGTAATAAATCCCATTTTTTTCAGTCCTTTCAGCAGAGATATCTCAGCTGTAGTTTTGCAATCCTAATATAAGCCCCACTGATGAAGTGCATATGTTTCTGCTGACTACATAAGCTCTGTATTGAGGCCTGAATCCCAGTACCCCGTCACTGGGGTCCTTTCACCAGCAGTTATTAATACAGTATTCTTAATTGCTAGAAACCACAAATTAGAATTAGCCCAAAGATATCTTTTAAATATATTGTCCATCCCATGAGGAATATATATGAAAAATGTTCTTATTGGACACGCAGAACCTACAGAGGCAGCAATTAAATCATAAGACTGTAAACAAAAACTCTTATGATCTATACCATTGTCTCCAAATTATATGATTAACGAGATAGTAAATTATACGTTATAGTGAAAAGGTACAACTACAAATCTTAACTAAGCATATTTTTTGTAGGTCTTTTCATTATCCTAATGTACAGCCTTATATTTAGCAGCTTTAGAAACATTAGAAAACAGGAAGGCTACAGATTACAGCCCATATGGGTATGCTCAGGTTGGCAGCAGTGATTAATAGTATCTCCCGGGTTTGCTTTTTATAAATTAAACAATATTTAAGACAGATATTAAGATGATTTGCGTCATAGAGGATTCAAACACTGTATTTACTTGAACAAAGAGTAGTATATTATAAGGAATGTCAGACAAAGTATCATGTGTTACTTCAGTCATTATCACAGGGAATCAGGCAAGGTTTCAGGTTAAAATGGGGTATCTTGGTTTGCAGCGCAGCACCTTGCATTCAAGTTATACTTAACCCCCCCATTCTGCCTAAATTTCCTTAGAGATTTTATGTCAATAAAGGTCACATTCATCCACCTCAGTGGGATATCTTAGTTTGCACAGTCTTGTGAGATTTAATAAAATAACTATCAAGTACTACTTAATGGAAAAGGGTGTTTCTACAAGAATTTTAACATTGATGAGGTAATCTACCACTCTTTTCATACCTGGTTGACTATTCCCATCTCCCCCTTTTCCAAGTTTTAGATAGCTGTGATGAACCGGGTAAAGGAATTGGTTTTGCTAAAATCTTACCTGACAAAATAACTTAGTTTTCAGCTAGAAAACCTTTGTCAGTTTAGTTCATCTGACATAGGCAATAATATGTCTAAAGGTAGGCAGTAGTAAAGAACACATCTTTGGAGATTACTATAAGATAAACAATTTTGTAACTTGGTTGAATCCTTTCACTCTTAATTCTGATGTTTTTCTCTGTAGGAAGAGAGAATTTGAATGCTAAATATTTTTAATCATCCAAGGGAACCTGAAAAATTTGCGTGTCAGGCATGTGAAAGTGTTGAAAATACAGACTACCAAACCTTTGAGGTAAGAGCTCATTGTTGCAAATACTTTTCTATGTTATAGTAGAAATTACATTCTCAAGTTCTTAGAGTTACCAGTCAGTTTTAACATTTGTTTTGCTAAATGTTAAGTAGATTGTCACTGGGCTTCGAGTCATGTCAGGAAAGTGGTGCAGAAATATTAACATCATGACAATATACCTGTACATATATTAGTTACCTAGGCTGCATTATAGACAGCACAATGACTCTCACAACACAGGTTTTGCATTAAATTCCTTTGGATTTCATCCAGATCATTCAAACACTAAACTTTGGGAAGTTTCCATTTTTACTGCCATTTCCCCTGCTAATGTATTTTGGCATGTAGGTTTCTTTTAATGTATCATTTCCATCTGTTATTCTGAGTGCCTTTGTTATATATATATATATTTAAAAAAAAACAAAACAAACTTGTAAATGCTGCCAGAGAGACTGATTATATCTACATAACACTGTGCACCCTTGCATACAGGTACCCAAGCCAGTTGTAACAGGCTTAGCTAACTGGAATAGGTAACGTGCTCTATTAATGAAGCTGTTCCTCCTGGGATCTAAGCTGATACATCAAAAATTAGCCTGAATATTACTTCAGGGTAGTGGATGGTTCTTAGCTGACCCATGTTAAAGAGAAGACTCTTTATTTAAATTTTGGAGGATAAAGTTAGGTTGCAAGTTAATCAGTCTATAAATCCCTACACAGAGAGGTCACACTGGAGGGTTTATATATTAATGGTGAGAGGAATGAAATGATCAGATAGCTGAAACTGAAGCCTGAACTTTAATGATATATGAGTTTTACATTATTAACAGTGTTTGTAATTAAGACTGGAAGAGTTTTTCAACTCTTATGATGGATTATATGATGGATTAGCTGTAATTGAAGTCTTTAATTAAGACCAGGTGTACTTCTCAAAAGATATTGTCAAATTTGATGCTAAAAGAACTATCAGGAGAAATTCCAAGGTCTTAAAATATGAATTTTTCATCACATCACACTTTTCGTTTACATTGTTCATTCATCTAGAAAAGTGGAAAAATACAGTGGACATTTATAAAGGTCATAAAAATAGGTTTCTTTTAATGGGTATTGAATTGCTTTCTGTTCTGCCAACATAACTGGTTTGGGAAGCAGCTCAAGACCTCTCAGGAACATAAGACAAAAGTTAATTTTTCCACTTCTAAATGTGGGGAGGCAAGTCAAGTCTACCAGTAAAAGAAGACACAGGGAGAAGAAGTCGGGCTGAAATGTGACAACAGAATTTCATGTCACTCTTACTGCCTCTTTTCTCCTGCCCTGCTTCTGCATAGCAGGAACTCCTAGCCCATACACCCTGATCTTGTATTAGGAAACCAGAGTATTTCCAGACATGTAGCGTAACTATAGGAAGAACATAATTAAAGATCTTCTTAAAGAAGATGACTATGGATATTTTCCTATCCATTCCAGTTTTACTGCCTAGGCAACTGCCTCTACTTCCATTGCCTGAAGTTGGCTCTGAGAATACTAGTGATTCATTGATCTGTCTTGGGCTCATTCAGAATCCAGCTTAGTAACCATTATGAGGGTGCCCATAACAATCTGAAGTATAGCTTCAACAATTCATTTGTTTCATAAAGACTGTTTTGTTTAGGGGACTTTATGAAGTTACAAACATCTATATGGAGGTGGTGTATGTCAACTGACAAACTTTTTTTTATAATACATACAATAGATACCCTTGGCACATATGAACAGTATTGTTTTGACTCACAGGAATGAAATTTACAGAAAGATAAATGCACTCAAGAGTGCTTTCTAAATAGCACTACTGAAAAGCAATAAATGTAAGAACAAAAAATATTCATCCATTTAACATGAGATACTTGCCATCACAAATGCTTCAAAGAAAAATTCAGAAGTTAGCATTTCTGGCATTTTTTCATTTCCAGGAGACATGGCAGTTGATAGATTTATGTTCTATCAAATTGTCAGCAAACATGGAGCCTTCAGTTTCAAATATTTTTCCCCTTTGCTTTTCTATTGCACAAAAAAATCTATCTTCAGATCATTTGTAATATATTTACAATCATAGGAGCAGCAAGCGAACAAATACACAGACAAAGCCTGTCAAAAACCAAGGTGAGTTCAATTGCATGTGCTGAACTCTGACTCTCCCACAAGCATGGGGCTACCACTGGCAACCAGGAAGACTCTATATAGTCTTCTTTCTTCCTCACAAATCCACATTGTTTTGCAATATGCCCAGAAAATTATCCAAGTTCCAACTATTACAGCCCAGAGCTCATTAGGCTTGTAACAGATAGGCACTGCTGCTGCCTAGAGTTGCAAAGAAATTACTGAGAATTGTTCAAAATTTTCCTGACACTTCTCCATAGACATAATTGATTTATTGATATCACTGTTTGGTGGGATCAAAACATTTGAGTCACCATATCAAATCTCTTGAAACTGTGACGATAACTCAGCAAATTTCTAGTCATCTTAGCACTTATATTCCTCATCTCCTTGGCAGTTCACTTGTCAGGAGCCAGGTGCCCAACCTTCCCTTAACCTCTCATTCCTTAGCAACCTAATGAATAAGAAAATAAAATATTTCAGTCTGCTACTAAATTAGCATGAGTGCTTTCAATATACTAGAAAATAGCGCAAACCTTTTCAAGCAGTTTTTGTATCTTTGTTCTACCACAGAGTAAAACTTTTTTTTAAGCTTCAACACATTAGGTTGCCTGGGAACATCAAAGAGGACAAATTAAATAAAAATATGTATTATTTCCATAATCAGAACATGTATTACTAAAATACCAAAAAAATCAAAAGACTTGCCTTCAAAATATAAAGCATAGAACCACAGTCAGAAAAAAGAAATCAGAAATTACATATTTATGTCAAACATAAAACAATTTTAATATTTCAAAGCAGATTCAACTTTTGTTTTAAAGCAAAAACTGTTCCTCAAACCTTGATGTATTAAAATTTCTTTCTGTGTCTGAAGGCCTGCTCTAAAAAAGGAAAAAAAAGAAGCAAATAGAAAAGGGTGCTGACAGATATGTCTCCTAAGCAATCTATCTTAGGATATGTTAAACAGTATACAATAACCACCTCTTTCGCTCTATTGAAGATGCTTAGGTAACAAGTTGAGATACAGGTTACTGATTTGGATATGTGGGTTTAGATGGAGATTAATCCAATATCTGGTTCCTAGTTTGGCACTATCTGAAATCTGAAATGAAGAATCTATTGTCTACTTCTCATATGTTAAATTAGCCCCTTGGTCATTAACAGTGAAGCAAATCAATGTCTATTTCAATCCTGTAACGTTACCATTTGAGATATACAACATCCTTTTAGAAAAGACATATAAAAGACACAAAATCTGTGTAAAGATACAAGCTAGTCTATAGCAGTGGGGTTTCTGCATCAGAGATTTGGTGAAATAATGCAGTACATCCATTATACACTGTGCAATATTTCAAAGGTTTTCTTGACATGCTGCCGCAAATTTATTTTAAAAATGGAATAGTAAGAGAAATATCCTGCCATAAAAATAGTTTGGTTTTATCCTAACAATAATATGAGACTGCAGTAAAAAGAAATAAAATCGTGATGATATAATGTATGACAATCATCATCGTTATTTTCAAACACAGCTTTATTTGGGGCTGTGAGATTTGCTAAGTACCCTTCAGTGACAACTCTATAAAGCCATATGAGAAAGAGGCAGGAAAAAGAGGAGGTAAAAGTGTTGGAAAGAATGATTGAATAAAAATGCTGAATTGTAGGAGAGACTACAGTAAAAATCAGTTATAACATATACAAACAATGCTATATGCAGTTAAGTTTATCATTTGATTGCTTTAAATATAGGACATTTTTGTTCAAAAGCGTATAGGTAGCAAATCTCCATTACCTGTGGATTTTGGACTCAAATTGAGGAGCAAGGGTAAATGATAGTTTTCTCAGTATATATGAAATAAAAATGAAAACAAACAAACAAACAAACAAACAAAAAAACCCCACACCCAAAACCAAAGCACCAAAACTTGAACTATCAGATTCTTCACAGGCAGGTTTCTCTGCTTTTCAAGTTGAGAGAAAGAGAAATTAAAATAGCATGTCCTTCTGAGACAAGAAGCATCTGAACCTCAAATAATCAGAAAAATATAGTTGTTTATTACATTGACTTGTCCAGTCATCTCTCTGAAGAGCACTTCTGTATTTTATATTCTGAAATTTCAACCAAAGAGCAGAAGCAGAGAGTTTGCTATAATGTTTTAAAAGTGAATTGCAGTGGCTTTCCTAAAGTGGATCTTGTTTCTGCTTATCCCCACTTATGCAAAGGCTTTGGTATCACTGTAGCTTTGTCTTCGTAAGCATTTATTAACTACACTGCGGTTTTATACTGGGCTTTGAAGCATTCAAAATGTGAAGTTTAACACAGAAATTAATCCAATTCAGTCTATTATTGAAATGAGGAGTGAATTTCCAGAGGATTTGTAATGTGTGGACATAAGGGCAAAAAGCCAAGTTCCTTTCTTCCTGAAAGAAGATATCTGCTGAAAATGGATACTATTGAGAGATAGCATTTCTCTAGCCTTCATAGCAAATCTACAAGCAGATATTGAAGAAATTTGAAGCAGTTTTATAATTATTTTTGAGCACAATTGCTTTTTGGAAAGATATGTCTAAATATAAATATCATTTTTTTTCCCTACATTTTACTGTAGAAACAAATGTGCCATGCTGTTCCAAAATGTCGTCTGAGGTATCACAGATAAAATATGGTCATACATCAAAATGAAGAGACTATAATAATCACTTTCAAGAAAAAAAATCAACAACAAAAGTGTGGTCACTATATATCTATATGTATTTAAATTACTTCACCAAGATATAAACTACTACACACAGATTTTCGTACTTTATTATTCCTTCCATGTGGTTTCTCTATCAAACTCATTACTCTATTGTTTCCTTAGAAATTTCCCAGTCTAATTTATACATTTGGTAATAGATGTCTGAGATTTTCTCCATAATGCTGGATGTGGGGTATGGGGTTATAGTTGTTAAAGTTGTTAAGGCTTACACTCACCAGAAGGGCCTGTGGGAAGGCACAGCTGCAGGCTGGATGGTTGGAACTTGGTTGTGGGGTGAGATAGTTATGACTCATGGACAGCAGCACTGCAGCTGGGCCAACCAGTGGGTACCCTTCTTCTGTTAAATTTTGGTTTTGTCTGGTTGAGATTAAAGGTGTAAAAGGGTGGTGATTTCTACAATAAAGTGATCTCCTTCGGATGCATAAGGCGGTCCATGTCTCTTTGTTCCCCATTGCTATGAATGGCTGGTCCAAATTGGGACCTGTAATGTGGTGCAGGGTGTGCACTGCTCCAGTGGCAGCTTCCACTGAGTCAAGGAATCAGCAGGCCAGGCAGCGTCAGGGAAAAGGATACAAGGAAGGATCCAGGAGGAGTTTGGCAAGGAACTCAGGAAGTCAAATGTGCGCATACCTCACATAGGAGGTGAGTAACCAGTGGAAGCAATATGGAAGGTGGTATATCCCCGGAACAAGAGGATCTTGGACCAGATATGGCAGCTTCTACATCAGCAAAGAATTAATATTGCTGATGCAAAATTAAGCACCATGCTGGACTGGGTGTCTAGTCACGTTAGAGATTTTCCCTTTGGTGGGCTGATTCAATTAGAAGCCTGGCAAGCAGTAGGGCAGAGACTTTTTGATATCACCAGGGACGGCGATGCTGAAGCTTGTGAGCCCCTCACCAGGTGGGGGCAATCATGGTGGGCATTAAAGGAAGTTGCATGAATGCTGCCCATTTTGCAGCTTCAGAAGCTAATTTCCCCGAGCCCTCAGTGCCAAGAACTCATGTCCGATGCATCAGACTACCCCAAGATTAACCCATGCCCTATGGAATTGCCTTACCGGGTGGGAAATCCCTGCACAGTTGATCCCTGATCCCCTCTGTGCAGAGTTCTTGGGCTGCAAGCATGCAGCAGGCTTGCTTCTGGCCCAGAATGACAACATTGTAATCCAGTGTTGGTGAAAATGCAGGGAAGCTGCAATGAAGGAGGGCGACCTGGCAGTCATTACTGCCTGCCCAGTTATATATGTGCTGAACCAGTACCAGGGAACTAGACTATAAAGTAATTCAAGAGCTGAGGACACTGGTAAAAGAAAGCAGCATATCCTCCTAAAATGTCCTAAGTTCCCAGGAGTCCATAAGTACCATCTACATCCTCATACCTCATGAATGGAAGAGCATAATGAAAATTGTCTTAATAGTGATGCAGTTTGCAGTGTGACTCACAGATCACCGAGATCTGTGTACAACCCTGGCACAGAAGCACTACAGGACAGAAACCTCCCAATCGTTGCTCAGCTGAATGAAGAGAGTTCTTATGCAGTCCCTAGAGCACAGGCAGGCTACTCTTGCAATGTCTATGATATCTTCACCCACCTAGCTCTGCAAGTGCTGCTCCGACTCCTGGGGATGGATATCGATTCCAACATGTCTTTCACTAAGATTTTGCAGGGTTCAGCAGAGTAATTTGTGCAGTTCCTGGACAAACTACAAGCTGTGCTCTCCCGGCGAGTCAGTAATGATGAAGCCAGAGCTATTTTGTTGTGGCAGCTTTCTTTCACAAACATGAATGAAGGCTATAGAAAAGGCTGAAGAAAGATTGCTCACTGTTCATAACCTACATACTTGTCACATAACAGATATGGTTAGGGCATGCAAAAATACTGGAGCTGCTACTCATCATACTAACTCTCTGGCTGTGGCTTTAGCTGCTCACTTCTGGGTTTCAGACACTTGGGCAGGGTGTTGTTTTAATGGTGCTTCATCCAATCATTTTGAAAATGAAAGCCCTCAACAAAGGGATGGAGAGGAGTAACCTCCCCTTGTATACAAAACATTGCTGGAGGGCTGCACCTCGCCCCCAGAAACAAACTTGAAGGTGGGATCCTGACACCTTGCCGTAATTGCCAGCAAATTTAAGCCTTTTGCTGTTCTGTTTCAATGGTTTGCTATACCTTTCAGTTACTTCACAGGAACCACTTAACATCATAACTGGTTCCTCATATGCTGCCAGTGTGGTATTCAGTTTAGAATCTTCCTATTTAAAACATGTTAATAACCATCTTTTGTTTACAGATTTGAGAACATTGTGGACCTTGATTAACAGCTGGCAGTATGATTTGTATGTGTTACATGTTCTCTCCCACACAGGTTTACCTGGCCCTGTTGCAGAAGGTAACAACTATGCAGATATCACTGTGATGACAGGTGTGGTACCAAATACTTTTGTGCAGGCTAAGTTATCTCATGATGTTTTTCACCAGAATGCTCGTTCTCTTTGCAATCAATTTCAATTAACTTCCTCCCAAGCCCATGATATCCTGTTGTCTTGTCCCTCCTGTCATGGGGTTGCTCCTGCTCCTTTACCAGAAGGCACTAAACACCCTGAGGTTTAACTGCTAACCCCATTTGGCAAACTGGTGTCACCCATATCCCAGAGTTTGGTAGTTTAAAATACGTTCATGTATCAATTGGCACCTATTCCTGTTTCCTAATGGCACCTGCTCACACTGGAGAAAAGGCCTGTGATGCTATCTGGCACTGACTTACCTGTTTTTCTGCTCTGGGCCTTTCCAACACCATCAGAAAGGACAATGGACCTGCCTACACCTCAGAGTGAGTTTGTAACTTCTGGCAGCAATGAGGTGTCTCAATATGGGCATTCCCCACTCTGCCACAGGGCAAGCTATTGTTGAGGGTGCCCACAGAACCCTAAAGACCATGATTGAAAAACAAAAAGGGGGGAGTTGGGGTGCCCTCACAACAGACTAGCTAAAGCCCTTTATGTCCTCAATTTTTTAAATCAGGAGGAGATAGAACAGACTGCATGCAAGAGGCACTGGGCTCCGTCATGGTGTGTGCAACCTTTTGTCGCAGCATCCTGATGTAGTTGCTGTGTTATAGGCATATGTTACAGTTTTTGAAAAGTTGGTGTGGTTATTGTTGACGTTGTTATTAATGTTTTAGGAGTTGTTTAGATTTTTTTTAGTAGGTTTCGTTGCTTAAAAATAATGGGGAGACGTGAGATATGGAGTCATACTGGTTAAAGTTGTTAAGGCTTACACTCACCA
>VWYI01034727.1:5328-26992 GCA_013399455.1 Anthoscopus minutus | reverse complement strand
AAAAAACCCGACACTGCCCATATATACTGTGGCTTGTTTACCTACATGCTTAAACTACTCAAAAAACTCAGTTAAATGTAGCCAACATGTACTTTACCTAATCTTAATGGCAAAACCTGGCACTGAGATCTTGGACAAGCAAATATAGTCACATTAATAGTTAAATTTTAGTCTCCAAAATGAAAATCAATACCAATTTATCTGGATTGTGTAAATTAACAAAATATATGGAAAAATTAATGTCTACAAATTTACATTACAGTTTTATTTTCAACAATATATATATAGAGAGAATGATTTTGTGTACATAGGGAGTTAGAAGGTTATGCAAATGCACATATCTAAATATGCACATATTTAAATAGGGTCCCGTTTCAATGCAATCCCATTATCTTTAAGGATATGCTGATAAGTGCTGATAAGTGAGAAGTTTCAACATATGCATTTTCATAAATATAGCAAGTTGAAATGTGGAATTTCTAAGAAGAAAACTTCCAGAATTTTGTAAACATTTACATATTAATTCTGCAGTCATTACTGAAACATCATCAAAAATGCCTGACAAGAATGATAACTACTAGGCTAAGTCAAAAACTACATTAATATATACGTTTTATGAACAAGCATCTACAAAACAATGACAGTGAAAAATGAAAAATAAGGGATCAAGCTAGTTGTCAAAATGAAGAAAATAATAGTTAATTGAATTACGAAAAATTGTTAATTAAAGCTTAAAAAGGTTCTTTAAAACTCTAGTGAATTATAAACTTTCTATCTCTAATAGTTAGATGCAACACCAAAACCATTTTATATGTTCATATTTACATCCATTTCTTCCAATTCATTGCCTTTTCTCTACCCAATAGCATTCTAGGTCCAGAGCTGCAGTTCAGTGCCTTCCATCTGCCCAACCAGACCACAAGATTAACCTTTTTACTCTTGGAACTTGTGACCAGTGAGGAGAAAAATGATTAAAAAGCTTTTTTACAATCTCTGTATGAGATTAATCATGTCTCTACCTTACAAGTCACTCAAGTCCCTGAAATTTTTCATTCTGCTACCCTTTCATGTCAATCCTCTTGTTCCTTACTCTTTACAGTCTTATTAGGCTTTTATTTCCTTGAGTTAATGAACACAGACTTTTACCTCTCACTCTGAAACGTTCATTGCTGAAACTATTGTTCATCAGAAATATGTAAAAGAAAATGGTATTAATTCTATGAAAAATGTTAGTAGGTCAGAAAATCAAGCCACTGGTCTTCATTTTCCATCATATCTATTTTAAGCTGAACAAATATGATGACACAGTAAACTTGCAATATTTAACTGAATGTACTCATAAAGTATACCATTCAGTAACCAAATGCACACACAAAATGTGCAAATTATTATAAAGCAGCACTACATCTCAAACAATAACAACATGTACTATCTCCCTGGCAATAATAAGGGACAAAGGACACAATTCCTTTAGTCTTAAAAAAATATGTAGTATTCAGGACAATTTTTGCAAATAAGCTGATGAAGAAAGCTATCTAGTACTCACAGTAAAAAGTAGAATTAGAAAATACAAATTTGAACCCAGGAATAAACATAAGTCTAAACACAGGAGCTCACATGAGTCTGAGGACAATCTTCAGATGATGGCTGGAATGCAAGTCTGATAAAAGATAATCAAATTTTACTCGGATCAAAAAAAGAATATTTTCAGGGGTTTTATGGCATAAAAAGGAAACTCTGTAATTGTTTTATGCCATTAAAATATTTACTAATTTGTTTATAGGCTCCTAATAATTTTAGTGGAAACAGTCTTTTAATTATTGGAAGATATGGTATAGAAAATACTGAGCAAAGCAGTATCAAGTCTTCAGAAAATTAACTGAGATGAGAGGATGAGAAGAGATGAAACAAAAAGAAATGAGAAGAAACACTGAGATATACCACTCTGCTGACATTCCTTTCACAGAGAATGTTCTGCCCCCACCAGTTCTAAACACTAAAGGTGGTACACAAAGACTGTGGAAGGTGGTACACATAGGACTGCTTACAACTCATCTTCTCACCAAAATATCAGTGGACAAACTGAAATAAGAAGTATCAACAAAACATAAATCAGCATAATATCAAATATCACCACAAAAAGGAGCTGTGGAGACTTTTCAAAAGTATTCAGGCACCTTAGGATGCAAATATGCAGTTAGACAACCCATGGTTCTTGATAATGGCTGGCCTCATACTGCTGGGAACCAGCAAGCTGAAAAATATCCTCAATTGAAAGAACAAAAAGGAAGAACAGTATTCCTGGCATTCCGAGGAAGCTGAATAAGAGCAGGTATCTAGTGCAGCAACTTCTCCAAACCAAAATTTCCTCCTACATACACACACAGCAACAATATTCATTGTACCACCATTCTCAAAAGGAAAGAGAACTAGCAACCACAACTATTTGTGATGGTGTTGATCACTCTTCCTTTCTGCTGGCAGACAAGATGATCAATTTACATACACCACATAAAATAGGTAGAAAGTATTTTAACAGACATCTAATTGCAACTTTTGATACATGAAAATCTGACCCTAATCCTAAGTGTTCCCTAGACTACTATGATGGCAAGAGCTTGTATTTGCTAGAAATAAATGCATTATAAATTCTAATTTAAATACTTCTAAATTAACTGAAAAAAACCTTACATAACTCTAAATATTACCAGGTATTAATTAAAACCATTCTTCCCCTAAAACTGATTTCCATATATCTAAACTGCATGTAACTTTACTATCAGCCATATTCTGATATACTAAAGCAACATAGCCAGTAACAATCGAGAAAACACATTATACATAGCACTTTCTTTGCCATGAAATTCCAGATGAGTTAATGATAGATAACGACCTACAATTCATGTGTGACATATTTTAGCAAATCTCACTGATACAGAAATTCAAGAACGCTGCATCAAGGCTACTTTAAGTATAATCGAAGGGGCTTACAGAAAAATCAGCAGAAATTGCAAAACACTTAATGGAAAAGAAAGAGACATCCTTAGAAGTCCCATGAACACAGCGTGGTTTGACTGTTTTAACACATCTGTTTTATCAGGATTTCAAATGCAGTCTGTGGAGAAAAGAGCTAGCATCTGTTCTCTTTAGTACCTTGCTCCTCCCCTAAAGAATTGAAATAAGTTACAAAAGCCTATCCAGTATCACTGTGATGGCTGCCATCTTGATTGACACTAAGGTGAAGCATATCTTTCCAAGCTCTCTTTTAAATTTTTAAATGGTTTACCAAGCCCATATCCAATACCTAAGAGGTGGGTGTACATTAAATGTACTCTGCAGCAATGAATCCATGGTAATTGACAAACACTGCAACCTCGTTAATCAATTCCTTTCAGTAAGTCATTATTGATATATTGAACTACAGAAGTCCCAGGAATATCTGTCTATCTGGACAAATTTATGTGTGACTTCATTAGCAATTTCCTTTCAGTACAAAAGCTAACTTTAAGCCTAACTCCTTGCCCTGCCCTTTGTTTTCTATTAAACAATCATTAATCCAGGAAAAATCTTCCATCTTAACTCATAGTAGCTTTGTTTCCTTACATGTTTTTTTGTGGAAATTTGCCAAAGGCTTCTTGAAACATTAACTATACTGTGACAATGTCTAAAACCACAACCAGAAAGCACTCAAAGGTCCTGAGCCTGACATACCCCAGCTTTGCCACATATTGCATTGGGATGAGGTATGGAAGGGCACTGGCGGCCTTGCTTCCCTCTCATTAACCCTGCTGGCAGGAGAAGAGCTATGGTATTTGCTTGCTTTCCCAAGGGAAGGCAGAGACAGGACACAGGGAGCACTCACCACAAGCACATTCACTGAGGCACACCTATGTCAATAACACATCTCTATCCTTGCACCTAGTGATTCTTACACAGTATGCACTCTTGCTGCAAAAATTATTTTCATCAGACTTTCTTTTTTACTGAGCTCAGACTAGTTCCACAGATTTAATCTGCAAGCCTTTTTAGAAATAAATAAGAAGTAAATTTTAAAATGTCATAGTTTTTACCATTTTACAAGGGTGACAGACACAGACTATATAGATAGATTAGTAAATAAAAACTGTAACAAGATAGCTGAAACAATAATATCTTCAAATACCTTCCTTCTTGTGAACAGCATGAAAGTAAAGCCAACTTCACCAGTACTATGTGCAAGAACTTAATGAGGAGAAGTTGAACAGCTGAGACCAAAACCATTTAAAACAGAGCAAGAAGAATCCTGGTTCCCTGTGTCCTGCTGCCCTTCAGATGGCTGCTGTGCCACCACAGGAAATCACCTCACTGTTGGTCACCCCAAAGGACCCCCAGCCACCTCGGGCTCTCAGTGGCAGCTCACTCACTGAAGCCACCGCCAGACAGTGATAATGGATTCACCTAAAATAAAAAAAATCTGCTCTATGATCAAACAGCCATGGAAACTCACAAGCAAAAGATGCTAGAGCACATTCAGTAGAAATGTAGCTGATCATGAAGAAATATCAGCACTCATTTGCTGTGGAAGATTCCTTTTTAAATGCTATATATTTAATTTTGGTGTTTTGGTGTGGTTTGGGAAATACTAAAGCAAAGTGAAGTAAAAATACACATGCAAAAGCCCAAACAGATCCTAGAGAACTTGAAACATCTTTTCCAATTAAAAATAAAAATTCAAGTGGCACATAATCAGGAGGAAAATAAATTGAAGTAAGATTTTTCTTAAGAAATCTGGCAAAACTAGTCTATTTCCACAACAAAATATAGCTATATAGCCTGAAGCATAAACTTTCCCATTATTTACTTTTCTCAACTATCTTTATTCACCTAGTAGAAATACAAATTTGTGTAACAGCATAGATGCAGAGATCCTCTATGTAATCAAATTGCCTGATTATATGCTTTTTATTAATAAAGACCAGATATAACAATTATCTAAAGCTGAAATACTGGTTTTACTTGATATTACCTCTTCAACAAAAATCCATAAGAACAAGATAAAAGTCTTTGCCCTTCTGCTACTGTTTCAGTGTAAATCTAAAGGAACTGTTTAAAATCAGTTTTTACAAACTGCATGGAGCTTGAAACAATGTAGTTAATTCACACAAAAAAAGATGGACCCTCTTCAAAAATTTTATCTTTGGAAGCAACAGACACTTCTCAATAGGAAAAATGGAGTTTAACTGGATAAAGATACTAAACCAGTTCAAATACTTTATTAGTAAGAGCTCCTCTATGAAAAATGTACATCCAAATCCAACATCAATATGCTAATTTTTGCAGGACCAGACATTATTTTCACCAGAAAAAAATTATCTGTAAGAATGTGTGTAACAGTGCCCTCTGGTGAAAATGTGCCTAAGAATATGCTTGCCTTGTAAGGGTAAAGAGATTTTAGGGGCAGGGCTAATAAGCAATCAGATGATTTTACAAACTGAATAATGGTATCACTTTTCAAAACCATCAATGAAGAAGTTAGGAGTTTTGAGATGGTATTCACTTTGTACTCATTTTAAATGAAAAACATTTATGCTCACCTTCTAAAACACAGCCTTGTATGACGAAAGAAGACAGTAGCCTTGACTAGGTGAAGATTTATGAGTGCTACAGATAGCATAGCTACTTTTATGGCTGAGAATGCAATAGATCCTAAGCAAACATTGATAAGTCCTCTATTCTTCTGAGAAGTATCCACCCACCAAGTGTCCTGACATTGGAAAGCCCCACAGTTTTGATAAGAATACAGACCAACTAACTGTAGAAAACAACTTTTATCTCAACTTAGTCAAAGACATTCATGAAATGTTTTGTGGACAAGGGCTGCATCTTCTTTCACTACTGAACAACTGCACCAAATTTCCAATATTACTGAAATGTGACAATGAAATATGTAATATAATATATATATTCACCCTATAAATTACATGTATATACATGTATATATGCAATATGTGTACATATACATAGAAAATTAAATTAAAATATTGGACAGACTTGTCACTGAACCAAGGAGGAACATTCTACTTTCAATAGCTTTAACTGTGACACATAACAGAAGATACTTCATAAAAAATAGTTAATACAGAGTTATGGTGGTTGTCAATGCCTGAAAATACCATTCTGGTCTAACTTATTACCTGCTATTTGTGATTAAATCTAGAGTAAGTTTACCAGGATTGCCTAGGTTCTTCACCAGTACCTCTCAATGATCCTATCTGCTGTCTTTAAAACAACCATGGCAGTTACTTTCAGACTTCTCAGAGCAACCTGAACTGCAGTAGTATTCTTCTTTGCTTCATCAAGTAAACCCAAACTACAGGAAGATGCTATCATTTCTTTTGTTGCCTAATGAGAAAGTGTTATTAAAAACTAGATCTCTTTTCAGGCACATCAGAGTGTCAATGTTCTTATTTGGCTAAAATACACTCCTTGACCTTAAGTGATTTACAGATGAAATACAAACAGCTGAAATTTTATCATTCAAATCAATTACCGTTGCTAAACTATGATTACTGTAAATAGTAATTATTTCCTGTAATAGCAACACCTAGAAATCCTTTGTGCTCATCTGAGTTTTCTCACAGCCATTTAACAGTTTGAATGACAAGGAAGACAAGACGTAGAGAAGGTACTTTGTAACTATGGTGTTTATATTGCACAAGAATGAGAATATTAAATTAATGGAAGTATTTCTTTAGTCAGCTTCTCCATCCTGTAGGACAGTCCTTCTTCTCACTCATATCAAGTATGTCTCATCACCCTCTTGCTCTTACTTTGGTGACTAATTAACTTCATTGTTTTTAAGGAAGGAACTTGGCAGTTGTTTAACAAATAACCAGATGTCCCCAGAGGACTCAAAGGAATCACTTATAGCCAAGTTCCACTGAGTCAGGTATCAAGATCAAACAAAAACCCATCTCAGAAGGTGGCAGCAAAAAGTGTGGGGCTAACAAGACTGGTAAAATGTCATCATCAAATAAATACATCTCATTTTACATTATTTCAATGTTTGGGCTAGTTATTACAGAAACATCAGATATTTTAAGTCCTGCTTATAGTGTATTGTTTGTCAAGTGTATGTATTAACCTTGTCTTATATATTTACTTAACACAACATCCATCTGTTAACTTTCACAGAGGTACTAGCACTTTCAAAGGTTTCAAAGCTAATTAGTTTTACACACACACACACACACACACAAAAAAGGTGTGGAATGTTGCAAAAACAACAAATTAAAATACTTTCAAAAAGTTAGAAGCTCTTCCTCCTTTGCAAATTGTCACTCTGACAAAAAAAGAGGATGGAGTAAACTGCTTTTCAAAATCTAACATGGCTTTGACATAAAATTCCACTTGTGGAAAATTAAGCCAATGTATTTTGTCAAATAAAGAAGGGAGAGAGCTGTGTAAGTCAGGTCTGCAGTAGAAATATTAACTTTCCTGATCATACTTTAGCGAGTGTTAAAGAGCCTAGAGCAAAGACTACCTTTTTACTGTGGTAGCAAATGGCATTTTGGCCTTGTGAGGCCAACAAGCATCACAGTAATATATGAAAAAACACAGCAATGGTGTGATCCGTTTGGGGTCTACTCTGAACCTCAGATACAGGGCAAGTTAGAAGTCAGCAAAATTACTGGCTTTTAAACAGTCCTATGATGTATTTTTTTTATAGCTCTATAAATACTTCTCAATTAAGTCAAGTAACAGCATAAGACTATCCAGCAGCAAAACAAAAGACTGAAACTACAGTGTAAATTGTCACCACTTACTTATGCAGGAGAAGTCAAGAGCTTGATGCAGTCACATTACACAAGCATTCCTCACTGGTGAAGTAATTGGTAGCTGAAAGTGCTTGGATGAGAATGTGGCTATTTTGTGCCAGACTGATAATTTTGGTAGACTGAAAAATAATTATCCAGAGTACTTGCAAGCAATACTCCATGAAAATCTAGTGGAAGTAACAGAAATTGAAAAGCAGATAAACAAATATGAGAGTCTACAGTTCTGTAGAAAACTTCAGCAAACTGGAAAAACCTGACAAATAAGTTACAGTCCTTGCACGTTTAGAGTCAATGAGATTTGACTGCAATGGATAGGTGGTGGTTTTTTTCAGGTACTAAAATCAAGATAAAAAAGTTGGAAACACTGTCCCACTTAGAGCTTAGCCCTGGCTTGTTCCTCTCACGACAAAGCTCCACATTCCTAGGGTGCAGTGAACTCCTGTGTGTGCCACCAAGGATAGTGACGGCTGCTTTCTCTTTGTAAAACAGTTAAAGGAAGTTTTCCAGAAATGAGCTCCTTATTAATCAAAAGCAAAATAATTCCCTCTCTTACAGCCACATGAGAGAGGAGGGGATAGTTGTTTGGAAATTGGAGAGCACTGTTAGCACTCCAGGCTTTTTTAATTCCAACCAGCACATCTTTGCCAGTACTGCAGCGTGATGGCATCAAGCCGACTTTATTGTTCTGCTCACAGAGGTGTATTTCCCATGTCTTAGATTAGTCACAACTTGCCCCTGTATTTCTGAAGGACATAAAATAAATATACTATTATTCTAGCTTTTAAACCAAAACAGAAAAACAACTGGCAGAACACACAGATTTTCCTGTGTATTTCAAAGTCAGGGTGTTCTTACAGCAATGTTGCATAGTAAATAAAGTAAAAAGAAATCCACTCTAATATAATCTATTTATTAGTCCTTTAGATACATTACATTGACAGAATATGGACTCTAGTTTGCTTTCTTTGGGATCACACAGATAGCAAAACACAAAGTTACAAAAGCAGGATGAATTTTTTTGTTGTTGTTTCTATCAAGTTTTTATAGTGCCTAGATTTTCCATCTCAACTGCTCTTGTTCAAAGTAAATCTAGTTCAGGAAAAAAAAATCCCCACCTCATTTCCCTGAGAACCTAGTTATTTTTATCTACCTCAACAACCAAGCTACTCTACCTTGTCATTTCAATTTTCACATATTTTCTCTTTGTGTATTCGTTCTATGATTCAGTGAAATCTCATCTCTTCAGCCCACTGCCATAAACTACTGTCCGGAACAAAGCTCTCTCTCAAATTCAATCTCAAACAAAATGAAAAAGTAAAAAATCACAAATGAGAAAGTAGACCACAACCAATCCTATGGGCTTCATTCTCACAAGGTCTATGAGTTATTTTGCTTCATCACGTAAACCCGTAAACCCGAACTATGGGCAGGTGCTATCGCTTCTTTTGTTGCCAAATGAGAAAGTGTTAATGTTGAAGTGTTAAGTATTAAACAAGACTTGTTCCAGGCACATCAGAGTGTCACTGTTAATTGCTTATTTGACTAAAATACATTTCTTGATCTTAAGTGATTTCCAGACGAAATACAAACAGCTGAAATATTATCGTTCAAATAAATGAGGACACAGACTGTCATTTAGTGGAATTACTAAACTATGATTAGTCTAAATATTAATTATTTCCTGTAATAGCAACACCTAGAAATCCTTTGTGCTCATCAGTTTTCTCCCAGCCATTTAACAGTTTGAATGACCAAGAAGGGAACAAAAATCTTTATGTTTATGTTTTCCGTACCTTCCGTACCGCACAAAGGACTGCGCTGCAGAGAATCTCACAGCTGAAAGAACTCTTAGTGAGGAATTAATTTACTTTTGTTTCAAAATTTATTGCATTTCTTCTGCGACCTATTAAAAGCTTTGTAATTTCCAGGTCTATGCATCATTTTTCTTCTGCTGATATGACTTTAACAGCTTTGACTAGAATACAGTATAGTAACTTCCCCGAGTAAACTGTAATACCTGTAACTCATAGGACTGAATAATGAAGCTTCTTTTTCAAACACATATCTGGAGAACACCAAAAATTAAACACTTATGTAGCAGGCACTGATACATGCTGGAATTAAGCCACTGTACATGAATTTGTGAGTTAAAAGGACTGAGCAAAGAATCAATTAAGGTTCTATATCATAGAAAATACTTTGTCATATAATGGCTGCTGGAAGCACTTTCTGCAGTCAAGAACAAGCATTGTATGTATCCATACTTGTTCCATTGTTGAGGTACAAGTTAGGCAAGCCCATAAAATTGCTTCAATCAAGTAACACACCAAGGGAATTAGCATTGAATTAAAAAATTAGTGTCACACAATGAAAATCTGTTTAATGAAAATGGTGAAATTCATTTTACTTTCCATCACAGTAAGTTTTAAATTAATGTAACTTAATTAACTTTAGTTTGGTCATCAGAGCAATCCACAACAAACTGTGCACAACTGATGCAAATATTCGTACATGCCACATGACAGCAGTGACGTGCTAGTCAGAGTATATTGATGATGATGTTCTGGCATCTCTGTGACTATTAAAATAGTTTCATTTTGTTAAAAAGCTGTACTTAAAATTCTTTATTCAGCTGCAAATTGGAAACGGTATTAATCAAGCTATTTTTCACTTCTTCAGCTTGAACTTGCCAAAAGTTAGTGGAAAACTGCCAGCGCCTCTTGGTGACTTTTCAAGGTAGTACCTTTTTCTTACCAGGTTTACGCCAAAGTGATTCCATAAGAGTGCATTTGGTGTAGAACGAGACATTAAAGAATTTGACAAACTGCAATATATTAAAAATGAGCCTCTAACAGGTATATGTATACATGCCTTGTAATGCACACATATTTCTCTAATTTCTCAACTCTCCTACTGTCTTTGTAACATAAACTGATTGCTACTATTTTTGTTCATTGTTCTTGTCTCAGTATTTGTTTTTGTCTAAGCATAGAATCTTTCCCTTGTGGACTCCTAAAAGGCTCAGTTCTGAGCCCTCTATCTTCTCTCCCAGATGATCACGTTAATACTGCCTCAGCACTGAACCTGAGGTCATCAGTCACCTATAATCCTAAACTAATGCTTACTTTTAGGCATTTTAACACCTACAAACATACCTCCTTCTCCTTTGTCCCTGATTTTCAAGTTCTTCTGAGTTCAAGTTTCTTCTTGGCTTATAATACCACGGCCTGAGATGTGCCTGAAGCAAGCACTGCTTTCTTTACCCCTTGTCTATGCTCCTTCTGAAATGATTCCATATTTCCAAAGTTTCAGCACCAACCAAGTTTTCTCTTCTTCTTGCAAACTGCGTGCTAATTCCCAAAACATTCTCAGTTTATAAAAATTCCATTGCCATACAGCCAGAGTGTGTTCTTTTTCTCCAAAAACTTTGTGGACAAGAGCTTACTCAGAGTCCTAGACCCAGCAATGGAAATTTTTGCAGGCCTTGTCCCTTTTCAAAGATATTTCCACCTGGCAGTCCAACCATGTCCATTAGCTGCTGTGGCTATGTCTGAACTGTGATGTTCCTAGTCACAGCAACTCCAGGTGCTGGAGGTTGGTCACTTCATTTCATCCCTTACAAACCTGAGGCGGGAAGGCAGAGCCTTACAATCCTCCTATACACATCTTCACCAAATTCCTCATCTTGACTTCCATCTGTTTTTAGTTCAGCTATGTCTTTTTCTGCCCTAAAGCCAAGCTCTCCAGTCCTAGAGATACACAGACTGTAATACATGCTCTAACACAGAGAATGGTATTCCTGCTCCTCAATCAAGAGTAAGTTATAACAAGAATAAATTTCCTCCAAGATTAACTCCCTCTCTCTCCAAAGAATTTGTTTGTAGAAATCTACAGTAATGCGATAAGAATATGATATGCCACATTGTTTATGCTGTGAGTGTCCACTAACAAACTACATTTAATACCCTGGCAGCTGTTCTTACATCTTTAGCAAAAGCTGGCAGGTTACTTGAGAGACAAAGAAAAATAAAGAGAAAAAAAGCCAAACAAACTCCCAGATATATGCACAAACATATACAAGCAGCCCTCGTATGGACAAAAATACCTCTACACACTGTTCTTACTTATTAATACTTGTGTCTATAAATAACTTGCATACACTTATTTTCATTCCGTTACAGCAAGGAAATTCTGATGGAACTGCACTGCACTAAAAATGGGAGAAAATATAAACAGTGGGAAAAGTCAAGACTTAACTTTATAGAGGTTAAAAAAATTAACAATTTTGCCTAAATAAAAATGTACATATTTGTAATACAGGTAGAAAGTTTGGAATTCATTAATTTGACATAGATAACAATATAGACAGAATAGGCATCAAGGCTCAATCAACAGGCATCCATAGGCATGAAAAAATTGCTCAGGGAATTAAAAATGAGCGGGATTTTTTCCTTCATAACAACCAACAATGTTTCCCAACGTAGCTACTAAACCTTAATGTTTTATTTAGGGTAAGTAGTAAGGTTCTCACATGTGCAACATCATTCCAAAGTGTTACAAGTAAAGCTCCTACAAACTGAAAAATGTGCTGGTCAAGACCAAGAGTACTCCAAAATTTTAAATTACTAAAATTTTATTTTAGTTTTAGACAATAATTTTAAAAAGCCAAAACATACACTCTAAACTATAGAAATATTAATTGCTTTTGCCTTTATTTTGTTGGAGACTATTCTTAAAAGATAAATTTAAATATTCAAACAGTTTGCTTAATTCAGAATTTATCAATACTGACTGCATGTAGGAAATAAGTATAATATAAATACAGATATAAGTTTATAAAGCACGTCTCCTTTATAAAAGGGAAGAATTGTTTAATAAAGCAGCTGTTAAATGCTTTGCATTTTTTTCTTATAACTATGTCTACTACAGCTGCATCTGCTTTGGCATTGTGGCACATTTTACTGCTCGATAAAGCAGGTGTTCCTGTACTAATAAACGAAGCATATCTTATTTTTTCCAACATTCATTACATATAAGATTCAAATAATGCCTATCTTTGGGTTTTTTCTGTAAGTCATCATCAGCCCCATCCCATTTCTTTAATTTGGTATAATTCCCATAGGATTACTACAAGGAAGATGCATAAAAGCTAGTGACTCTTTCTCACACCATAATCTTCTCAAGGCACTTCAAACACACTCACTCTGAGTTTTATACGGAAGTCAACAATATTCTGTGTCATTTGGTGTCTTTCCTTTCATGAACTTAACATCTTTTGTTTAAAATATTGAGAGTGCTTAAGCATAGAGTCTGTCTTTAAAACAATTTCTGTATTTATTCACATTGACCATCCACTTTCTAATGGGTGATCTCACAGAATATTTAGGAATGTATTTCATCTGGTACATTTAGTTTCCATGAAAGCAATGTAGCAGATGAAAGAAAAAAGAAAGGTAGCAGTGGCATAATACTACCTACAGCACATTGTGTATTATCATTAAGTGTCTGACAGAGCACCGATTGAGAATCACTGTTCTGTTCAACTATAAACACAGGTATTTATAGACCAGCAGATATATTTAGTGTCATAAACATCCCCCCTGGTCGGAAAAATTAAATTACATACACTGTTTAATATTAGGTGGCTGGTTTGTTTTCTTTTTCTTTTATTCTTTCTTAAATTACGAGGCTAATGAGGCATACAAAATGATTCTAAATGAATTTAAGAAAGGATGTAAGACTTGCTTTATGGGTAGGTTATTGATTTTCAACAGGAATCTAACTATGTCACATACTAATAAGAGCATTACATGTTTTGTATCAGAGCAAGAAAGCAAGCAACTTTCAGACTTACATGATTCACATATATAGAAAATATATGTATAGCTCCAAATGCTGCATCTAAAAATGTAAAGACATATACTATAAGTAACTTCCAGCATTCCCAGCATGAAGGTATTCTTGTGCGTACACAAGCTCCTCTTGCATCTCTACTGTAACCACACCGACTCTAGGGCCAGGGTCAACACAAAAAGTCAACACCAGGTCCAAACAAAAATTATGTAAAAATCTGAATTCAGTGCTTTTAGTATCAGGACACAGAGAAGAAAGAAAGATGAGGATGTTTGTGGTCTTTGCCAAACCAGTTCCAAACTGTAAATGGGAAAGCACAGCAGCTGAAATAAAGGAAGTCCTGCAAGTAGGAAACACTAGCAAACTACAGATTTTTCTTCGTATCTGAAAACAAATCTTTTGACTTACCAAGGATTACAGGACATGTTGAATTCTTTACCTAGCTAAGAGCAATGGAGTATCGTTGATTTTCCAGGATTATAAACTGCACTTGTGGCGAGCTAATGTATCCTTTGTGGAGAATGTACCACACAATCCATTTTCCAGATTCCTAAATCATGTTCCCCAAAGTTTCTGCTTCCAGTTTTACTTATCTGAGGTACAGCAAAACTCTTAAACTGAAAAATACTAATCTATTATTTTGACCTTCTTTAATTACCAGAAAAGGCAGAAAAAGAAGCTGCTTTCATAGGAACTTCCAAGAGCATGCTACCTTTCTATGTTTGATAAGCAGTTAAGTTCTAAACAGTAGCTTTCCTACAACTATTTAACTATGTCATTTTGTCCAGCTAATAAAATCCTTATGTACCAAGAGAGTTTTTCCTTCATAACCTTCACTACGGAAGGTTTAACAAGAACTTGGCTTGCTTGGACTTCTCACAATGTTGCTTTCCAGCCTTTTAGAGAAAGCAAGAGCTCTGACCTACAAATTCAAAGCCACAAGATGCGTAAGACCACTGGCCATAAAGGGTTAAAACATTTGCTGCAGTCTCAGAGCTATTTTCTTAAGACCATTCAAAGCTGTGTTCATTTTCTACCTGCCAAGGTTTTTGCAATTCATACATGTATCTTAATTTCAGTACAGTCCTTTATGCTCTCTGGAACCACAGAATGCTGGGAATTATCATTGAGAATGTCTTTCATTTTCTGCCCTCTTTCAGCTTCAAATTCATCTTGGGAAATAAATTACTCGACCAACTAGATTAATATAAGATAAAAACTTCACTATTAAATTCTGCACTAACAAAACTCAGGGTAAAATTTATGTTGAGTCCCTTTCTCATCCAGAGCATGCAAACTACTTAGCATTTCCCTGTCCTTGAAATATAAGCCTATGAATTGAAAGTTTCCAAATTTTGCTCCATTATTTAAAGAATCTTTATAGACTTGATACCAAAAAGATTACATTAGTGGATTTGTTTGTTCTTCTGTTTACCTGTAAACAACATGTTAAACATGTGAAATGAGTTTTCCTCCATAAATTTTTGACCAAGCAAATGTCTCTTCCATTATATATCTATCAGTCAGCCTACTTTTTTTAGCAAGAAAAGAAATTACAGATTTTGTTGACTGACTTCTTTTCAGCAGCGCTAGCACAGGCGGGCACGTGCGTAGACCTCAGCTGTGCAAGTTCAACATCCACTTGATCAACACGGGTCTGCCTGCATTTGGCCATTTAAGCAACCATCTCCACTGGGGCCAAGCATATGTATTAAACCTTTCTTATAGGGACAATCACCTTTAGGACAGGTGAGAGCTTAAGTGGAGAAGCAAGCGGTGCTTATGCCTTACACTGCCTTGTTTGTTTCGGCCAAGCCAGAAAATGGAAGCAAAATGCATCAGCCTGTGCCAGCAAACTTGCACACTTTCTTTTCACCTTTTACATATGTGCAAAAAAAGGTATCTGAATGAAACCTGAAAAATCTGGCTAAAATGGACCTTAAATTAACCCAAAAGCCCAAACCAGTCCTGTGCTCCCTGAAGCACAGAATGCAGCCACATTTTTAAATGTAGTACAGATGGTAAAGTCTGGGACACCGGGGCTTTGGTTCATACTACTTTGGTTTTACTCTGAATACTAAATGACAGTAGTTGAGGAGATACAGACTCTGTAAAGCAGTTTTTGTTTGAGGTAAGTTCTTTTTTCCTTTATACACTTTAAAATAAAAAAGCCATAATAAACAAAGAAACAAAATCCATTCACAGCCCTAACGTATTACACCTGCAATTAGCTTAATTAATTTTGCATTTTTTCAACTTAAACTTCTTCCTGCTAGTCCTAAAGCTACTTTTGACTCTTTTGGAAATTCCAGAGGAGTTTCCAGAGGAAACTTCATTTTATTTAGTTTTTACTTTTTATTTTAATTTTTGTTTTTATTTTTATTTTTGAAGATAGCATGTGTCTGTTGATATCATGATCTAGTTCTCCATACAAGATTGGATGTCAGAACCAAACCCTTAAATAGACTATTTTGTATCGCTGTAACTTATTTAGAAGAGTCTGAAATTAGGCATAGCAAGATAAATCTCATTATAAACCTTACTGCCTTCCTTTGCATTCTTTCCCTCTTGTAGCCAAAGCTATTCATATTTCTATAACCAAATGCAAAGTTTTGCATTAAACTTACGTCTACCTAAGTTCTGGCACTTCAAAACTGAAGCAAATTAATAAGCATTGTCCCTAAGTCTCCCTAAAACTCTAGTTAAAAATGCATGCTCAGTATCAATATAGTTACTGAAGCTCAGATAGTCAGATAAAAAGATCAAAAAATAAGAAAGTTAAAAGCAATAATTTAGGGTAAGACACTCTAAAATATCACCAGAGATGAGAGGGTTGGAAGATATTACAGCCTCTTTAAAAATATAAATCTTTTGGAAATGCTTTGGATTTGGAGATGAAAGTCAGAAATATCACTGTTCTTCCAGAAGGCAAGAAATATTAGATAAGGATAATACATGCCTATTATGTACATAGTGCCTAACACCAAAATCAGAACTAGCAGTAAAAGCTCTGCATTGCTTTCTCCTTTGTAAGTAGAAAAAACCACTTCCATTTTTGTGAGGACAAAAGAATAAATAAGAATCAAAGGGTAACTGCCCAGAAACCATGTAAAACACCCCATGCAGCCAATGCATGGGATCTCTATTCCACCTAATAATGCCACTGCATGCCTACCAAAAAGTCCACCAGAAAAGACTGTTTTCAAGTTGTTTGGCAGTTGAGAGTAAGCAGTTGAAGTCTTTAACTATTTGGTCTACAAAATCCTATCTATTTCCAAAATCATAATTTTATCCTTGTAACTACAACAGCAGGTACAAGCTAACACCTGTTAGGGACCAAGAGAGGCAGAGATTGAGTATAAATATGCAATCACAGCATGGCTACCATATCACCATCTCTTTTCTGTCTAGTGTCCCTTAGCAGGGTCTTGATCTTTACTGAGGCAATTTTGTCAGCTAACGTAATGTCAGCCTGGCATTTCCTTGCAAAAGAAATAAATATTATCATCCTGAAGGGCATAAGACACTTTGGGGGTACAATTCTGAAACAGGTACTATCAATAAGAATCATCTTTCTCATCATAGTCATCAATTTATAAAGAAAGAAATAAGCAAAGTGTTGCTGCAGAGGTGCAAAAACTGCTTTATATGATCAACTGGGTCATTGTAGTCAGAAATCTTCAAGCATCTGGACCACCTCTGAGAGTATGAACCGGCCCCACTCTGTGCCAAGTGTTGATACATGTCAGCAGTTAGTGAAAATATGTTTATGTAACAAAGAAAAAGGAAAATTCAATCACCATAACTCTCTGCCAGTAAGGCCTATTTTGGTTAGCAAGTAACTCATGACATTGCTACTGTCTCCACCAAGTCCAGCCAAGGCTGGCGTAGCCTAGATATCTCCGACAAAAAATATCCTCAAAAAGAGGATTCCCATTGCAATATTCCCACAGATGCACCACCAATTGCAAGCTGAGTTGTATCTGTCATTTCATGGAGTCTCTGTTCCCATCTCCCACCTGAGCCGAATTATTTTATTTAGGCAAGAACAGATATAGATCAATCAACCCCTTTCCATCAGAGAGCTAAATATAAATAAAAACCCCAGAAGTCTATAGACAAACTACATGTTAGAAACAGACAGTGGAAACAGTGCTGTTTGCATAGGTCTATTACAGTTGGATTCCCAGATAAACAGTAGGCAAGGAAAATTCTCACAGCACCTTGTATACTGCTGACTTTAATGTATGTCCTGGTTGCCTGGATACCTCTAGTGAATTACCAAGCAAGGGTGCGAGTTTTTTTCTCTGATCAGTATTAAATAAAAAAAAATCCCAACCTCCTGCCCTATAAGAGGCAGAAGATGCACATGGAAGCTTCCCTTGCCTGTGCCAGCTGAATGCCAGAAAGAGACAAATCGAGCCTTGAGAATTTTAAATCTTGTGGGTTGCCATGCCACGTTATGAACTAGATCTCACACAATTCATCACCCAAGTTGCAGAAAAATAGTTCAAGAACTCAAAATAATGAATTCTGTCATTTCCAATAGAAGTGTGAAGGGAGAATTATGAATGAACCTTTTAAAAACACGTATGTGGAGGGAGATTGCCCTTCTACAAAATGAAAGCAGCAGGCTTCTATTTAAATGGCCCAATCCTGAAAGCGAGACCTTTCATTTTCAATTAACTTAAATTGACAACGGAGAAAGGTTTGAAAATGTTGTTGGAGCCTTTCAGTTTGATAGATCTCAGTTCTGACATTACACACACCATTCTGACCTGATTTTTAGGGTGTGCTGTTTTAAAATTGAGAATTCAAAATGAAAAATATTTGATTCAATCAAAGCTGTTGCAAGACATTTAAACTTCTTAATCTGTTCAAAATGCATTTTCCTTATTTTCTCATCATGATATGTATATCATTTATTAAGATACATTTACACCTAAGAGCCATGCCTTCCCTCAAGCTTACATTCTTTTATGCTGCAGCAATACTTTCAATGAGAAATTTCATTTTATTACAGAATATACTACCATGTATAACAGGTAACTATTCACCAGACAAATAAAACCTTTCTTTATATTCTAAAGCACTCTACATTACAAATCTACCATACCAGAGTAATGCAGCTACCCAATATGACATACTGCCTGTCCACCTGACACAGCACAGGCAAATCAAACTGATTTTCAGGCTTAATATTAATTCTCAAACAGAAAAATGGAGGACTTCTTAAGAGCTAAACAGCTTCATTAAATAAAAAAAACAAAACAAAACAAACTGAAATTAATAAATCAGAGAATATTTTGAAGCTCACAAGCAAGAGATAGTTTTTTGAAACAACTGAAAAGTGAGGCAGAGAAATCCCCACATTGAAATAGTCAATTTATCAATTAATATATTGGAGTATGTTGCCTCTACTACTTGACAGATGTAAAAGCACAACCTGTTCAGTTCAGAACACTCTTATATCAATGATGTAGTTTTAAATCAGTCATGAATTATTTGTTATAATATACTAAATTCCCAAATGAACCAAAATCAAACAAAAAGTTGATGTTTTTTCCATCATATGGGTTGCTATATTGATAGTTTTGAATTGAATTTTTTTCAGAAAATATTTTTTAATTAATGACCTGCCAAGAATTAAATTGTTTAAAGTTATGCTTTCCTTCTCATAGCCAGTGGTAATTGATGCACATGATGCAAATCTGCAGATAACACTGACGACATACTAGACCCCATTTTTCCACCAGCTTTCCACAAGCTTAACAGACGGGCAACCTCTTGTATGTAGTCCATACGCCCATGAAGTTTGAAACCAAAGCCACGTTGAGCTTAAGGAGAGAGTTCTGCTCTTGCACTACTATGGGTTTCGGGAAACTCAGCACAATCAAACAGGATTTGATTCAGAATTCAAACCTGGGCAAGCAATACCAGGCCATTATCATGAGGGAAGGGAGCCCTTATACAAGGGCACTTCAGTTAGGGAGCTGGCTTAGCGATAATTTAATTCTGTGCACCAATTAGAAGTAAACAGCACTTGGCCACCCAAGGAACTGGCCATTATAGCTGAGCCACAACAAACTCATTTCCCTCATTGTACCTCCATGGTAGGAGGTAGGACAGAGGGCAGTGGTAGCTCCATGCCACCTGAACCTTTTTCCCAATACGCTGCCTAGGAATACTTACAACAGCCATCTTGAAAATGCAGACTGGACCTCTGCAATGCTCTAGTTTTAAACTTCTGCTAAAAAGTACTAAAATTTTGGAAGAGTTATTCCTCTCATTATATGAGGCAAGTTGCAGAGATAGTTTTGCTTTGTGTTAAGGAAACACAAAGTTTGCATTCCAGGAAAAGAGTCCAAATGTGTGAGTTGCAAAAATCAAAGGTAATGCCATGAACAAGATAACAGCATCCTGATACTGTCCTACACCTGTTTTTTGGGGGTTTTTTTAATGCATGTATGAAGTGAGACTTAGGCAGCCTGGTGTCTTTCAGTAGGAGAGAGGGGTACATGGCATAGAGTCCTATACAATGAAAATAGTACTTTCAAAATTCTTTTTTACTCTGAATACTTCAGAAGCTGGAGGATAATGAGAAGTGTGAACTGAACAACCACTAAGAGTTTTGTATATTTTCCCCTTACCGTATGACTATACAAAAAAGAAAAAGGAAAACAATGAAGTGACAAAACCAGTGTTCATCATATTTAAAAAACGCCTGCATATATATAAATGTTTAATATACCTCCTATATAAGATGTAAGAACTTAAGGAATACGAGAAATGACATAGCACTTTATAGTTTATTTCAGTACACAAGAGACTCGGAGTTTGAAAGCTGTGTAGTATAGTAAGTCTGATTCACTAGTTCAGTTTTAATGAACTCAGCATCAATTAATGGAGATGCTATGTTAAATTACTCCACTTGCTTTGTAATATGGATGAGAAATCACAGTAAATCAAAGCATGGGCAGCACATTACAAGGCCTACACAAAGGAAGGTCAAACATAGCCATAGTTTAGCATGGAATAGGATTCACTGTTAAAAATGTGTAAAGTCACTTTAAAATACTGATACCATTGTCATCTACTGTCCAAAATGCTTGACTGTATTGCCTGTTCCAGGGTACAGGAACAGATGTTCAACTCACAAGTGTGACATCTGAAAGTTGGCTTTCATCAAAGACACCCTGTAAACAGTGCACCTGCAGCACTGGTAAAAGCTGGATCCACCTGCAACACTCACCCTTGGCTTGCTTTGCTTGTTTCATGTTTGAATTTTTCTCTCTGAATTATTTTCCCTCCAAGTATTTTGGGGTTCTCCAGCACCGGCCAAGTGCTACTACAACGACAATTCATCTGTTGCACAGGTGACCATGAGAGCGGGGGCGGAGAAATAAGGGAGGCAGATCCAAAAAAAGGCTTTAGAAAATGTTCCTAAACTCGGAGCAAAGCCATGACTTCGGCCGCTGAGGAGCCACAAATGCCAGCACAGTGCCAGCAGCCGTGCGGCCGGACTCGGCGCAGGGGCAGCGCGGCCGGGACACGGACACGCACACACGGACGCGCACTCCCGGGGACACGCACACACGGACACGCACTCCCGGGAACACGCACACACGGACACGCACTCCCGGGGACACGCACACACGGACACGCACTCCCGGGGACACGCACGCAACCCCCGCCCCGGGGCCCGGGGCTGCGCCCAGTGTGGCGCCTTACCCCGCAACGCCCCTGGAGCTGATAACAGGGACACGTGACCAGGCGACTTAGGAGGAAAAAAAAAAACAAAACAAAACAGAATAATAATAATAATAATTGAAAAAGAATAACATTAAATGCACCCAAACCGGCTGCTGTCCGTTTGGCCACCAGCTGTGCCGCCCGGCACGTCGGCCCCTCCGGCGCGGCGGGCGGCGCGGGGCTGTGACACTGGGCGGCCGCCGGTCCCCGGGAACTTACCGGCGGGGCCGCCCCGGCCCTCG